>NGKJ01000004.1:23639-123249 GCA_002162495.1 Myriosclerotinia curreyana
GGGGCTTGTTATAAAAGTATCATAAGAACGGCTATAAACTTTCGAGATGCCCCAGACCTGCTGAGCGTTAGGTACTTCCTATATCAGTCCAAAGTCGTTGCACTGCCATTAATTTGAACATTTTACCTTCTTGTTAAGCTTTAGTGTGGTAGTATGCGTCCACCACACCGCTTTCCTGACCTGACCACTTCTTTGACCTTCTTCATGGACCGCCAACCAACATCGAAATATCCCTCATGTAGGTAATACCACATAACCTAGGATCTATTATATCACCTGAAATCTCCCATTCTTTGCTTCTACAGCCATATCCTCGCATCTTTAGTCCGCCATCCCATATCTCCGGGATCACAGCTCTGAAATAAGATGGAACCATCAAGCTTTAACTCACGACATGAAAGTCTGGTTAAACACTAAATATCGATATTGCGCTAGTCTACTTGGTGGAAGACGTGACTTGTGATCTAGCAGCCATTGAAGAGGGCTGCAGACGTGATAATCTGTTCGTAGCGCTAAGGGAGGGTCAAGGGGGGGAAGGAGAGAAAAGAAAGGAAATCATGTACCTAAACTTCAAGGTATACAGATATTGGCCCCATGAATTCGAGGAATCATAATGTCGAAAGTTGATATGTCATTGCTCATTATATGCTAACCATATGCCTATCGTAGACACATTGGTCCTTATCTTTACCTATCATACATGCCATTTAATCATTAATATTGTACAGTCCAAGGATCAAACGCCAAAGTATGCAGCTGAGCGGAATATAATATGTTACAGACTTGCATGTTCTATGATCCGAAAGCGGCATTCTTGACGTCTTCTTCGTCCATGACTTCCGCTTGTTCTTGGGCGAGCCCCAAGTTCTTGGTTTCCCAACTACCATCGACCCATGACTTTTGTTCTCCGAGGAAAACCATATTGCCTTGGTTGTGATCCAATGCATCAACGAGGTATTTTTGCGCAGAAATTTGAACTTGCTCTTTGGTCACGTCCAATAGTCGCTCACGTCGCTCTTGTACCATTTCTTCAGAGACACCAGACACGAATCTTGTCATGCCCTCTTGACTAACCGATTGAGGTGCGTCGACACTCTGAAATACGGACAACTTGGCTTCTTCAAGGTCACGTTCGGTCCATTCTTTTTGAACTGCCCATTGACCAGCGTTGCGCATAATCATCATCGTGTTTTGAGGATTTGGATCACGATAAGAGTAAAATCCGAAGATGCCGTCAAGCCCCCGCGAGTAAGCTCCTCCACCATAAGCTCCACCCTTTTCTCTGATCTCATGGTGTAGATACTTGTGAGTCAAAAGCTGGGCAAGGATCTGAAGAGGAGCTCCAGCAGGAGAGGTGTAAGAGACAGTTGGAAGAGCAAGGCCACCATAGTAGACTTGATATGGTAGAGGGAAGAACGTTTTGGTGTTTCTGGTAAAATCTGGAAGAGGAACGTGCCGAGACGGTAATTCGGATCTGGGAATTGAAGATAAGAATTGCTGAAGAGCGGCTTCGTTTTCCGCGACACTTTCACTGCCGCAAGTGAGGGCAGTGCGGAAGGTGGAAGACCCAGAGAATGCAAGCCGCTGAATTGTCTTCAGTTTTTCAATAACATCAGCTAGTCCTTCATCTACTGTTCTTGAAGCAAGAGATGTAGTAAGCTTGACTTGAGATAATCCTCCCACTTGTTCCTTCAATCGCCCATATTGCGTCACGCCGGCTTCAGCGTAACCTCTGGCATATACGTGCCCCGATGACGCGATATTATTAACGGCACCATCTGCCGAACCTTGCAAAAGCTGACGAATGCGAGATTCAGCATCAGGGCTATCAAAATCGGTTTCAAGAACTAGCTTTCGCAATAATCCAAACATCTCAGGCACGTTGCGATCCAAGGCGGTCCCGGAAAAGCTCAAGCCCTCGGATGCCGACATAAAATCTGTAGGAGACGAGGAAGCATGGTAGCCAACACCAACTCCTCCAGTCTTGAGCTTCATCAAGTCTTCCAATTGCTCCATGGTCATGTCTTTTGTCCCAAGGCGCATTATCGAGTCTGTAAATAATGGAATATATGCCCGCAGTTCCTCCGGTAGGTTTTCGAAAGTGTTGATAGCTCGGAAGTATGTCAGTCCATTGGTTGGTGCCTCTCGCCATTGTACGTTCACATTATCGACCTTAGAATCCCTAAGCTCGATTTTCTCGTCTTGTCTTGGGATATCCTTGACATGAACAGTAGGAAGGCAGCTGAGATCTTGAGTGTTGGATTTCCCTTGTTCTTCCAATAGCTCCAGCTCCCTTTTCTCCAGCTGCACACGAGCTTCGGCTTCACCACCAGCCTTCTCGGTAACCTCTGCAATCTTCTTTGCGAGACGAGTGGCTTCCTCGGCTATAAGCTCATCTCCGTAGGTTTTTGAAGGGGTCATTGTGAAAGTGAGTGTGTTATCGTTTAGTAAGTACTTTTCCAGCAAACCCTCCAAATAAGCACCCTTCTCAAACTCTTTCTGGAATGCAGCGACGGTGTCGTTCCAAGCTAGCGCTTCAAAAGGATCAGCACCCTCAAACCATTTAGGTTTGATTCGTTGCATCAATGACATGCCAAACTTGGCAGTTTTATGCTTCAAGCTCAACTCCAGTTGATGTAGATAGCCATCAATTTTTGATCTCTCAAACCCGTTCTTATGTGCTTCGTGAAAAGTCTTGTGGATTGCTTCCTTGACTTTCGGTACATCAGCTTCCTTAACGCCGGTCAATCCAACAGAGAATATCCCGGTTCTCCCAGACGGATCATAACCACTATTAGGACTCCATTCGGTTCCTAGGCCAGCTTCGATCAAATTTCTGTATAGTGGGGATCCGTATCCATCCATGAGTAAAGCAAACATTATCGACAGAGAAAAAGTCTCCAAGACATCCGTAGTATCACCTACCAGCCATGAAGTTGAGGTCTTATATTGCATGTCTGCATCCACTAATGGGTCAATTGGTCCAGGAAGGGCAATACTCTGTGGGCCAGAGGATAGATCAATAGGTTTTCGTATTTCCATATCTCCATTGATACGCTCAAAAGCATTCAACTGAGCGTTAACCTCTACAAGATGGTCTGCTAGAGGCATATCACCGTATGTAAACACTTTAGCATTACTTGGGTGGTAATGCTCAGCGTGAAAGTTTTTCAATTGCTCATATGTCAACTCGGTCATCTTTTGTGGATCTCCTCCAGAATTATTAATGGCAGGAAAAATATGATCTTGAAACCTGATGTAATAAAGATATCCAGCGTCTGACATTTGTCCCTTCATCTCGTTGTATACAACCCCCTTGAAAACCAATTTGCTATCTTCAGGTTTCGCAGAGTCTCCCTCTATTGCCACTCGTGGATTTTCGGGTCCTGTTCTCCATCCCTCTTGTGTAAAGTCGCTCTGCTTTAATAGTGGATGTAATGTAGCATCGAGGTAAACAGACATGAGATTTTTGAAGTCTTGCTCGTTGGTGGTGGCGAAAGGATAAAATGTGTGAGAAGATGCAGTGAAGGCATTCATGAAATTTGACAATGTTCGAGGTAACATTTTGAAAAAGGGATCACGGATGGGGTACCTACAAACTATTCAGCGCAATCCAAGGTGAGATGGATGAGAAAAATGCAATTTACTTTTTGCTTCCACATAATGTTGTATGTTCCAATATATGAGGAACTCCAGTATCATCCGGAGGATTTGTCTTAAATCCAATAGAAAAGACATTATTCTTATCTTCCCTGGCAACATGTAGATAATCCGCACCAGTTTTATCATGTTTCAAATGAAGTGCTGTCAACTCAAGCTCATGAACATGCTTTGATCTTAAGAGTGTAAATCCATGAAGCTTTTCTCCTGGCTTTGGATATTGTGCGAGTTCCGTAACTCCTTTCTTTGCAGCTTGTCGTAACATATTTTTAAGTTAATATGTCATCAAAAGACAGAAAACTAAGGAGGAGGGGAAGAAAGAGGGAAATAAAGGGTAGGAGGGATGGTGAATCAAAAAAAGTGTGAGGCGCAAGAAAAGAGAGAAGGGACTGGTTGTTGATTTGGATTTATTCGCTTCAAGTGAAATTTCATGGTTTGATTGTCCCGATTTGTCCGACCACTAGTTAAGATACAGTCAACCTCGTAATATCTTATTTTGTGGAAGAACGTCAACGTGCAGAGAGGCAAAGACAATACATAAAACCACTCAAAATTGGATTGCGCGACAAATGCAATCGTCGCTCCTAAAGATCAAACAGATATTTACACTGAGTGTCAACTATGTCGACTGCGGCAAATCCCACTTACGCACCTGGTCCTGCAAGTTCAAGAACAACCTCAATGAATGCGAACCATACCCATGCCGACTACCCCAATGGACACCATCACCATAACGATGCTGGGATTAAGAAGGGGAACAAGAAAAAGGCGACTGATCCGAGTGAAGCTTCGAAACTGATTGCGGCCAAAATCTCGCAACTGGAACTAGATGCAGCTGGAGAGAAGGATCAAGAGGCAGAGATTGGTTTGTTTTGCCCGTTCTAGATACTCCTTCCCTATCACCAATTTGCATTCTGCACCAGATATCTGCTGCGGTACGCATTGTCCACTCGAATTGTGTTGCGGCGAGGGAGAGGGGTAAGCGCTTCGCTTCAGAATTGAATTGTTGATTGTGGTTCATTTTCAAAGGAGGGGTGGCACTTTTTTGGGTTCCAAGATAGATCGAAATGCACCTCATCATTTTTTTCATTTTGGAAAGGTCACAGGAATGATTCGCTCATTCTGGAGCCCCCCGCGAGTGCAAATGGAGGGGCAATGTGAGATTAAGTTTTACTGGGGAAAAAAAAGCTAATAGATTGTGCTCTAAAGAACGCGAAGTCAAAAAAGCGAATCGAGAACTGAATAACCTCACATCAAAAATGGACGACCTTCAGAAAATCGAGACACTCCAAAGGAGGGTCACCGAGCACCTTGCGGACATGAAACGACTGGAGAGGGATAACCAGAAGAACAAGAAGCGTGGTGATGCTCTGCAGAAGGAGAAAGATATCGCGAGAACTGATCTTGGCAAATCCAACACCCTCCGAGAGAAGTTGGAGAAACTTTGTAGAGAATTACAGAAAGAGAATAATAGACTTAAGGTGCGCATTCTGTTGGGGACATGCGGTTTTACAGATGCTAAGCGGGGTTAGGGTGAAAACAAAACTTTACAAGATAATGAAAAGAGGGCCAAGGAGGAATGGGATCATAAATATGATGAAATGCTATGGCAGTTTCAGGATTATCAAGATAAAAAAGATCATCCACAGACTGTGGTTGTCAACCCTGAAATTGACGAGCTGTAAGTTTCCCCATGCCGCCACCCGCTCAACCACTAAACATTCCCTCCACAGTTTCAAAGCAAGGTTCAAGTCTTTAATTGACCAGTATGAATTGCGGGAGCTTCACTTCCATTCTCTTCTACGTACAAAAGAGCTCGAAGTTCAGTATAATCTCGCCAGGTTTGAGCGTGAACGAAGAGCCGCCGAACAGGAGGTAAATCGGGCAAAACAGCTGAACCAGCAGGTTCTTACCTTTTCCAAAACCGAAACCGAGTTGCGAAATCAGCTGAATATCTATGTCGAAAAGTTCAAGCAGGTATGACCTATTTTCTATACCTGATATTGGTCGCGTGGTGCTATTAGATGCCTAGAGCTAATTGCCCGCTAGGTGGAAGACACGCTCAACAACAGCAATGACCTATTTCTAACGTTTCGCAAGGAGATGGAAGAAATGTCGAAAAAGACTAAGCGTCTTGAAAAGGAGAATATGGCTTTAACCCGAAAGCATGAAGTCACCAATAAGAACATACTTACGATGGCCGAGGAACGGAATAAGAGCACCCATGAAATCGAAGCATTAAAGAAGAGAAATGATAAGTTGAGGGATATCATTGATCAGATGCAGAGGCAAGGACGGGGTCTTAACCAAGGCATGACAGGAACCGTGGAAGGAGAGTATGCCGAAGGTGATCTAGAAGGTACGGAGAGCGAGTATGAGTATGAAGAGGGCGAGGACGAAGGAAGTGAAGGAGAATATGACGAGGATACAGAGGAGGATGTTCACCCGGAGCCTCCCAGGCCCTTTGGACCGGTACCACCTCCTCCTCCGGCCATGAATGGCTTGACCGCTGCGAATGGTGTACACTGAGAACATTGAAAAGGCTCATTAGTCGCACACTTTTGTATTACGTCTCAATATCTATTTGTCGATGCCTGGTTCTTATTTTTGTACGTGCATACTCACTAGCAAAGGATTCCTTTTGCGAGTGTTGTTTTTATCGAGGCTGGCAATTCCTCTTTGCACATATGTATTAGCAGACAAATCACTAAATAGTCAACTTCGCTTGTAACATCTCGTGTGCAGGAAAAATGAGTGATTTAGTTGTCACTATGTCCTGTCGACACCGCCTGCACAAAAAAACGGAATGAACTCCTTTGATCTCACTTACACGAACAAAGTAAGATAAATCTTTGTTCTTGCCACATAGAATCCATTGTTCCTTGCAGGGCTCGACAACGAGGATCATCATATTTTAGACATACACTGTCTTCCTGTAATAAAAAAGATTTCAGGCTAACAGAGACACCGGGACTCGAAAATCCAGGCTTTATCAGCTGCCCCATGAATAGTAGTTTCGATTCTCCATTTTGTAGTATATGTAAGTACCTAGTGTGCCTTGTTTGCCGCACAATTTTCCATCGGTTGATACATCCATCTATTTAGTCACGAGAACATATACGAATTGACAATGCTTCCAAAGTTGAAATCGAATAGGCTATGCTAACAACTGGCGATTGTTCATACTTGACAAAGATATTTTTTCTTTGTTAGTTTGGTATCTTAGTTTGTTGCATGCTCACAGCCTGTACCATTGTTCTGGCCACAGGTCTCTGCTAGTCAATGGAACAGTCGCTTCGCACCAATTTCAGACAAGTTGTAGCATTTTTCAGCGTCATAATGCAGGAGGGAAATAGGAAAACAGAATGTGGCGGCATCTTCACATTGAGCCACTTCTTGTTCAGATATTGGAACAAGGTCTAAACAGCAGTCAACAAACAGCTATTTAAGGACTTATCTTTCACCGCATCATCCACTTCTTTACTCCATCATCTCATACAGCAATCATCTACAGACAAATTCAATCAACACGTGCAAGCAGAACTTTCACACAACTCAATTAGAATCGTCAGTCAGATCTCGCAATCAACCCACCGGACAGAATGCCAGAACCTACACTCGCCCCAGGACAGATCCCCCAGCACCGCTGGATCTCCTTCGGCGGTGAGACCCTCACACTCTCCATTGACCTCACAGAAGAGAAACCTGTCCTCCCCACGGAGATCTACAACTTCCTCAAAACCGTAGAGCTCTACTCATTGTACACCAAGACCTGCTTGGTCTCGGTAAGCCTTCCCGAGTACCGCAATGACGTCTACAAGTCCAACCACAGCCGCATCTTCTTCAACCTCGTCTCGGTCTTCAACTGCTTCCAACGACTCTCTCGTCTCGAAGTCTTCTTCCGCATGCCGTTTCACAACTTCCCTCAGCTCACCAACGCATGCCACTTCTACCGCCTTGACTTCAAGGAGTGGAAACTTTTCCTCAAGGTTGGGCCCGAGACACTCGAGCAGATCCACGTCGGCTCGCCTACAGATCGCAGATTGAACGCGTGGTACAGAGTCAACATCGCCGGAATCCCTTGAGGAACCATGAGGCGGAGGCTAGGTGTGAAGTAGATGAAACCCAATTGCACGACAGGAAACAGAACCAAAATTGATCGACCTGGTGTCGTGAAGATTTGCGGATCTTTCGCGTTGCAATCTGAACCCCCAAATTGAAAGATTTCATTAAAAGAAACAAATAGTAAGTTTTCCCTTGATAAATGCAAGTGACATAGTGACCATGAATTGACATACAACCTGAACAGGTATCTGAGCAAGTATCAGTCAAAATTACCCACAATGAAACCTACACATAGTTCTATTAAAATACTAATAATCATTACTAACTAGGAACTAATCACCCACCTCAAGCAGCAGGTACACACCGTGGCCTAGATGCATATCAGAGAGTATCAGGGCACAATGGCACATACAAGTACTAATTATTTGCAACGAAGGAGTGATTCACTTAACTCACCAGTCCAAAAGGAAGTACAACCTCACACGGGTCATACCCATATAACCCAATAGTTTGGTAGAAATATTACTCATGATCTCGAGGATTAAAGATATCTAGGATGATGGAAGTAGTCACATTCCCTGCAGCGAGTATGATGACTACCATCATTCTATTCGAGAGTTATCTTTCCTTCAACTGCCTATTGGAATCTACACCGCATATGCATGAAGAAGTTTTGGGGGAATGTGGTAGATTAATCTGAAAGCTAGAGTTGTGCACATCGTGCTATTATTTGAAGATATGCTCGCGTCATTGCGAGTAAGTATTTGATGTAGCATTTCCTCTTTCTTGGCTTTCCTTCTCTTCTTTTTTCTGCAGCATTAGTCAAAGTGCCAAGCTTCACTCCATACTCATCCACCTCCTCAAACAGCCTCCAATATGTATTTCTCAATCCTCTCCACACTCTCCACAATCTCCACACTTACTCCCCTCTCCCTCGCCACCGCCCGTGTGCTTCCCCGTATCCCAAACTCCAAAATATCAGTCCGCAGTACAGTCCCCTTTAGACCGAGAAGTATTCCCGTCGTTACGGACGATGTCTTGGAACTTAGCAAGAAATCTTCAAGAGGGTCGAAGGTTAGAATTGCAGCTAAGTTTTTGAAGAATTCGAATATTGCACTGCCCTAGTCAGTTTTTCAGGGGGAGAAGTTCGCTACGGATATTCCGTTTGGGACTCAGACTTTTGAGATTATTTTAGTATTTCCCCGAAATTTCCAACCTCATGAAATAGTAGGATGCAGGAAACTAACACCTCCTTCTCCCATTTAGTATAGATACCGGTTCTAGTGATACCTGGTTGGCTGAAACCGGTTTCCTTTGTATTGATCTCGATGCTGGAAAGAGGACGACGGAAGCCACGTGCGCATTTGGATGCACCTATACCAAGAATTCCACATTCAAAGCCATCTCGGATGAAAAGTTCTCGATTACATATGGTGATGGAGAATATCTTGCTGGTGTTGTTGGTTCTAAATCTGTGACCTTTGCTGGTATCAAGTGACTACGACAGTGGCTTTGGTCACATCCGCTGCGTGGGATGATGATGGAACAAGTAGTGGTTTAGTTGGTCTGGCTTATCTTGGAATGTAAGTCTTCCACAACTACCTAGTCAGTGATTGAGATAAAAGGGGAAAACTAACACCCCCAATCAGTACATCCGCCTTCAATGGATACACCCAAGAAGTCTACCACCCAATCTTCACCACAAATTACGAAGATGGACTTGGATTCCCTCTTCAGTCTTGCCATTATCCATCTCCTCATACCCGAAGACGTATGATTTCTACCCCATATATATATCCAAGCTGCATACTTGAACGGGCAAGCTATTTCCGGTGCTACTACTCCATCTTACATTGTGGATTCGGCAACCACGCTTAACTACTTTCTTACCACTGTCGCAAATGCTAGTAACAATACTTTCGTGCCTGCTGCAATATACACCGATGATGAGGGTGATTATTTCGTCTCTTGCACTGCTGTCCCACCCGTTGTTACCGTCTTTGATGTCGGGGCTGGTGTATTACAATTCGCTGCGAGGGAAAATTATACTAGTAAGGATACTTATTAGGCGAAGCAGAGGGGGTGGGAGTATGTGAAGAGCTGCACAAGTTTGAACGTTAACATGTGGAATGAACGCAATGCCTTGGAGAAGGGCCACTTGATGTTGTTGCATAGAATACTCATAAAGTTGTTTACTCCGGCCAGGCGCGTTGCGAGCCAGATGGAAAGTCGACAGAGCGAGAAGCGCACGCATGACCAATTCGTGCTAGAATGCAATCTAGATAACCGTAGTTCGCCATCGCTCTCTCACTTTCGGATTGGAGTTGAGTGAGAGGACTTTCGATGTACAGAAGTTGCTGAAAATCTCCATATCCAAAAGATCAAGATATCATTTAGACAGCTAGGTTTTCCTTCCCCACACTAGGTTAATTGATGAATTAGCCA
The DNA here is from genome assembly GCA_002162495.1 of Myriosclerotinia curreyana. Taxonomy (NCBI): domain Eukaryota; kingdom Fungi; phylum Ascomycota; class Leotiomycetes; order Helotiales; family Sclerotiniaceae; genus Myriosclerotinia; species Myriosclerotinia curreyana. The sequence continues at coordinate 33,810 of NGKJ01000004.1, forward strand.
CACACTATTAAATGATAGAATTGAAACTAAATATATACATAAACGTCAAACGGATAATAATAATAGTATAACCTCAATCTTTTTTCCCCTCTTACGCCTTGTGACATCATTATACATCTTTATGCAGGTCGAGAATTCGATCAGTCCAATCAGTCCAATCAGTTCCAATCAGCCCACTCCCAAGCCCGCAAACCGAGCAAGGCAAGAATTTATTGCTTGATATCCAGGGTCTTCTAGTATTACTGTTCTCGGGTAAATTATATAATCTGGTATAAACATAGACAAACAAGCAGCTGTAGTCGAAATGAATAAATCAATAAATTTTCTATATTTTTTTTCTTTCTGATTTTCCGGGATGATGGCGAGCGATTGAGAGGAAAGAGCTCTAGGTTTGCGCTTGAGATGCTAATGGTCAACTAGCTGTGAAATTATACCTAGTAGTTGTGGGTTGTGGCCATTGAGGGCTAATTCATACAGTAGTGGGTGGAAACGACGATTAGCTTGCTTCGGATCGAAACCGATAGGGCTGACATTATGACTGACATACATGACGATACAATGACAATAACATGAAAATGCATGATACTATTCCGGAATTTTTCAAGAATTAGAATTTAATATATATGGCGGAACCGTGAACGGATAATCGGAAGAGTTGCTGTCCTATTCAAGAAGAATTCCTTTATGGGTGAAGTAATGGTATTGCTTGGCTGACTTTCACTGACGTCAAGCGGAAACAGAAAACAGAAAACAGAAAACAGAAAACAGAAAACAGAAACAGTTAATAACTTGAAAGTTGATGACTTCTCTCTCAAACAGGTACGACTACATAGCAAGGAGCTAAAGAATCACAAACAAATACAATTAATTATCCTCAATTTCAAGGTCATCGTCTTAATCTATTCTATAATTTTCATCTTCAATCGTTACTTATCTATAGCCTCCAATTAACTCGGTTGGTACCCCCTTCATCCATTGATTGACTGACTGACTGACTGATTGATTGATTGACTGAGTACAGAGTAATTCAACATGCCATCACAATCTCAGCCCTCGACTATCGATACTCTCAAGAACACAGCTTCTTCTGCATACGAGACTGTAGCCAATAGCGTATCTGCGACCTCAAAAAACGGCGAGTATGATCCTCAGCAAGACAAGAACACCGTTGGAAAAGATGCAAACGGGAATAAGTTTATAAAGGGCGATTTCAAAGATAAATTGAATCAAGCCGCTTATGGCGGACCACCAGAGAAGGAAGATAGCTTCACAGACAAAGGTAGGCAATATAATTCAGTTCTGCTGAGCAAGCTGAACCATGGAAATCTCAAGAGCAGATTGCTAACCATGAGAGCGCTTTCGTGGATACCAGGTATAAGCACATTACAGAAATCAACTTTGGAACAAGAACCAGATGACACGACTGTTAAGGACAATGGAGCACCCCCAACTCGACCCGAACACGATGTGCCAATTGAACAATTTTTGAGAAAGCAATACCATAGTAGAAGTGGGGATGGGATCCCAAACCCCGGGGAAAGTAATTGATTCTCCTGTATGATACGGGAGAATCATACATACAGGCTGTATGTATGATTCGACGACGACCACGAAGCTTTACGAACGTGTATGACAGATTATAACGGGAAACATGGGGTGTGGTTTATGATAGCAAGATCATTTGAAAAAGGCGTTTGGTACAGTGTTGGCTGGGAATTGTCATATTTATATGCAATAATGGGCGGTGTACTTCGTACACTATACACTATACAGCTGAGTGGCTTGGTATAGGTATACATCACCTCATAGTACAATTATACCACATGGATATCTGCATGTCTTATACTGCTGTCACCAATATCAATAGTGATTTTTTTTTATTACCGCAGCCATGGTAAGATTGTTCCGAAAGAAACACGATGATCTCGGGTCTGTAAGTTGTACCGGATTAGTGAATTCGTTCTACTCACACATATTAATCATCTATTTTTACGTTTATGTGGCTACTCTTTAAACACTTGTTCGAACTTCACAGCCTGCGCTCTTTGAGTCTTAAGCAGCAGATACTGAATGTTTTGTTAATAATGGGTTTGGGTCTCGTAGTAAAAGTGTACTAGTCACAGTCACAGTACCTAGTTGTACCCCCGATTATTAGTGAGTTTGCTCTCCTTTTATTTTTATCGCTCGTTCACAGCCATCTCAATTTCTCCTTACTATTACAGTAACTGGAATTTTAGCTTTTCATATACTCCGTCCAAAGGTTATTATTATTATTATCAAGATATATACGGAGTAGATAAAAGTCCAAATACTCCGTAATATTCATATATGCTTTGGATTTTGATTAATTGAACTTTAATTTCAAAGCTTATTAGATATCAATAATATAACTATAATCTTTGTATACTACTACCCCCCTCTATTGACAGAGAAGCATTTGGGAATACAACACTCCTAAAGACCAGTGGAATATACTAGAATATACCGTCTAATGATTGTTATAGTTGATTTCTTCTCGTGGGACATACACACCGTTTAACCTTTATTCATTGGGGGGGGATAGTAAAGGCCAATTTTCCGAATGAACACGGGTGACGGGTGACGGGGTGATGGTTAAAATATATGGTTTCTTCTGTCCCACTTTTGCTTTAACCACCCCGGAACAGCCAAATGTTAAACTTATTGAAAGGGGCTTAAAATGTTTTCATGAGTGAGCTTAGTCGGAACGTACGACCGGTATCCACTAGTAGTATGCACTGGCTATGCTTGTTCACAGCCAGCGCCTTTTGTTAGATGGTGATCTACAATGTACATAAGTCTCAACCACGGGCACATAAAAGAGTCTCGCATTGCCATACTTCCTCCACACTTTAACATCAATTGTCTCGAAAAGAGGGTCAATAATAACAATAAGGAGACTCCTTTAAACCTCATCATTCTCTCCCTTTAAGTTCAGTGTTCAATCCTTCGATTCGACACCATTTTCATCTAACTAACGGAGTACTACTTCCTCGGCATTGCACTCTGTAGCACACTCTCCACCAAGAGATCGAATCATCATGCACCAGATTAACCCACATGTACGTATGGGCACAGACCAAATTTTCCTCATCAGTCTCGGGAACTCTCAGACTTGTTATTTACAATCATGTGGAGTTCTACCATCAAAAAATGCATCTTACTAACACGATGTCTAGTATGACTTTCGGTCTCTCATGACCCAGCTAACACTTGGCTTGTTGGTTGCTCCATTAGCTTCTGCCCACCCGTTTGGTGGCGTCGAGACTCGTGCTTCAAGCATTCAAGATTGCTTGACTCAATATTCCGTTCCATATCAAGATAGCTCTTCATCTTCCTGGGCTACAACAATCTCTCCCTATAATCTTCGTCTACCATATACCCCAGCTGTTGTAACTTTACCTACGACCTCGCAACATGTCAGTGATTCGATTACCTGCGCAGCCGCAGCCGGATTGAAGGTACAAGCCAAATCTGGTGGACATTCATATGCTAGTTATTCGACCGGTGGTAAGAATGGAAGTGTCATTGTCAGCCTCCAAAACTTCACTACCATCAGTGTCGACACCGAAACCAAAGTTGCTACTGTTGGAGCAGGTGTGAGAGTAGGAAACCTCGCTCTTGGACTCTACAGCCAAGGCAAACGAGCCATTCCGCACGGGTCATGTCCAGGAATTGGAGTTGGAGGACATGTCACGCATGGAGGTTTCGGATACGCATCTAGACTTTGGGGCTTAGCTCTTGATACTATCATTGGTATCGATGTTGTTCTTGCCAATGGAACGCAGATTCACACAACAGCCACAGCTTATCCTGATATCTTCTACGTAATGAGAGGAGCTGGTGATTCTTTTGGCATCGCTACAACCTTCTACCTAAACACTTTTGCAGCTCCATCGTCCGTTCTTACTTTCTCAGCTAGTATCCCAGCGACACTCGACAATGTCAGCACTGCTGTCTCATCCTTCACCAAACTTCAGGACTTTACTCTCGACCCCACCAAAATCAACAACAATATCACCCTTGGTATCTACACCGACAATAACGGATTGTTCAGTGTAAGTGGTTGGTGCATGAGCTGTGATGTAAACCATTTTCAAAACGTCACTTTCCCTCAAATTCTGTCTGCTTTTCCCACTGCCAAATCATCCAGCGTTAAACCTCTAGGCTGGATTGATGCTTTAGTCAGCGCGGATAATGGAGGGAAGCTTGAGGAACCATTGACTGGATACGATGCTCACGATACGTTCTACGCCAAATCTGTTGTGACAAAGAATGCAGAGCCATTGACAACTGCTCAGTTAACTAGTTACTTCACTTACGTTATAAACCAAGGAAGAAATGCACCCTCCCCTTGGTATAGCATTATAGATTTATATGGAGGCGCTGGCAGTCAGGTCAACGTACCTTCATCTGATTCATCGGCCTATTCTGATCGCGACGCACAATGGGTGTTCCAGGTAAGATTAATTTTCCGCATAGCACCATTCCAACTCCGAACTAACATTTATCAGAATTACGGCTACACAGCTAACTCGCTCCCACCATACAACGAATCCATAACACCCTTCGTCGACGGCCTCAACAGTGCTCTCTCAGCAGGTGCACCCGATGATTTTGGCGCTTATCTCAACTATGTGGACCCAGATTTGAGTGCAACAGAGGCCGCACTCCTTGGTTATGGACAAGTCACTTACAATAAGTTGTTGGCAATAAAACAAATCGTCGATCCCAACCAAGTGTTCTGGAATCCACAAAGTATCGGCGCTGCTTATGATGATGCTGGAAATGGCAGTAACGCAACAACTACTTCGGCTACTTCCGCATCTGCAACATCTACATCCGCCCCAACTGCATCATCGACACTGAAAGTTTCGACGGATGGATCATGTGGTAATGGGTACACATGCAAAGGAAATTTGCTTGGAGATTGCTGTTCGCAATGGGGATATTGTGGAAGCAACTCGAGCTACTGTGGTTCAGGATGTCAAAGTGCATTTGGTACTTGCTCGTGAGAGCAAACGCTTTTGGGAAGGTGAGTAGGATAAATCATAGGGATTCGGAACTATGTCTTAATGTGGGAAACTAGGCTGATCGAACGGAGCGAAGAAGTTTAGAGGGATAGATGCCGCTAGGCATGCACACGCGCTATTACAGGCGTTTGAGAGGATAATCTGCGAGTTTTTGGGTAATATAGGTTTGGGGAAGACTCGGCTCCTTCAAAGAGGCGTGGATATTTATTTAGGACCAGATTGCCCTTTAATTTGGGAGTTTTCAAATAGAATAAGGAAATCATACAACACAATATCCCAATCATAAGTGTGAATTCGATAAGATTGTCTTTTACTTTCAGCTACTTTACTGAATAGAAAAATAGGTCTAATCAACCCCTTAACCTCATAATGATTTAGGCCTTGCTCCTCTCGGGTGGAGGTCAGGGGCTTCCCGCTGAGAGCTAGCCTTGTTCAGGATTAGCTCGATACCCTCGGCGGATATGTACCGAGCAACCCCACGAAACCAAAATGGTAGGTAGTCCGAGCCTGTTGCATATCCAAGACGTCATGAACTATGAAGAATCTGGTGAAATATGGAGGGGTACAGCTCGGAGGTGGCATGTTTCCATGATTTAAGACATCCTCACTATAGGTTTGAGTATTGTTTCCTCTATTATTACTTCGTATTCTTTCCACTCTCTCTTTCATCAACACCTCCATAATAATGTCTTCATCTGATAAACCAACTGTGGCCTTTATAGGTCTCGGGGCTATGGGAATGGGAATGGCCACAAACCTACTGAAAACATTTTCCGTTACTGGATTTGATGTCTACGAGCCTACTCTCGAAAAATTCAGATCCGCGGGGGGAAATACGGCTACCACCCCTCGATCAGCCGTTGCTAATGCTCAATATATCGTCATCATGGTAGCAACAGCAGCACAAACACTTTCGGTTCTGTTCGACGATGCCAATGGAGCGATCCACGAAATGCAGCAAAATGCTACCCTCATATTAAGCTCTACCGCTTTCCCCGAACATGTACCTGAAGTTAGGGCATTACTCGATGATAAATATAATAGGAAGGACGTGGAATTGGTAGATGCACCTGTATCTGGAGGCACAGCTCGAGCGGCTCTTGGTACGCTTGTCGTTCTCGCTTCTGGGCCGGAGAGATCTCTGGAAACTGCGAAACCAGTGTTAGATGCAATGGCAGAACCTTTATATATAATACCTGGTGGACTGGGGGCGGGAACAAAAGTTAAAATGGTACACCAAGCTCTTGCAGGAATACACATGACTATGGCATCTGAGGCTATGGGATTTGCTGCATTTTTGGGTCTCAACACGAAGCAGGCTTTCGATTATCTCACGAAATCATCGGGAGGGAGTTGGATGCTGGGAAATCGAGTGCCGCATATGTTGGAGAATAATTTGCATCCATATTCGGCTTTGAACATCATTGTTAAGGATATGGGTATTGTGACAGCTGATGGCCGCAGAGTCAAGTGTCCACTTTTTCTTTGCTCTGCGGCTGAGCAAGTATTAGCATCGGGCGTGCGTTCTGGGTTTGGTTTAGAAGATGATTCTGGACTAGTGAGAGTTTATCTTCCCACACAGCCAAGTCTTGTCTTCGAGCAGACCACTGCTGCTACTGCTATAAGTGGGCACGATCCGAGATTGAAGTTAATTGAGGATATATTAGCAGGTGTGCATTTAGTTGCAGCGACAGAGGCAATGGCTTTTGGTCGGGCTATAGGCTTGGATTCCGAGATGCTATACGACATCGTGAAGGGAGCGGCTGGAGCGAGCGCTATTTTCGTGGACAGAGTCCCGGCCTTATTGAGTGGGAAGTGCACCTCGAGGGTCACTGTTAATAATGTAGTTGCTCGTTTGGTAAGTCATTTATACAATTATCCACGGTAGAATGCCTTGTGGGTGTATATGGTGCTCACCATCAAGCAGAATTTGGCAATCGAGGAAGCGAGTCGACTGAGATACCCGTTGCATCTCACAGCAACAGCGTTACAGATTTTACAATTGGCAAATGCTAGAGGTTTTGGTGATGACCCTGATGTAGCCGTCGCGAGGATATGGGATAGTCAAGTCACATTTCCCCAGTCTGTCTTTTCATGAGGAGACAATCTCATCATTGAGCAACATCTTGGCATCGCATTCTTACTAATAAAAAATTATACTATATCTCAACGCTAATAAAGTCAGTTGAGTATAAAGTTTGGAATCTTAGTTGTGTCCAATAGTCCGGCCTGTAGTTTTAACAGTACGAGGATTTTGAAATTTGAATCAAACTACAAAGTTGAAATCATTTGGAAGATTTTAGATTTCTACATGTTGAAACCTGAGATCTATTCTACTAGTCCGGACTATTGGACACTTTGGTTTGGTTACCCATATATACAGTAGTAAATTCAACAGTTAACTTAACACGTCATCGACGAACTTGATTTAATGTAACATTCTCTCCCAGCACTTCCCCGCACATTTTCCCCGCACACTTCCCCGCACGCACATGCTTCGTGCAAAGGGAGGAGGGAGTGGAGAAGCCGCTTTCAAGGCTGAAAATAATGACTTGACTAGGCTCATGCTCATGCTCATGCTCATGCTCATTCCCAAACTCAAGCTCAAGCTCAAGCTCTAGTTTAGTGTTAATTGGTATTCAGTATTTCCGAAACTTAGAGCTGTTGGGCGTGCATCCAGATCTTCAGGGACTTGAGAAGCTCCTCTTTGAAGATGAGATTTCACTTCAAAGTCTAGAATGTGTAAAATGATCTTCTTAACCCCTTTGCCATATTCGACGTTCGTTATATGTCCAATAATCTAACCAATAATCTCTTGGATATGTTTCCCCGCCTTAGTAGTCGGGCGGTAGGGAATTTTTATCATTAGTTCTAGAACTTCCTGAGATTGTTTTTTGATTATTCATATCCTGTACCAGTTCTCGACTTTGAATTTGAATTTGAAGTTGGCCTTCAGGTCAAAGAGTTAACGAGGTGAAGTTCAACGCCCCCCCTCCTCCCTCAAAAGGGGGTATGTAATACTACTAGGTAGTAACTCCACCTACTATACCCCATCACTTGAGAGTTGATTGAATTTTCTGAATTGGTGAACTGATTGATATACTTTCCTGGGGTTAAACTACGAGTAGTACCGGTAACAATCCTTGGATATCTTTCTGCGTCCTCCTTACGCGGCCTACTTACGCGGCCAGAAAGTATGTATATAATCCTGGTGTTGCATACAGAATCTAAATGTTTAACTTTTGTGTAATATTGTTTTTTGTTAAACCATTAGATTAATATTTTTTAGGTTAATATTTTTTAAAGTTTAATTACTCAATTGGCTTGCCTTTTAGGAATTGGTACCTGCAGCTATACTCTCCCCTCCCCTGAACAAAGGTTAAACTTTTTGCCCTACTCCCAGCCCAATTTTTAACCTTTATTTAGGGGGGGAGACTATTTTATCGGCTGATGTTGCTCACGTTAGGAAAGTTTACTCGCAGTCGTAAGATGATGCCACTCATTACTCTCCCCCCCCCCCTGAATAAAGGTTAATTTTTTTGCCCTACTCACAGCCCAATTTTTAACCTTTATTTAGGGGGGGGGAGAGTAGTAGGCCGGCGTAATTATTGACTCCATTTTAGAGTTATGGGGATAATCATCCAGTGTCTATATTGCGTCATGAGTGCTTTTTGACGGTGGGTCTTTTGCAGGAATGACCTCATGCCTACGCATAGCTGCACACGTTCCTTTCAGTTGTCATAAGCATGCATCTCCAATCTTTCTTTTATGCAACTTGCAACAGTCTCTCTTGCCAGTGCTGCTCCTACTAGAGATGGCTTATCAAAGAGATCCGATGCTTCATTTGACTATATAATCGTCGGTGGTACAGCAGGTCTCACGATTGCCTCGCGGATATCTGGAGATCCTGGGACTACAGTGGCAGTTATTGAAGCCGGGAGTTTCTACCAGATACGAATGCATAGACTAACAGACGGAACATTGGTAATTATCACAGGTGACTGATCCATTACTGAGTTCAACACCGGCCGGAGACTCATTCTGGATTGGAACTTCGTAACAACACCTCAAGCTAGTGCAGCAGGTCGCTCAACTCATTATGCTTTAGGAAAATGTCTGAGTGGAAGTTTCGCAAGAAACTTCATGATATATCAGCAAGGTACCATGCAGTCCTACCATGAATGGGCAGATACTGTTGACGATCAATCGTGTACCTTTGATGCTTTATTTCCTCACTTTCAGAAAAGTGTTCATTTCACACCCCCATCATCCAGTCGTGCGTGCAATGCATTCGCGGAATACAGCCCTGTGAGAACACTTGATTCTTCAAAATCCTTTGGAAAATCATTTTTTCATCTTTCCAGTCTGCATATTCGACTTCCGGAGGACCTTTAGAGGTCTCATATGCTAAATATGCATCATCTTTCTCGAGTTACATGGATGGAGCTCTCGGTGAGATTGGAATGAATGATATCCAAGACTTCAGCACCGGATCTCTCATGGGCAAAAAATACTGTAGCTCTACCATCGACCCCTCCGTTGAAAAACGCGAATCCTCTCAAACAGCCTCTTATGACTCCACAGTGCAAACCCATACAAATCTTAAGGCCTATCCAGACACCATGGCACAGAAGGTTCCTTTTGACAACAACAAGAAAGCCACAGGTGTCAGTGTCCAAACACTCGGTACTACATACATTATCGATGCCAGAAAAGAAGTCATCATGTCAGCCGGCGTCTTTCAAGATCCCCAACTCCTCATGCTCTCTGGAATTGGTCCCAAAGCTACCCTTGCCAATGGGAATTTACCAATCATTTCCATCCTTGAGGGCGCCGGGCAAAACATGCGGGATCATATTTTCTTTGGGCCTACCTATCGTGTCGAATTTCAGACCTTGACCAGAATTGTCAACGATCTTATCTACCCCGCAGAATATCTAGATCCATATCTTACTCCAAAGCTAGGCCCGTTCACACACCCCATCTGCGACTACCTCGGATGGGAAAAGCGACCAAGTTCATTGCGCAATACTTTCTCGACAAACACACTCACTGATCTCGCGCACTCCTCAGCCGATTGGCCAGAGGTGGAATATCTTTCAAGCGCAGGCTACGTGAGTAATTTTGCCAGTCTACCAACCCCCCAGCCAAAAGACGGGCATCAATACGCCGCCATTCTCACCGCTCTCGTAACCCCTCGCACCATCACGTTAGCATTCACCTCAGCCAACGACCCCCAATCCCTTTCGACAGGGTTCCCCCTTTCCCCCACCTTTCTTGTATGTCTTGAATAGATAATTCTCCATCTATACCCCTCGATAGTTTTGAGTCGAGTTTCAATATGATTATGTAGATACTACCGTGATTATTTTTTTTGATGCCAACTTTGTGATGTCAAGCCAATTGCGAATGAATTATATCAAGACGTAGCTCGAAGGGTCTTATAGACAACGATGGAGTTGGGAGTCTCACCCGAGAGAGAAGGAATGCCATATAGTATAGCCTCAATCATCATGTGTTTCAGAAATTGAGCATTTATTTCTAATAGGCCGTTTTTCTAGCATTGCTTTCAAAAGTAATTACTCATCGAGATAGGTACTCTATATGATGACCCCTCTAACGCTAGTGCATGTGTAGCCGAAGTCCACACCCACCTCCTGAGTGTTAGCTTCTCGCGAATATCACATAATTAGCTGCATATCAATCATCTAGTGAACCATAATACATTGAAGACTTTGTTTATATTTATATATTTATTTTATCTCATTCATGATACTGTACATATCTTTGTCAACCCAGAATTAGTTCCACGGCCACCATTTGACCTCCATCATAATTCGTCTGAACATTCGTTCGTAACATCTTTCGTCGTATCACATCGATAGAATCTGAACACAAGATCTGGTACCTCAGGATCCTCTTCTATCTTCCCACTCCCTTTACTTCTCCCACCTCCTCCCTCGCCAAACACAAAGCACGTATAAACACAAGCCATTGTCAACCCTAACCATCCATAATACCGAAAAATGTAATGTCCGTCTTTCATTTCATCTTCATATCACCCAGACCCGAACTTTTATATCACCACTACATTCACTTATGAATTTTTGTGAAGAAAATAGCAAGAAATGCCACAAGACCAATAGCGATAGCACACATCCAACATGCCAAAAGTAACCATGCATATCTCTTTTGCTTTGGTGCAAAAGATGAGAAATCTCCATCTGTCCACCATAACATGATTCCATCCATTCGACCTGTCGCATACAATAATAAAATTGGAGGAAATAGATTACATAAGGACAATACCATGATTGAGATGCTTCTCTTACGGCGAGCCTCAATAATGATATGGGCAGGGTTTTGAGACCAAGGAGATAACTTCGGATTTTCGAATAGATGCTTCCATGTATTTCCTTTGGAATCCCGGGGACTATCACCAATTACAGGTTGAGATTCGAAGAAACCATCGGATCTTGCAGCATTTCGCATTGCTTGCAACTGGTTTGGACTGTACAGATCCTGCCAGCTTGGACGCTTTGGGGGAGCAAGAGGTGACCGGTAAATAAAATCATTCGAGTTATCACTTTGAGTACCCCTGTGATAAGGACCTCGAATGGGTGTTGATGGTTGATCAACCTTGAGATGACTCTCAACGGTTGCAGGTGCGTTAGTGGTAGATGCCAATAGTGCGAGTGGTCGAAGGGCATTTGTCGGATATTCCTTTGTGCCATTGTTCCCAGTAGGCACTTTAGCAGGCCTGTTGGCTTGAGTTAAACTAACACGCCTTGGTTCATGTTTTGAGTTCTTGTGAAGGTCCCTATAAAAAGCTCCAGGTGGACCTTTGATGAAAGGTTTGTGATCCTGAGGGTTTGAAGCACCGGCGGCTTTCAATTCGCCATCAATTCCCTTGTGCTTGATCGAAGTCGCTGAAGTTGTTGCAATCTGGTCTCTTTTTGGACTGGCAATCTTTTCTCCAAGAGCTAGCACATATTGCCACGAGCTCGAACGCTGCTTATTCAAGGGTGGCATATCATCATCATTAGAAGCACCCAACGCCAGTCCTTGTTGTCCCAAGTCACCTGTCCAGTCAAATCTTAAACGGTCATCGACATGTCCCTGGTTCTTGGAAGAAGCTTGCACAGCTTGGTTGGAATTTGTGAAGTCTGCACTTTCCTCACTTGTATGAAGGGATGGTGGGAACAAATTGAGGTTTCGACCACGAGATGGTTTCATTTTTGGCGGAGGGGACTTGAAAGGATTGGTATGAGATTTGCCAAGAGGTTGTGGATTGTGGTTGTGGTAATTCTGAGGTGGCCTGGTCCTATTTGAATCTGCAAGATAGCCATTGACCTTGTGTTCTCTGAAGACAGGCAGAAACACGGGAATGTGAGTCTTCTTCAGATCTCTTTGACGATAGTCCCCATGGTATTCAAGATTGCCTGGATGTTGTGCAATGCGTTCTGAAGATCCATATTCCTCAATGTGTAGAGGCTCTGTACTCTCTGTGCCATCATCTGAATTATCTGCAATGCTACTTCCTGCTCTATTAACAAGACCTCCCATCATCATTCCTGGTTCATTCTGCCTAGCACGTCCGAAAGGTCCCGCAGCACTTTCTGCTACAGTTTCCCAATCTTCAGCCTCCGTGGGCGTGGTATGTTTCTCAGATGATTCATGAGGTCGATCGTAAGGGGATTCTGGAGGAGAGTCGGGAAGATTAATACTGTGATTGATTGGAATACGGACAACATTTTGATGCTGAGCAGTAACCCAATTTGGTGCAATTGCTCCCCGATCATAAAATGCCTGTGCCTGAGCCACAAACTCTCTTTGTTCAGTATTAAGGCTTCCAGAGTCTGATGGAGGCGTGTCTTCAACATTTAGCTTCCTTGAAAAATTTAGTCCAGTTCTTTGAGGCCGAGGATTCTCATTTTGTCCCGTAAAAGACGTCGATGCACTCTCCATACTATAGACACTATAACCACTAGCACGGCGGAGGGCTTTGCTGACCTCTCTTTCTAACGGCTGTCGTAGGATAACTGGGTCTGTCCAATGAGGATCATCTCCATACATAGAAGGATCATCTGCTGGAGAGATTATGACTTTTGGCGTCGGTTGAATTTTTGGTGTAGCAAATGGGAATGAAGGCACATGCAATTGTGTGTCAATGGCCGATTCAGAGTCACTTTCATCGGAATGAATGGCATTGATCCTCTGTTGTAAAGCTTTCTGAGATCCAGCCTTGGTCGTTTGGGTGAGATCAAGTAGTTTGTGCGTATCACCGTAGGAAGACGATTGGCCAATTCCTTGAGATATGCTTGGCGCAATTGCCGGGACAGCGAGAATTGGGATTTCAGGTAAAGTACGGGTTGGTGGCTGACCATGGGACTCTTCGGCTACCCTGGCTACCTTGCGTTGTTTTTGGATGTTAAGAGCGGTAGGCAACATTTCTCCAGAATTGGGTCTTGTATCTAGGTCGAATTCGTTAATGTAATTTCCATGGTTGGAACCTTTAGCAGCGACATCTCCTCGCAGGGGACTTTCCTCGTTTGCCTCTTCTTCGCTATCAGAGTCAAAACCTCTTACTCCGCTAGAGTGAAGGTAATGCTTATAGATATTGCCAACCGTGCTAGTAGCTCGGCGTATATCATAGCTGTGTCTTTGAGGAGTCGTCTCGGAAGAACTCTTACGTATTGGCGATTGTATTTCTCCTTGATATCTTGTGTACAAAGAATGACGTGACGGGTTGGAAGGTTTCGTACGCGTAAGATAACCTGGACTACCCCCTCCATCGCTGCTTTGTGGCAGAGAACCCGACGGTGCTTCGCCAAGTTTGGGATGGTAAATAGAAAAGTCATTTCCTTGATATTGAATACTTGATTTGGCTCCGCCATTTTCACCACGGGCTGGTCTTTGCACTCCAGGTGTAGATGGATCTCCTTCATCACTTTCTTTGAGAAGTTCCATGTATCCCGGAGTTTTCTTCCCGAAAGTTCCCTTTGGGAGGCTGAGGTTTTCTCGTGGCCAATGCGGAGCCTTTTCTTCTTCATCTTTCGTATCTGGTGTGATAGGTGATGATGTAGTTGCAAGAGCGGTTTTTATATTGGCAAGTAGAGAGCCTGAATCACCCCCTGTTGATGGGAGACGTTGTGATCTTGAGCGAGGAACCGGAGTGGAATTCTCGGCATCAGATCCATAGCGTCCTTGGAACAAAGCAGCAGGAGGTGGAGGAAGTGGAATGTTTTGAAGAAATGACTCGACAGTGGCACCACGCTTCCTCTCTATCTTCTGGAGTGGAATTGAATCGGATCTGTCGGGAGGCTCGAAGAGGTTATGTGATATTGCACGTCGCCCGCTTAAGGTTCTCTTATTTCCTGATGTAATTGAGGAGTGAGCAGTATGAAGATCATGAAACACTGCTCTAACAGGTGTTGGCTTGCTAGACGAAGAAGGAAATTCGACTTCTTGAGAGGTTGATCTGGATCTTGGGTCGTCAGATGAGTCTGGTTGTTGGCGATACGGATTTTTGTATGGCTTTCTAGAATTTGGCAGGTCTGCAAAACCAACCGTAGGGTGAGACATGGCGTGGTAAGTAACTTTCGATTGCCAGGCAACAATCTGACAGAAACGTCGTGGTTGATTATCAAATTAATTCGCGTGGTGATGGTACATCGATGTGCGGCGGAATAGTAATAATACACTTTTGATGGCAAAATAGAAAAGCAATCCTTTACTTCTTCGAGAGATGGCAGATTAAAAGAGGAAATGGCTCATGTTCATTGATATGAGAAAGGAAGATACCGCGTTGTACAATTGATTGTATATTCTGAACCGCGTTTTAATGTTGACAAAATTGGATTCCTGACGTGCAGTCGGGTCAATGAGAGATGAAAGATGAGAGATGAGAGACTTTGCAATAAAAGATTGAATGAAGTTGGTCGTTGAATATATAAACCTTCTCTCAAAAGGAAAAAAAAAGAGTGTGGTTGAATAATGTTGTTGATTTGTTGTTGATTTGTTGTTGTTGTTGTCGTCGTTGTTATGATGATTTATGTTGATGTTGATATTTTAAATATTTCTGCTCACGCGATCGGTCATGATTTTCCCCAAGCGAATGAAGTGAGTGAGTGAAGGAAGACTTTTTCAATTTCAACAAGCTTCACTATGATCCGTTCCTGGTGTATTTTTTGCCTTGGTCGGTCAAGAACCGGTAGAAATATTTAATGAAGAGACAAATGGGAATAGTTACAGGAAATATTTGAACAGATGAAATTTGAAGATTGGGGAAAGTATTGAATAGTTTCATCATGTGAGGGACTAAGCAGTGATACTAGACATACTAGACAACTAATTGGGTTTTCTCTTGATTGGTCTCAAGGTCCAATGTCCAATGTCCAATGTCCAACGTCCAACGTCCAACGTCCAACGTCGTTCCTTCCATTTCGAGATTTGATATGGATATGGATATGGATATGGATATGGATATGGATATGGATATGGATATGGATATGGATACAACAAGTTAGGGAAAGAGCCTTCATGGCTTAACTTGGAACCCCTTCACTATCACTCACATTGATGAACTTCCGAAGTTATATGTGGAAGACTTCAATCATTGTGAAGAGAAGCTTACGATGATGATTTACTACTACATCACCGGCTCCTTGCCATGCTTCCTTGAAAGTTACCTGGTATTCCTACCTACCTTTACACACTCTAAGAGTCAATGCATTATCACCCATCTTAGAATTCCAATTGTGATACTCTTTATCCAACCCGCCAACTCCTAAAAGTCCTCACTCCTTTCCATCAAGTTCGATATGTTGCAGACATAATTTGAAGTTCTTCCGCTGGAGCACCCATGGTTGCACGGATTCATAGATTGCTCATCCAAGTTTCAAAATCATAACTGATACTTTCCAAAATCTATATATGATTGTTTAACTTGTTATGAATCATTTTACCAGGTGTAAAGCTTACAATCATACACTTTCAAGGTATCGTTGTATTCAACTTTCATGTCAGTCCGTGAGTCCGTACACATACTGGTGGGCGTATCTACTCTAGTAGAGATTCCTTCATATCCGAACCCTCCATCATCAATGAGCAGTGAAGTGCAATGAAGTGCATTAGAAGTTATGGGTTGAGATGTTGTCGTTTCTGATGTCAATCGTTGTTGAAGCGAGGTTCCCACATAAGAGCGGTACTACTTCGTAGATGCTGCCTTACTGCCTTACCCGTACCCGTACCAGTACTAGTGCCTCGAGCTTGGTTGTTCCTGAATCTTAGATAGCAAACGAAACATCTCCATCTCCATCATTTCTCACTAGGTACCTATACAACAAATCTAACACTTGAATACCGATAGTAGCCAGATTTCTCAGGAATACCCAAGCAATACCACCATTCATAAGGTCTTTGGATTTGTTAGTTGTCTATTATCACAGTTCTGGTCGAGTCGTTTTTAACAATTAACCCTGAAGCCCTTGAAGCTCTTCAATAGCCAGCAAGCTATCTTGTACACTTTATACTCGCAAGATGGAGCAAATAAAAGCTCTGAATGCTTTGGAGGTATTTACCGATCTTTAATTGTTCCAATTCTAAGTTAACATTGGTATACTAATTGTATATAGCCCTTCCTAGCTCTTACTAAATCCGCAACCTCACCCCGCGCTGCCATCGACCTCATCACTCGCGCGACCGCAGCACCAGGAACTTATTTATTCACCGAACTTCTTCTCACTCCTCAAATTCAAGCCCTCTCCACCGCTACCCCAGAGCAAGCAGCATATCTATCGCTTCTTAAGATCTTTAGCTACGGTACTTATACGGACTACACAAACGACCCCTCTCTTCCCACCCTGTCCCCCGCCCAAACTCTCAAACTCCGTCAGCTCTCCTTCCTTACGCTCGCCAAAAACCCCTCCGACCTCACTTACCCCAAACTCCAATCTGCCCTCTCCCTGTCCACCGCCCGCGATCTTGAAGATCTCGTCATCAGCGCCATATACGCCGGTCTCATATCTTGCACCCTAGACCCCTATAACCAAAGCGTACTCGTCTCCTCCGTCTCCCCACTCCGCGATCTTCCCCCGTCTACAATCCCATCCATGCTCTCCACGCTCTCCGCCTGGTCCGCCCGCTGCACTACAACACTCTCCTCGCTTGAATCGCAAATCGCCTCCATCAAAGCCGAAGCCCAACGCCGTCACCGCGATGAACAAGAATGGAACGCCCACGTTGAATTTCTTATCGAACACCAACCTCCTTCCACAAATTCCCCTCAAACAACAGGGATCATGGGCAATTTGCAGAGTCTGACTGGTAAAATGACGAGATCTTCTGGAAAGCGCAATGCGTCGTTGGGGGATTCGGATAGTGATGAGGAAATGGATGATGTAGATCCGATGGGTGGTCAACAGATGAAGGATACGAGGAGTGCTAAGAAGAGGGGGCTTGGTGGTTTAGGGTTAGGATTTGGGAAGTGAGCTTTTCTGCTGCCACGATTATTCGTGACCAGGAGGACTTTTCACTGAATAGTTCTTTACCCCAACGGACCCTGGCTCTGGAGGCTTTGCTTCAAAAGACTCTGCCTAAATAGCGTTCTCAACGACAATATCACGATGCATACGAGGTAATGATTACATCAGTAAGGCAGCATAACAGTTTCTCAGCATAACAGTATGGGAGTTATGCTAGATTTTGGGAAAACAATAGTGCAGGGGGAAGCAGGAGATACCTTTTATTATCATGGGGCTTAGGATTTGACAACAAGACCCAATAATACAGGGTACGAAAAGGGAGAAAGCAGTGTACAAATTTTCATACGGAGGTTCAGATCAATCAGGTTCAGTCAAGTTCTTATAACCATTACATTCAATGTATGAAGGAAGAGGATATCAAAGTTGCAGGCTATTAGCTTCCATCCATACAAACAAATAAAAGGAAATAAAGGAAAAGAGGCCATCCGAAGAATCTTTTGTCCTCCTTTCTGGTAGTAGAAAGAGACCCAGTCTTTCCCTAGAGAAATATAAAAAAATAAAAACAAAGAAATTTCCCCCAAAAGAATAAACTCTGTCAACTCAACGCCATCAAATAAGCTTGTGATATGTTCCTGCAGCCGACCCTGTGTACAAATCCCAAATCACTTTAAATGAAAGAGAAAATTTGTCCCCAGAACACCTCGCTCTTATAAACACAAAGTCCCAATTCCCCATTCATCTCTTTCCCAAATCCATGATATGTTTGTGTATGTTTTTGGAGTTGCTGTACTTCTTGTTTAGCCTTCATCTATCAGTTTTTATATTTACAATCTCTTTCCAGGCACGAGCGCAAATATTAGGACTAAACCTGCGTCAATAATAGCTGTGACGGCGAGAACCGTGAGGGAACGTTTGTTAAGGAGCTTTCGAACAAAAGGTTCCCTGATCTTGGAAAAAGACATAAATGTGTATTCACTGTATCCGGCCAGTGCAATAAATGGATCAAGAGCATATTGGTGAGAACAGAGTGCATAAACCCCGATGGTGAAGGGGAGGATGAGCTGAGAGTATGTTAGCGTCGAGATAGAAAATCTAAAGAGGAATAGGTGTATTACATACCCAAACACGAGTGTGGTGAGGATAGTTGAGGAAGATTAAAATAAATCCAACCCAGAATCCAGCAAATATTGAAAGTAGACCGACAATCAATCTCAACAACATCGATGGAGGAACTAAATTACCCAAAGCTTTCATTCTTAGAAAGCCTGGGAAAGCATCTCTCTCCATTGCTTGAAAGACGTAGTCCTTAGCCGCATCAAACACTTCCGGATCATCACGGCCTCTCTCTTCAATAGAGATAGTAATATCTTGGGTGATGGCATGTGGAAGGATGATCTCACGCTCAGCACCTGGGAGGAGGAAGGTGTAGAGAATCTTCTCAGCAGATGCTCGAATGTCAGCTCTTGCGACAGTATGTGCAGGGGACGCGGAATCTGAGGTAAATTCCAATGGACTGCTCATGAAGCTTGGTCTTGGTCTTTCGCTGGACATCGCCCCGAGATTATTACCAGAGCCATCGGAGCCAAGACTATGAGAAGGAGAGTGTCCCGGCGGAGCCACAACTTCTCCAGTATCAGATTGTTCTCTGAGGAAGGCCGACATTTGAGCATCTTGATTTTTCTCCTTTTCTGTATTGAACATGGATGGACCGGCAACTGGATGATTCATTTCGCCGAAATTTTCTAAAACAGCAGAAGATCGTTTGGATTGCGCATCTTCGCCCTTAGGTGTACCAATCATTACAGATCTTCGCAATTCTCGAACATAATGTCGACACAATGACATATGCTGAGCAACATCAAGCCTATCCTTCAGTTAGTATGTGAATTCGGCAATTTGATGCAAGGAAAACCAACCAGAAGTCGAGATAATCCACAGATCGCTGCTGGTCCCTCATATAGATGTAGAAAGAGAACAGGTCGACCGGGGGTAAAGTCCTTCTACTGAGTACCTCGAACAGTGTAGGAAGTCGATTCCGATTGAGATCAGGTTGAGGTGAGGGTGATATTCCTGCCATATTGAGGGCAAGAATCGAGTGGAGTAAAAGGTAAGGAAGGTGTAATTAAAGGGATTGCGAAAACTATTGATCTTGATGCTGCAAGGAGTTCTAGATTATTGTCGCAGGTTGTTAGCAGATTGTTGTGAAGTTTGTTGTCCTGGTGATGAAAAAGAAAGATCGGAAAGAGTGTCGAAGGTTGGAGTAAACTAAAAGAAAGTGAATAGGACGCGACAAGAACCTTTGATCCAGAGTAGAGAATCAACTGCGTGACACTCTGAAGTTAAAGGTTATCGGCGTCGTTCCCAATCTACAGATAATTGCAGGTGTACCTAGTTAACAGTTGAGAATCACGCGCTATTTGCCTTATATTATCTAATCATATTTAAGGCAACAACATAATCAACAAATCTGATTTTGGAAAGTTTCGGCTAACTAGCGCCTTCCACACTGGACAATTTCCAAATTCTGCAGGCTAATTGTTGAAGCTTAGACAAGAC
The DNA here is from genome assembly GCA_002162495.1 of Myriosclerotinia curreyana. Classification (NCBI taxonomy): domain Eukaryota; kingdom Fungi; phylum Ascomycota; class Leotiomycetes; order Helotiales; family Sclerotiniaceae; genus Myriosclerotinia; species Myriosclerotinia curreyana. Next base: position 53,902 of record NGKJ01000004.1, read on the forward strand.
AACTTACCACGACAAATCGCGACAAATCTTCCAGTACGTCGATATACTTCCCAGCGGAATCAATTCAAGATCAATCTCGAAATCCCTCAATTCTAACAAATAAATCAGAAATGTCGACGTCCACCAAGAAGCCCGCCGGCAAGACCCAAAGATCCGCCATCGCTGATGTCGTTGCGCGAGAGTACACCATCCACTTGCACAAGAGAGTAGGTCGAAATTGCGAAAAATAAGGATTCGAAAAAGGCGAAGGACTGATTGTTTCGTTTAGTTACATGGTGTTTCCTTCAAGAAGCGTGCCCCAAAGGCCATTAAGGAGATTAAGGCATTCGCTACTTTGTCAATGGTATGGATACCCACCTAGAAAGGATCGCAGGAGAATACAAACAGTAGAACAATACTGATGTTGGTATTTATTTAATTTATAGGGTACCTCCGATGTTCGTCTCGATCCCCAATTGAACAAGAAGGTCTGGGAAGCTGGTATCAAGGGTGTTCCATTCAGACTCCGCGTACGAATCTCGAGAAAGCGTAACGACGAGGAGGGTGCCAAGGAGAAGCTCTACAGTTACGTGCAGGCTGTTAATGTTCCAAACCCCAAGGGTCTTCACACCGTTGTCGTTGAGGATGCATAAATGATCAAAATCTTATATGGCATGGGGGTACTTCTGGAGTTGCTGCATTTCTGCTTGCTAAGGTAGCGGAAAATGAAAAGGTCTAACTTTCGATACCTAAATGCATGCAGTTGCTATGGGAAATATTTTCATGCACTTGTGATATTGGTCTGTGCTATGAGGTTGGAAACGGCAATGCGGGGTCTTTTTCAAGGAATTGGGAGGGAATGCTTCTTCACGCAGCGCAGAATTGCAGCGGGATTACCTTGAGGCTGTTTCTGGACCATCGAATCATGCAAACAAGTGATGCGTCAGACAAATTCGACATAACAAGCTCTGCAGGTTTTGCAGTTACTACATTTCCTTGAGGACAGGAATTAACAAACCTTGATAACAAATTGTCAGGCTTATCTGCATAAATGTTTGATTGTTCTCCGCCCTGTTGCGTCCACCATTGCAAGATACACAGCCCACAGCGATTCTACTTCATGTGCAATCTCAAGCACTGGAAAGCAACCCCGGATGGTCTCAAAAATTTATTGTGCATGTAAAAGCTAAGTCGCCAGATCAGTGATCCTAGAGTGAGTTTCCGTATGAGAGAAAAGTACTTGAAGTAGGTATCAAAGCATGGATACATTGTCAAGTGAATTCCAAGAAAATTTAACATTCATTGATATTGATTGAAGGAATAAATTAAGGATACAGCCTCCGAAGTCCTAATAAGAGTACGCCCTCCTGTACTATCCTGAGAATGCGGCAATGACCCAATGCTCAAATTGAGATATAGACACCAGTCCATTATGCACAATCTCCAATTCATAAACATATTGACGCCGGGTATCTGAATGACCATGTTCACACTTCTGCTGTCCTAGAAACTCATTCATCATCAATGTCCTGGTGACGACCATTGACCTTCTTTTGGAACTCCTCGGGATTCTTATCCCATAACTCTGCGGCCTCGCCGTTTAATGGTGATGCACTGTTGATGTATGTTAGCCCCGAATATTTAATTACCCATTCCAACAGTAATTAACCTACTTGTTTGGTTCGCCCAAAAGACTCTGTAAGCTCAACAAAACCGTCTGAATGTTATAAGCAGCAGTCCACTTGTCCTTCAAGATATCCAAGCAAATTCGGCCAGAGAAATCGACATTAGGGTGGTAGATGGGTGTCTTGAAGAGTACCGTTGGTGGTGCATATGGATAGTTGGATGGGAACGCAAAAGATAATTTAAATTTCTTAGCAGCGTATGGAGTATCATCTGGTCCGTCGATAGTGGCGGTCCAGGAAAGTAGATTGCCGTCTGCTGAGGGAAATGCAGAGATTCCTGGGGCGGCAGAGGTCATTAATTGCATTAACTCGGTTTGGAGGCTTTATTTTTGAATTGATTTAGTCTTGAAGGCATTTAAAGAACGGCATTCATGAAGGGGGCGGGAAATATGTAGGAGTTTACTAACCGTTTCGTGGTGCTCTGAGCATCAGGACCTTTACGAGGAGCAAGTTTGGCAGCTTGAGCGGGTGGAAGATCTCCAGGAGCAGAATTCTGAGTATCCTCCATGGCGTAATTCATGATGCGATCTGAAAAGAATAGGAAGCACGAAAGCTCAATTAAGTAACTTAAAGAAGTCGACGAGTCCTAGCGTGAAGGTCGACCGACAGAAACGGACAAAGGCGATTTAGCTGATGGGAATGTAAATAGAATAATTCTGAAAGCGATTGTGCAGCAGAAGCAAACGGGTGTTATGGAAGTTCGAGACAAAGGATTCTTCAATTTATTTGAATTGGAATGTGGTGAGCGCGTTGTATGTATGTACAGTACAGTGTGACCGTGAGATGGTAAGAAGTGTATTTTTATGTAGGAAAGAAAGTTGAAGTTGAAGTGGAAGTTGAAGTTTTGGATTTGTTTATTTCGGGTCATCCTTTTCTAGGCAGGGGTAGCCATAGAAACGGGGTGGGTGGTGTGGGCTGTGGGCGGCTACAGTCACCAACTTTCGTGACTCGCGACTTTAATTGAAACATAAGACGCGATCAAAACAGCCCTCTGTGTCGATATACTTTTGGTGGGGGTGTTCATTCATTCATTCATTCTTCCACTTCGTTTCGTTTTGTTTCGTTTCCAGCATCTTAAATAAAAACTTATGACAATGACAATGCAGATGTCACAATTAGACCCGCTGCCCCGCGACCTACCCTTTCGAATCATTTCTAAAACAATAGGTAGAGGCGCCTATGCATCGTAAGTTGGAAAAATCAGATCAATTCAAGATCTTTTGCTATAAACAAAATAATATATCGAGATTCCGTACATGCTAACAAATACTGTAGAATCAAGAAAGCAATTCCTCCAGCCGACCCTATTCCAGTATTCGCCGTCAAATTCATCCATAAAGCTTATGCTGTCAAACATGGCCGGATTTCCTCAAAGCAAATTGCTATGGAGGTGTCGTTGCATTCGCATATTGGACGGCACCCAAATATCATAGAATGGTTTGCAACAGGCGAGGATGATGTATGGAAATGGATAGCTATGGAATATGCAGAAGGAGGGGACTTATTCGACAAAATTGAAGCAGATGTCGGAATCAAAGAAGACATTGCACACTTCTATTTCACACAATTGATTAGTGGAGTAAGCTATATGCATGCGAAGGGAGTGGGACATCGAGATATCAAGCCAGAGAATATATTACTGTCAAGCAGTGGTGATTTGAAGATTGCGGATTTCGGATTGGCGACGTTGTTCGAATATAATGGAGCGAGAAAGCTTAGCACGACTATGTGTGGCAGCCCTCCATATATTGCCCCAGAAGTGATATCTTGCTCGAAGAATACTCAAACGAGGGTGAAGGGTGCAGGATATGCTGCAAACATGGCAGATATCTGGTCGTGCGGGGTCGTATTATTTGTGCTCTTGGTGGGGAATACACCTTGGGATCAACCTACCACCGAAAGTTGGGAATTCGATGAATACATAAAATCCAACGGCCGAAGTTCAGATGAATTATGGCGAAAACTCCCGGCTTCGGTTCTATCATTACTGCGAGGTATGATGAATGTGGATGTTCCCAAACGCTTCAACTTTGAACAGATCAAACGCCATCCATGGTATACACGCAAGAATCCCCTACTCACAAAGGATGGCAAAATGAGCGATCCATTAGGTCTAGCTACTCAGATGTTGGCGAATCTTCGTATTGACTTTGAGCAAAAGCCCAGCGCATCGCAGCTCAGCCAAGATGCAATGCAACTCGACATTCACAATTTCTCATTCACACAACCAGAGCCTCCGGTGGTGGATATGCAATTTGACTGGGAACGACCACCTCGTGTGTTACCTACATCCCAACCCACCGAGGCCATTGCCAGTAATCTCCAACTTCCCTCCCCAGTTATATCTAATTTTGGAGATGCCACACTAGCCGATGAACCTTCCATGTCCCAATTTTCGTCTAATCCTACCGTCTCGCTACGTCTCACGCAGCATGCTCGTCAATTTCAAGATATCCTCCCTAACTACTCGCTTACGCGATTCTTTTCCCATCTTCCCATTCTTCAATTGTTAACTCTTCTATCCGAATCTCTACATGCGATGAACATACCGGTACCTCCTTTAGCCCAATTGCAAAACAATCAGTTGCATGCGGCGTGGGTCAAAGTACGGGCAATAGATAGTAGAAGATGTGGCATGAGTGGAGAAATTGTGTTGGACTCTTATGAGACGGAGGAAATAGAATTGGTAGAAGTGAGGTTTGTGAAGGTTAAAGGGGATCCATTGGAGTGGAGACGATTTTTCAAAAGAGTTGTGGTAGCGTGTAAGGAGGGGGTGTATGTACCTTCTGCTGAAGATATGTGATTGTGTTCGGAAGGCGGCAAGGAATTTGGAGTATGGGATGGTTGGATAGGGCGTGGATTGGATGAACTCAACGAGCTATGATATATGGGTTGGATTGGATATGGGTATTGGATGAATGGGAATACTAACTGGCGGGAAGGATTTGGAAACCTGGGTAGCAGGCAGAAAAGGGACTACAGACCTTGATATCCCATTTGAAGCGATGTCTTTGCGTAGACAGATTCTTCGTATATACCTTTCAATTAATTCTAATGTTTCTTTTTCTATGCACACTCACTCATATGGAAATCTCATGATATTGTGTCCTTTCTCTGTGTCGTTCTTATGCAACAGAAGAAGAACTGGCCAAGAATTAGAACATAGCTCGAGATAAGGTGAGCTACGCAGGTCCCTTATGAGCTCGCTCTCTCTTTCTGAGGTTCCCCTGGGTGAGCTTTCCGAGGTGATTCTATATAACTTTTCAAAGAATCAACTTTTCCCCTATAGACTATTTTGTTAAAAATTCTTACAAAGAAAATAATTTCAACTCTTAACCTTTCTAATAAACCAAATCCGGATTGAATAGTTATATATATAGGTATAATTGACACTGTTTTGAGAAGCCCACCTAAACCCATCCCACGCTATCCCCATCCATAATACCGGTATTTGGCGAGAGGGGTCCATGCACAGACCCGATTCTCGACTTTCAATGATGAATGATGATTGACCTTTCAACCTTTTAACTTACTTTCTTTTCCTTTACCTTTCCTTTACTTTACTTTACTTTCCTTCCCCTTTTCATTATTTGTGTGGCCAAAATGGATGAACTTCCTTCAGAGATTATTCTCAATATTACTTCATGTCAATATATTCCTATATCCTTTTCATGATTAACGAATGCTAATGTCATTCCCCTCATAGATCTAGAGCCTTCAGATATCGTCAAACTCCAGTTTGTCTCAAAAAGATACCTAGAACTTGGCCGTGACGATACACTCTGGCGAGAACAATGTTTTACACACTCCTCATTCATCGATAGGCTTCGCAGACGTCAAGAATTGATATCTACAGAATCCGAAGATGATCCAGGAATGCGCGATTTGGCCATAGCTCTCGCTACAAACAATGGAACCGGCGATTCGAGGCTCCATAAGTCCCGCCATGAGGCTCGAGATTTCAAAGCCAAATCAAATGAAAGGATTAGAATATTGGCGAATTGGGATCCTAGTTATCCTTCTGAGAAGGTTAGGTGGTATGATGAGTATATAGCAAGAAATGCGCCCATTTCAACAAGTTGGCTTCAGCAGCCGAGAAATCGCGAAAGTGCTAGTCGCGAACATCTGGAAGTACGTGGAATGGCATTGTACACACCAAGAGGAGAAACGGGCGCCACGATGGTGGTTGCGTAAGTATTTCTGGTTTTTTCATTTTCGTCTACTATAAGAATCGTACTGAATGCGATATCATAGACCTCTTGATGATGGTTCCATTTGTATCTGGGATATCAGTACGAATGCTCTCAAAAAGGGTAGCATAGTTGCAAGAAGCAAATCTGGGATTCTTTCGGTCGATGAGGTCCCGCAGGATCCTAAATCGCGTTCAAAAATGATAAGTACAGGCGTCACAGAATGTATCAGTGTTGACAGTACTTTAAAAAGAGCCTATATTGCCGTACAAAGTGGTATGTGATACCTCTTTCCTCAATTATCATCTAAATCTAAAGTTGCCCTGCCTATGGGCAGGACGCTTTTATCGTCGCCTTTGATGTGCCTCACTACAATGCCTGGATCATTTCTTCTTCTCTTATAGCTACTGACAATGTTACAGGCCTCGTTGAAGTTGATCTCGAGACCCTACAGCCCGTAAATCATGAAAGATACCCGTTTTCTATCACTGCTCTTTCCGAGGCAAAACATCCGACGCCTCTCACTGTGGGGACCAATTTATCTCTATATCTTCATGACTCTCGTCAAAGAACAAATGTTGGATCGCCCAGTCAGGCTGAGCGACTTGATTCGCTCGGTGTCCCATCTGACTCTGCAAACAAGCCTTTTAGTTTTAAAAGCTTGCTGAATGCAGAGCCGAGCTCCGAATACGCCCATTTGTATCAACCAGGCCCGCTCAGTATTGTGCACTTACCCAGCTCAGGGGATGAATGGAATGGTAATGGAGATATATACGTTGCTGGGCGATTTCCTAGCATTCTCAATTATGACCGTAGAAATTTCCCTAAGCTTCGAGGAACAATTCATTCTGGAGCACGATTGTCTCAAATTGCTACGCTCCCGTATCCTTTTGCATCGATGGATAAGGACCTCGCCCGTCGAGGTGAACTTTCTATTGAACAGGTATGGCAAGCAAAGACTAGACCAGGAAAAACCTTGATTGCTTGCGGTGAGTACAATAGTAAAGGCTCGCTGGAGATGTATGGGCTCTGCCCTGACCCGCATCTTTCCAATATATCCTCCCAGTTTTCCGCAGGGCGGCTACAAGACTCTACCATGAAGAATCGCCAGACATCGTCCAGCTCAAAACTCTTATCTATTGCCAATCATGGTACGCGCATTGTTGTTTCTGACGGTGGGGGTAATCTAAAGTGGTTTGAGAGGGATGGGTTCACCGAGGCTCGAAGATGGAATATCGCGCATGGTTCTGTTGAAGCTCCTAGGGGTATATTTGGAACGTTGGGCGACTCTTACATGGATTCGGGATCTGGAGACATCGCGATCAAGATACAGACAACTGACACTGGGCTCGATGAACGGTCCATCAACGAGAACGATCTTGTTTTGTGGACAGGAGACAAAATAGGGCTGTTAAATTTTTCTAGCAAACCTGGCTTCACAGCCGACTCTTTTGAAGAAACCCCCAAAACTACCGAGGAGGCACTTCTTGAAAAAGAAGAACGTACTCACGCGGCAACTATGAGAAGAGCACTGGAGATGCAGGCGAATGAGGTTAGGTACGTGAGAGGTCTAGGACTAGGATTTGTGTGACATCTTTAGCGGGGTACTCTCCCCAAGCATTTTTCTCAATAATGTTCACATTCAAGCTGGACATTTGAGACGTAGTCAGGGTCAATGGTCCGTAAGTTCTCGCTGCACAGCAACGAAATGGGCACTGTACATACTTCATACGGATTATCCTCGATTTTTCGACCATTTGATATGGTCAGGCGATATCTGCCAACACAACAGGAATCCGCGATACACCCACCCTGTGATACCGGGCCATGTTTCCAGGACCACATTTTGTGAGATGTTGACCACAGCTTTCTCCAAAGGCTCTCATTATTACAAAAAGGTGAAAGATTGTCAGTATTTGTATGTCGATCGGAGAATAAGGCTGTGCGATTTCACGGGTCCTTGTTCGACGGTACTCAATCTGCAACATCCGCCACTCAAAATGGTGAGATGAGTGAGGTTCATAGTATGGTAATCCTAGGGTAATGTAGGGACCGCTTGAGGTCTTCGGCAAGTAAGTTTTTATGGGAATTTGGATGTCGAGGATGTTTCCTTACATGTAGAGTAGCTTCATACCAATCATCTATTTACCTTGTATGATTGTGTGGTTGTATCATTGTATCATTGTTGTATAGAGTTTTTTTTTTTCGGAGATTCTGCATCAGTTGAGACAATTTGGGAATGCTTAAATTGGGACGAAGATCATGTATAATGTATATCATGTACGAAGTTATGTTTCGGATCATTTTTGAATGGTTATGAATGGTAGCCTTGTTACTCGGATGTGCGATTGTATACATACATACATACATACATACATACATACACTTAACTTGTTGATCTGCTGTGACTTGCTTTACCTATTCATACTACTGTATAGCTATTCCTCGTATTTATTATTACTTACCTACCATTTGTTACTTGCTATTTGCAACTTATATGTACATTTTGTAAGGCGGTACAACTTTGATTATCATTAAAAGAAGTTAACATTTGGAAAAGTGTCCGATTGATTATAGACCTATCACTTTAAACGAGGCGAACCATTCGGCAACAAGATCAGATTAAAGTTATATTGGCGTTAAAAGGAAAATGCTGGAAGTTGATATTGTAATACTAATAAGTAAGTATATACTCAATAATAATATAGTAAGTAGTAAGTAATAAGTAGTAAGTAGTATTGTAAGTAAATATCTAGTAGTTGTAAGATTAGGTACATTTGTTAAAGGGGCTACAACCATCTACAACCATCTACCGGTACTGACCTTTGCTAACCAGCTGATCCTTTGATGATACGAAACTTATCTTCTTATTGTTTTTTTTTAAAGAATCTTATACATAAGGCGAGGCGGTGTGTAACTACCTATTTAACTGCTCTGAGCTCTCTGGCTTTTAAGGGGTTTCGGATCCCCCGCTGTGACTGTACTGTACTTGTACACGCAGCACACTCACACACCTCAACACATCACAAACCAAAACACCACAACAACCTACCCTAGGTAGATAACCCCAACTAAAAAATTTCACAACCTTGGAAGATTCCGCATAATCTATCCATCAACGATTAACGATTCGCAAGTGAAAGTATCGTTGAGAGTTGGGGGATTATGGTTGTTGGGAACTTGGGACCCCTTTCTCCGCATCTGACGTCGTTTCCTCCCACTTATCAAATTGAGGTATAACCTTATGTAAAACATTGGCAAGCAAAGGCCCAGAAAATCGCAAAAGATTATTCTCTCAGCCTCATGCTTGCGTTTTTGGGATAATAAAACCCACGAAAGACCGAATTCATAGTGTCATTCCGTTTCCCTTATGTACTTCGAGAGCTTCTGCATCTTGGAAGTGGTGACTGGGCTAATTCAATATTAACCCGAGTAAGCCTCACTGTGCATGTGTCGTGTGGCATATGCAGCTTCTCATACTACTAGTATGAGCTTTGTCCGAAAATCATATACACGGGCTTACTTTCCACTTCCTCTCAAAGTCACAAATTTTGCATTTCGTCAGTCCTTTTTCCTTTATTCTTCATGGCTACTGCTTCTATGAAGAGGAGCGCAAGTACGGACAGTAAAAGGTCACACTCACGGCACCGCTATGAAAAAGTCAAGGCAAAACTTCAACGAGATCCTCGTTTACAGAGAGAACGATCCGGTCCGAGTGCTTCACAATTTCGGCCTCCTACACGGCAAATAAAGCAATATCATCAACGAATACCTACCCCAATAAAAGCACCCCTCCCACACTTTTCCTCCCCGACGCCGCCTCTAGACATCCACGCCGCTCCGGTCATGGAGAGAACTCTTTCCGGGCACTCGATTGTTTCCGATCACAATATCTCGATACCTTCTACTTCATTCCATGATAATACAATTCTGAGCGACGACCAAGCCGCCAATCTTATTGAACATCACTTCCACTACGATCCACCTCCAGACCATTTCCATTTCGAAGTCGAACTCCAAAATCTCCTCCTTAGAGCCCATCTATCAGATCGTGCCATAGATCGCATCATCTACCTGGTCGACACAATCTTCTTCCATAATTCCCTCCACCACCGCGTCCGTCTCTCCTGGTCCTCGCCCTCCCAACCTCGCTACTCATCTGAACTCATCGGCACCACTGCTCTCCGTCTAGCTTCATTCGGCGGCTTCGAAACTTTGATCGTTCTATCAGAACCCATTCTTAGAGATCCTAAATACGATAGGCGATTATTGTTAAGTGCTTTGTTGCATGAATTGGTGCATTGCTATCTTTTCGTTAAGTGTGGATTTGGGGCCAAGGAGATGGGTGGGCATACGGATGGTTTTCATCGTGTGGTTAGGGTTATTGATGCTTGGGTTGAGAGGTGGATTGGGAGGGATTGGTTGAGGTTGTGTAGCATGAGGGCGAATTTGGAATTTTTTAGGGTCGAGAGATCGCCGCCGCCTCCGCCACAGAGATTGCTACCGGTGATTGGGGATTGGGGAGAGGGGAGTAGGGGATGGGGAGCAGAGAGGGGCGCATGGGGAAAGGCCCTTTATCATGGTTATCATCCGCATCCGGGGTGTGGACAGAGTCCTGGGCTGGGGGTAGAGAGGGGCTTTGGGTGTGCTAGTGATGTTATTCAATACGTTGGGTTTGATGCGGGGTTTCGATAACTGACCTCGGCTTTGCGTGTGAGTGGTATCGGTGGTGGGTTACGTTATTTTCTACTTCTGTTATGTTTCGGCGATATTCCTTCTTTTCGGTTTCATAATCCTCTGTATCGGATTATATGGCATTGGTTTCAGCGCGGCGAAAAAGGAACAGGCACGTTTGAATAGCATCGGTGGGTGCATTTAGAGGGCGTTGGAAAGGAACTTTTAGGGAGGCTTTTTTTCCCACGATACTTGGAGAGGGAATGGTTATGATGTGATGTGTTATTTGTATATGCTAAAAGTTAATGATGGATGGATGGGAATGGATGGATGGAAGACATGGATGGAGGGGTGGCGTTCTCATATCTTAATGGGATATGTGGGACATGGAATATAGGATATGGGATATGGGATATGAGATATGAGACATGCATGTTGTATATATTGAATATGTTTACTAGATTTCTGGTTCGAGTTGTAGTGTTATTAAAAGATGTAGGTGGGTAGGTAGCTTTAGGAAAACATGGAAAAAGTCATGCAGGATCTGAAAACGTTTCCCATTGTCTGCTTCTCACGTTCGCATGATACTTTCTTGTTCTTCCAGCCCAGTGTATCCAATAGTCCGGACTACAGTCCGACAATGAGGAGACGTTCGAATATTGGAATCATTTTGAATATTGCAATCCTTTGAGAATGTTTTAAATGGATTGAATAATCAAGAGTCTCGCATTGCCGGATTGCAGCCCGGACTATTGGAAACACTGTTTCAGCCACAATAAGATAGATGATCGAGGGCTTTGTGACTATTCGATGTTTTCCTTTATTGCATTTACAATCGTTTTTGAGCGGAATGTCAAGTCTACTGATCGGGCAGTGTGAGCACCCCAGACTTCAAAGTTGCGCTTCGGTATGTGTGTCTTTGTCCGTGTCAAAGAACCACCCTCATTCTCTTTACCAAGACATTCATCACAATGAATCCTAAATATAGCAACCACATATCCTTTGAGCATCTACTAGCCGGGAACGCCTCCCTTTCATCTTCCGAGCTTCTTTGTTTCGTTCAACATATATCCCTCGACAATCCCATTGTCTGCTCTCGTCTCAGGTATTTTCACAACAGATTTTTGCTTGTCATCCCTTTTTTTTCTTCTTCTTGATACATTTTTATACTAGCTATTGTTTTTGCATATATATAACGCAGAAACATCCTACATTCAAGACGCCGGTCGTCATTCTTATAAGCAAAATATTCAAGGGGGAACACTCATTCATATCCCCTATACATATATAATTCAACAGGTCAGTAACACAATCCCTATTTTAACCCACAACATTGGGCAGGACCCAAGTCCGCATCATTTCCCAAACAGTAAGTATAATTTCCACTTCCAACTCTAATTCCTCACCATGACAATCCACGAGTGTCACCTCAACCCCTACGCGGCCCGGCGCATCCTCTGGACCGGCGACCGCGCCCTGATCCCCCTGCAACCCCTCTGCTGCACCTACTCGCAAGCCGCCGACCTCATCACCGACAACATCACCAACGTGCTGCACGGGCCCACCGGCTACCCACCCCACGATCCCTTCCACAGACTCAAGCAGAACTGGAACGCGTCGAACCTCTCGGATCTGCCTGGGGTCATCAAGAGCCCCTGGTTAAAAGGTAAGAAGGAACAAGATTTACTAGACCTCTATTTTGAATATTTTAACAATATGATTTTTGGAGGCGCACTAAATGCTCTTAGGTGTACCATGAAACTCGAGGAGCCGAATGCCGAGCAGAGGGATCGTTGTGTGTTGGGTACGACGGTCGATAGGAGATCGGAAAAAGATACCACGAGACATAATATCAGGTGTCATATTAGTGTATTTGTGCGACACCCGAGGCCCAAGACAGAGGCGGAGTCGGTGGTACTTTTGAAGAATTATCTAGGCACCATGTTGCATGAGATGGTGCATGCGTTTTTTAGTATTTACGTTTGTAAATGCAATACGTCTTGTAGATCCAAGGTGTTCGAGTTTGAACAAAGTGGCGCTACGGGTCATGGACTTCAATGGCAAAAGGCTGCGAGGAGTATTGAAAGGTTTGTAAGATATGGGTTGAGGTTAGACGTTAGGTTGGGTAGAGAAGAAGCGTTGGGGTTAGAGTTGATTATTGGAGATAAGGAGATTTGGTATGTGGATTTGGAAGATATGGGGATGGATCGGGAGGTGGTGAATCGCGAGATGGATTGGTATGCGCAGGTTTTTATTGATGACTTGGAGAAGAAGCAGAGGATTGAAAAGGAGAAGGAAGATAGATTGGACCAGCTGGAACAGGAAAGATTGCAAAGGGAAGAGGCAGAAAGAGAAGCGAGGGAGAAGTGGGAAAAAGAAAGACCCGAAAGAGAAGCAAGGGAAAAGAAAGTTCTCAGGGAAGCGAGAAGACATCTACTCAAAGACCTACGAAACAAAAGCATCCGCGCAGGCTGGAACATCTTCAAGCGGCGCCCCAAATCCATCCTCAAACCACATCCACCACCAACCCTGCACCCAGGAGATGAACACCCCCCNCCCACGACCAACCCCCAACTTCCTGCTCGCTCGTCGATCCCCCTTCAACCCAAACCGCAGTAAAGCCGCCCGCCAACAATTTAAACCCCTCCTATCCTCATACCCGTACATCCATCGGCACGTCAACCCCAATATGCGTAGCGGAATAGCCACAGGCGCCGTGCGATATAAGACTGCATTGGAGGTACGTAAACGTACGTACGCGGATACGGATAAAAAGACGAGTAATTTTCTCATGTTGAGGGAAAAACATAGCTATGATGGTAGTGCGGTGAAGAAGAGGATGAAGTTGCCGGTGAAGAAGAGGACGGTTAATGCGAAGGTTTTGACGCTAGAGAAGTTTTGGAATTTGCATGAGACGGCGAAGGAATTTTATAAGGTGAGAGAGTATTGATTTCTGTGAATTGTCGTATAATATAATCTATAATTTAACTAGAGTCTTCTCTTGTCTATATGTGATTATAAAGCTGTGATTGTGAATTATGTATGTATCTGAGAGTCGCAAATAGTCCAGTCAACACCAATGGTAACTTTCAAGTGCTAGCATAGAAGCGGGGCTTTTGCTATAAAGTTTGACAGTAGGTACGGAGCGAAATGAAAGCTGGATGATTTACGCATAAGCACATTTTCGATTACGGCTGCCCATCCTGACTTCAAGAAGGAAACGTAATAGCTTGGAGATAAATGGCGATTATGCTTTGCAGGTGCGAATTTCATATTTCATCACACATATTGTCTTCGCGACCAGTACCAAGAATTGTATTCAGAAGGCTTATCTGATTTTTCACCATTTACTCCACCCCATTCTCATAGAATAAAAGCGGGAGATCACATCACCATCTTGCCAAAGCCAAATAACAAGACCATACTCATTATGAATGTGCAATCAGTATTTGTATTGTCTCATCCACTGCTTGAGTCCATCATCTATTCCGATTGATCATCTATCCATTTATGCGACTCTCTTTCCCTTGGCGTTCTTCTTTGGGGTTTCAGTGACGGTAAGGGCTGCAATTTGGGTTAGTAGAATTCCAAAATTTCGGGGTGAAGAAATCATACTAGGTGGAAGACTTTGCTTCAACTTCTCGGCCTTCTCCAAATCCTTAAGGACGAGGGTGTACATGTACTTTTGGCATCTGACCTTGATCTTGATGGAGCTGGTCTTTCCGGTATTCTTCTTTATGCGGGCGGCTATTGTGTACTATGTTAGCTTTCCGTAGCTCGTGAATCGCGCCATCCCGCAAGTTTATCCGTTCTTCAATTGTCCTATTCCCAATTCTCATAAAGCCTTCCTGTATTCGATATCCAAGAAAACCCGTGTAACTCTAGGATAGGATAGGATAGTATAGAATGATCAACACATACAGGAAGCATCCTTGCGTCTGCAAATCTCCAAGAACTGTTTAACTCAATGTTAGCCACTATTCCAATTTGAACTCGAAACTCTCGAAACTCTCGAAACCCTCGAAACCCTCGAAACTCCTTCCCGTTCTATATTCCCACAACCCAATTCACATAAAGGGAAGAACTCACGGATTTGATATCGGTGACTTCGACAGGCATTTTGACGGAGTGATTAGTCGAAATTGGTAGAAAAATCGGGTATTGCGTGAGGGAATCGTGATATTGAGGTTGTGAGGTTGATGATGTAGGTAGAAATTCGAGATTGTGTGGAGATTAGTAAGCCAACTCGGTTATGATTGTATGAAATCTGGAAAGGGTTTTTTGTTTGATAGAGATGCACGGACGGCAATTCATTTGCATGTGGCGTTTTTAATGTGGCTGTTGTTCTGAAGGTGGCGTGGCTTTTTCAGAGGAGGACAGGTAGGGTTTAGGCAAACACTTCTCAAGTAGTTGATTATTTAAAGTCTCTATGAACAGTTCAAATTTAAGATTGATTCTACATATACTAAATCCAAAAGTTGTGTTGGAGGAGAAGAAGAAAAGACTCTCGAAGTATCAAGAACTTATTAAGTAACGCCACCCCCTCTATCAAGGATGCCTACTCCTTTAGACAGAGCTTTAAGCTCCAAAGTAAGTTTTGGATCACTATCAACTCGAAAGCATTCCACTAATACATTGATATAGAATGCAGTATTGGCTTTCACAGGTATTGTGACAGCAGCGGCGGCATGGTCCATCTGGGGTACCGATATGTTCCCAAAGGAAGAAGATCCCACTGGTGGTACGTATCACTTAAGTCACTACTTGACCATATGATGCTAATTAGCAATAGATCCGGCAACATGGTCAAGAGAAGAATTACGAAGATGGTTGGCAGCTGTTAGTACTCTCGGAGCTCTTCTTTTCTTCTGCTTCAAATATATCACTCGTCGAAATTAACCATAACCTATACAGAGAGATCTCCACCCGCAAAGCAAGGATACTAAAGAGCAGTTGTTGGAGAGAGTTAATGCAAATTTACGAGTACCAAGAAAATAGTGAGGGCCTCGAAGTCATGAGCTCGTTCTCGGAGACGATGAAGTGGTTGCAATTAGTACTTTGCGGCTATGTAGTGTTTTTGATTGAAAGGAAAGGCGTCAGGTCACTTATGGTCAGCAAGCATTGATATTATTGAATTTTCTTAAATAACAGCCTTGACTCTGTTGATCCATGTTATCCATTAGATCTCATAGCATCATGCCATGCAGATTGTCTTTCTGTTCTCAATTCCTCGTTGTTCGATGCCCCAGTACAACCACCGTTGAAAAAAGGTATCAGTTCCGCCAGAGAATACGCTCAAAAATAACGAATGCTGTTCCAGATACAGCCCAAATGAAAAGTAGATCAAAGAAAGTAGACAGTAGCAATAAAACGCCTTTCAGTAAGCTTGCGATACAACGCAAGTATGCCTTTGATATTTCAACCTTCCCTCACAGCTGTTGGGCGATAATGGTTCCTTTCAGGTATAGACTGACGGTGTCAAATTATCGAGAGAGTATAGCTGTTAGAGTAGCCTCTAGATGGAAGAGTTGCTGTGAAAACAGTAGGGATGAAGCAATGCAATAATCAACTCCTTTGAAACTCGCAGGGTGAAAGACAAAGCAAATACGCGGAGGTTTTGTAATCGGAGTGGTGATGCGATAAAAAGTCATTCCTGAATATGTGAAATATGATTGTTGTAGGGAATGGTGTAAGCCTTCCAGTTGTCAGGTTACTTCGAGTCGGTCAAGCAGGCTTACTCGTCGTATTGTGCATTGATTCGCGCAATTTCAGCCTACGATGTCATGATTAGCATTGGACAATCAATAAGGACTGAAAAACATACCTCCAACGCAGCATTTTGTTCTTCTATAGCTTTAGCCTGTTTATTGATTTCATTTGCCTGTCAAGTGAGTTAGTGAGTGGTCTGAAACGTAAATGCGACATTAAAAATCTACCTTTTTCATTTTCTCCTTCTGATCCCGGGCGGCCTGCAACAGCTCTTCCAAGGCTCTGTTCTTCTCGGACGCTGCTTGCATACGTGCTTCTGCTGCGGCAGTCTCACGCTCGACAAGGGAATTTTGTTTCAAAGCAGGAGATGAATTAGTCTTGTTCGATCCCGAACTGCTTGCACCGGAGGTCATCTGGTCGGCTTTGCGTTTTTCAGCTGTACTAGCCTTATTAGCTTTACCTTTGCCCTTAGGTTTGGATGTCGGTTCATCAACGATAACAGGTACTGCAGTCTTTGGAGCATTTGGGGCCTTTGGGGTCTTCGAAGCTGGCTTCTTTGACTTGACTTGAGGTTGCCCGGCAATCGAAGGGCTGTCGACTTTTGCAGCTGACTTTTTTGACTTAGATTGAGATTGCCCATGTTGAGATGGGATGATCGAAGGGATTTCAACTTTAACAGCTGGTACCTTCTGTGTGGCGGGTGTTTTCTGGGAAGTTGGAGTTTTCGAAACGGTCGTGGCCTGTGCTTTTGGAGCAGATTGTGTCTTCGGGGCAGACGATGATTTGGCAGCAGTTGGTGCTCTTGTCTTTGACTTTCTGGATGGGTTGGATGGAGCAACTATAATTGTAGACTGATCAGACTCAGAAGGGGAATCTTGTCGGCCATCCTGTTGGTTTCCGATATCGACTGCTGCATCATTAGGTTTGTGATTGGACGTCGTGGTTTCAGTAGTCATACAAGACGCACCATTGCTATCGGAACCAGTCATCTCGGTGTCCATTGGAGCTTCGGATTGGTTTTCGTCTGTAGATTGTCCGTCTTTTGCATCGGGAATAGCACTTGATGGATATCGCTTGGTCTTCTCATCCCTTTGAGCCTTCGCCATCTCTTCAAGAAGTCTCTGGGAGGCCTCTTCTGTGGGCGTTTGAGAACCAACTCCACCATTTTGAGAGGTGATCAGATCTTGAGATTGCGAAGGTAAGACCATGCTCGTAGATTCTTGGCCTTGTTCTGTGGTTGAAGATCGAAGATGAGGCTCTGGCTCTGGCTCTGGCGATGGTGATGGCGATGGCGATCGCGATCTAAGCTTTGGCTCAAGTTCGGCTTCGACGGCGGAATCAATCATTTCTGTATCTTCAGGCTGTGGAGAAGAGTTGATGAACTCATCAAAATCTGTTTCCATCATATCGACTTTTGTATTGAATGGGTCAGGTTCGTCTTGGTTTGGGGCAAGCGGTTCGAATGTGAATCCTAGACCACGTTGCTTCTCAGCTTTCTTTTCCGCAAGTCTTTGGCGAAAGCTGAGTGTTGGACTCGCTTCGCGGCTACTATCGTCGGTATAATTGTCTTCGGTGACAATAGCACGAGCTGCCGATTCAATTAGTTGCGCATCATTCAACTCTCCTAACAATACACGTCGTTCATCTCCAAAATTTTCAAAGTGCTTTGTACCTTGTTTCTTCGATGATGCTGGAGGGGTCATTGGCTCCCAAGATGAACCACTTGCCTCAGCACCAAGTGACTTAAAGCGAGCTGCCTTGTCTTTCTCGAGGTCTTCTCCAACTATGCAGGGTACAGAGGACTGCCTTAACTGATCTGAGTCTGAAGGTAAAAACTGAGCTTTTTCTGCCAAGGTAAGGTCTTGCTCAGTATGCAATCGATTAGTAGTGATCGTAGAAAGATTGTCCGAATCGGAGCCTAACATTTTGCGCGAGTACCATTCAAAACGAGCAGGGTCTTTCCAGGCATTCTTTGCTGGAGCTCCTACGATACCGGTCACAGAAATTGGTTTCTGTTTCTCGTGGTTTGTACGAGCCTTATTGTCTTGTCCAACAACATTGCTAACCATATCAGCTTTCTCAGCCTTGATGCTTGCTGAAGAAAGTACATTTTCGACAGGCTCGCTAGCTTTCTCTTCGGTAGAAACGGTAATTTGAGATTCATCTGAATGATGGACAGGCTTTGAAACACTTGCGACAGGTTCGGCATCAGAACTTCCGTTACGGACGTCGGATGAGAAAGAATCTTCGATGATCGTGTTCTGTCTTCCAGCTGACTCCTTTAGATTAGCCAACAGGGAAGACACTTCAGTTCCTGCAGAAGCACTGCTGTTGATAGTCTTTTTGCGAACTTCCTTGCCTTTCATAGTCTCTACTGGCACCTTGATATCATCCTTCGGCTCTTGTACAAGTATGTCGGCATCGTCATCCTCATCATCGGCATCGGCATCGGCGTCAATGACAGAACTAGCCTTTGAGGCCTGGGGAGCATTCTTATCAGCTGGCTTCTTTGAAGTAGATTTTGCTTCACTCCATGGAGTCCCTTTATAGTCGGGGGTGTCAAGGAAGCCCAAGGTGTGAAAATCTGCGGTAGAGAAGAGCAAGAATTTGAAGGAGGCCCAGAGTTTAAAATCACCTGGCCATTTCTTTGTAATTCGCTTTTTTGTGGTAGGATTGAGGGTTTTATAATTAACTCCAGCGATTTCGAAAGGTGGAGGAGGGATTGCATCTTCATCAAGACATGCATTAAGGTTCCACCACTCTGCATGGTCTTCAAATGTGGGTGCACGTTGTGCATCGCCGAGATCTGTGGGTCCTTCACTGGACGATGATGAGGAATTAGAATTCGAGTCTGAGTTTTTTGAGTGAGCCTTATGAGCCTTATGAGCCTTGTGAGCATTGGGATCTTCTCGGAATATTTGCATTTCGATGCTGCTAACTGCAGAAGGTTCGCTGCCCTTGACGAATCGTCCTGTTCGATTATTTAGTACGAAAACCATTGGGAAGGAAGGATGACTGACCTTTCTCAGTATTGCGCTTTTTTACTTGTAATTGATAATTCTTGCAGACAGATCTTTTGCCCTGCTTGACTTGACCGACAAACCCAGAATCAAAGTTCTTACTGAAGTGAACCGTGGACCTGTCATTACTATGCGAAGCTCGTAGGATACCATCGACGACAACGTCAACGAATTCGACAACACCGGAGTTGATAGCCAAGCATGGTGTGATGGCATCATCTTCTGAGGTTAGAGCGTAGCAGGTAAATCGATTACCTTCCCGCTTTATGCCCTCTTCATGAAGCCTCTTGCCGTTTCCACCTTTCAAGCAGATTTCTCCCTTGACAACTTTTCCATCAAAGCCAAGTAGATCTGATGGGATCTTCATGGCTACTAATGATGAGAATTTCTTGGGGAAGTATATTCAGTTGGTGTGTTGGAGGTGCTTGAAGAGATCGATGGTAGGATAATTGGCCTTGTGTGAGATCTGAGCGGGGGTTATGTCAGAAGGCAGTCGATAAGATCGAAGTATATTGAGGATGGTTTGGAATTTTATCGCACCTTTTCAAATAGAAAGTGGAAAGATAGCTTTGTATCTCAAATAAAATTTACCTAATAATTGCAAGTTCGTAGCAAGCAAATGAGGTAGAATTTACTTGAAGATATCCCAAGCCAAAGATAATATTTGCAAGAAAGTGAAGAGTGGTAGGTGTAAGATCGAAAGAAGTTGAGATTAAGAAAGACTAAAAGTTGCTTCAGGTTGTTATCAGCTGAGACGAAGCTAGAAGAAGTTGAAAGTTGAACAAGTGAGTGAATTTAGAAGCGACACAGGCACCTAATAGAGATGAGTTCCATATCGTTAGAGTTTTGTTTGAAGGTTGTTAATCTCTATTGCTGTGAGTTGATGGTACGTGGTAAAAGTTCCAAAACGTAGGAAATTTGCCAGAGTGGTTTAACATTCCAATCCAGAGAATCACGCTGAGAGAAATAGCTTTGTGACCATAAATACTTGTGTTGCATAAACAGAAGAACAGAGTACCTAGTAGTGAGGAAATACGAAAGTTGGCAAAAGATGAGTCTGGAATTGCCTTTTTGAATTTCTCATTGTTCCATATATCGGACTAGCATAATGGGTCCCCTCGAGGTAACAGCCGAGAGATCAGCTGAGTTACTTTTTTGGATTAAACACTTGAGAGTTCTAACAGGCTGATCCCCAAGCCTGTCTAGCTATATTCGAGGCCTCTATAAATGGTATCACTCGTAAGATCTGTCAAAAGACCAAAATGCGATACCTATGTCGAGAGAAACGCAATCGAGACCGACCGATGCCATATACCAAGGCGTTGGACGACACGCTATTCCGTGACCATCATATGCTTATGTTGGTTGAAAGTCCAGAGAGTGGGTATAGCGCTCTCACATTCTCTCTCACTTGCCCATATTTTCTATGGGTTCTTTCCAGCATCCGAACCTCATAATACCAATCTAAACACCTGGCTCTGAATCAACCATTTCTTGATCCCCTTCGACGCCTTCGGACTCCTTGCCTCCATATTCGGCACCAACACAAAATTCTCCATAAAACCCCTCTCCTCCCCTTCATCCCCATTCTTTGACGAATATTTTACCTGTCCATTAACCATAACCACGATACTGATCTTCTTCCCATCCTTATCCGCTCCGAGCTTACTTTCCTCAACCCCTATATTATAATTTGGATTGATGACATGAGTATCGTATGATTGAACTTCATATGCTGTTTTGCCAATTTTGTTCTCGAACGTTTCTTGGAAGGCGGAGGGTGTTGGTATGCCGTTCCCATTTAGGGTTATGGAGGCCTCGGCGGGGGCTAAGGCGGAGGGCTTGACATAAAAGGATGTGATGGTTGGGCGAAGATTAGGTTTATTGAGGGCTTCATAGAAGCTTTCGATGAAAATATCGGCCGCTGGAGTATATTAGTATGATATTCATCCCGAAGGACAGGCAAAATGTACCTTTGGTAGCCAACTCGGCCTGTGTATCCTCTGTAGGATCGGACATGATAATTCAGATAGATATTATGCAGTTATAGATACCCAGGAAAGCAGAATATATCGCAATACGATAAACAGGAGGAAGTTATTAAAAATTAAACAATTTCACGGGTTTCTATGGCGCGTCTTTGTCGTCCACAATGACGTGAAGTGAAGCCTGGATTTTAGAAAATGCGGGGGCGGGAGTGCGGCCGCAGCGCCGCCTTTCCGCACTCTAGCAATATTTGGAAGCTCCCAACTCATGATAAAATGCGTTTCAGTCAGCACATTTGTTCAAATGCATGGCCTCAATCCATTACTACGGGGCTCTTTGCAGCCCAGAGCCAGAGCACTATTGAGAACTGGCTGGGTCTGTAGCTCATGTAGGGCAACACCCACACCAAAAGCTAGGTATTCCGCCGCTACAAATCCGAAGAAGCCATACTATGTAACAACACCAATTTTCTACGTGAATGCTGGTAAGTCTATGCGAAGTATTCCCCGCTAAATGTTTGGAGCTAATTGAATCTAGCACCCCATGTTGGTCACCTATATACTATGGTTCTGGCGGATGTCCTTAAACGATGGCAAGTTTTGAAGGGCGAGACGGCAATCCTATGTACAGGAACGGATGAACATGGCATGAAGATCCAACGAGCTGCTGCGCAAGCTGGCACATTACCCAAAGAATTTTGTGACATTGGCGCTGAGACATTCAAGAAATTGGCACAGCGAGCAGGGCTATCGAACGACCATTTTGTACGGACGACTGATCAAGATCACAAAGAGGCCGTAGAATATATCTGGTACATGCTGAAGGAAAGGGAATACATATATGAATCAAAACACCAGGGGTGGTATTGTGTCAGCGATGAGACATTCTACCCCGAGTCGGCTATTGAGAAGAGGCTGGACCCTTTTACTGGGAGGACGTTTATTGCTTCTCAAGAGACTGGCAAAGAGGTAGAATGGACACAAGAAAAGAATTATCACTTTCGACTGTCTGCTTTCAAGGATCAACTTCTTGAGTTCTACGAAAAGAATCCCAACTTTGTTGTGCCATTGACTCGGATGAAGGACGTGGTCAACCAAGTATCTAAGGGCTTAGAAGATCTTTCAATATCTCGCCCATTTGATCGCCTGAGCTGGGGCATTCGAGTACCAGATGACGAAAGTCAGACAATATACGTGTGGCTCGATGCATTAGTCAACTATATTACAAAAGCTGGCTATCCATGGACGCCAGGAAAGGAGACTGCGGGAGGATGGCCTGCAGATGTACATGTCATTGGAAAAGATATTGTTCGATTTCATTGCATATATTGGCCAGCATTTCTCCTCGCTTTAGATTTGCAACCACCAAAGCAAGTTATGACGCATGGACATTGGACAATGGACAATCAAAAGATGTCCAAGTCAGTAGGGAATGTAGTCAACCCATTCTTTGCAATGGATAGATTTGGCGTTGATATAATGCGATACTATCTTATCCACGATGGCGGAATTAAGGATGACTCTGGCTATGGTAATGAATACATCGTTGAAAGATATAAGAAGGGCTTGCAAAAGGGTCTAGGTAACCTTGTCAGTCGATTGACTAGGCCAAAAGTATGGAATGTTCGTTCTTGCGTGGAAGCTGCACATTCTGGAGGATTGCCTAATCCGAATATTCCTACCTCTCAGCAGATAGAGTTATTGGACAATGTCCGCTCACAAACAAACAGCAAGATGGAAGAATTGAACCCAGGAGCAGCTCTTCATGTTATAATGGATGCTGTCTTTGAAGTAACTACACCTTCTAAAACACAAGAGTACAATACTAACCAGAAACTCAGACTAATAAATATTTACAAGACGAAGCTCCCTGGAACCTCGCAAAATCCGAAGACCCAGAAGCTAAAGAAAGACTCATAAGCACCGTATACCACGCCGCAGAGGCAATCCGTATCGTTGGGATTCTTCTTCAGCCATACATGCCGGAGAAATCAACTCTATTGCTTGATATGTTAGGAGTCACACCAGAGCGCCGAACGTATGAGTATGCGATAAGGGGCGCCGATACTTCTTACGGTGATGCCCAAGCTCCGCTGGGTAGATGTGCGTGGGATGCACTATTTCCTCCTTTGGCAATCGAGACTTGATTTGGCTTAGAAGTTTTGTCTAGCCCTCAGGTGGTAGGCATGAGATTATGTAAAATAAATGAATATACCCGCATAACATTGAATACAGAATACCCTACTTTTAAGCGAATTACTGACCACAACAGGTGGCGCGGGCTTCGTTCATAACTGTTATCATATTACTTGCATACCATGACCCCCATAAACTCTAGGCCGGCCAATCAAAAAACTAGAGTACAAGTTCGGATAGGCTTCACGGGACCGCGACGCTCTTTTTAGAGTTTTTCCCTTTCGGCAGCTTATTCTGCCTTTCCATAGATTTCTTCTCCATGGGCTTCTTCGACTGTGGTTCCGGTTCCTCTTCCTCAGACTCCTCGGATTCTTCAGAGGCCGCCTCATCAGATGAAAATACCTCTTCAATCTCATACCCATCATCATCCTCCTCCTCCTCCTCCTCACTACTAGCCTCCTGCACTATTCTCGCCTTAGTAGGTTTCTGCTTCTTCCCAAGGTCTTTCTTGGGCTTTTGTTGCTTCTGTGCCGCAGTCTTGCCCTTCGTTTGTGTGGCCGTAGTGCTCTTCTTAGCTTTTGGTTTCTCTTCTTCCTCCTCCTCTTCTTCCTCGCTACTCGTATACTCCCCGCTAGTGTACTCTTCACTATCAGTATATTCCTCCTCGCTATTCTCTTCACCATCCACCTCCTGCAAAATCCTCCCCTTCCCTCTACTCTCCAATGCATCATTCGCCACTTTCCCCATAATACCATTCAACCAATTTTCCGTGCCTTTCCCTACCCCTCCTTTACCAAAATTACTCCCCAACCCATTTCCATTCCCCACCACATTCCTACTCGGTTCACACGTCATCCCCAAAATCGTCCCCTTTGTCCTACTTCCCCCACTATTCCCATTTTGAATCGGTTTCACAGTAGGAGCCTGAACCTGCACCCATCCTTTCCCCTTCCCATTCTTCTCATACACACTCCCATCCTCCAATACTCTCCTCCCCTTTCCATCCCATCGTCTCGTTTCTTCGATGATGGGCTCTCCAAGCCGTTGTGTGCGTTTTGTGCGAGTGGTGCCATCTTTATTGATGGTGGTGTGGGTTTGATATGCTCGTCCCCAGTTATCTCCTGATGAGGTGGATGAGGTGAGGGCAAATGATGCCGATGTGTTAAGTGTGAAAGGCATTCTTGCGATATTTTCCCAATAAGTTTTATTGTTTTTGGATAGGTTTTAATTGAAAGATTAGTAAAATACTAGAAGAAAGGGAAAACTTGGGATGATCTTGATATATGCAAATGAAATGTCTTGAGTGGTTGTCAAAACGAAAAACAGGATGAGGGGAGGTTGACGTCATATGTGAAGTCATGATCACCTGTCAGCTGCCACGTCTAACGCATTTGATGGCTTGGTTATCTGCTTCCAATTTGTTATTATTGAAAGGCCATGAAGAAGTAATACTGGTATTTAGGTAATTCAAAATAATATGATTATTAGTTTTAAACACTCCCAACCGACCATTTTTTTATCGCGTACTTAGTTTTCGACGATAGGTCTTGGCATATCACAAACAGCGGGACTGTGGGGTAGTGCGATTCGTGCCGGTTGTTACTCTATACCTTTTAACTGCAAGAACAGAATAAAAGGTACGAACTAATAATACACCGCCAAACAATCTACAGTATTTTTTTCAGACGAAAATCTCGAATCTTAAATCTCGAATCAACCTCGACGGGAAGGTCACTTTAGCTGATTATTATGAGTCTGTACATCTCTCTGAGCTGTTCTTTTTTTTTTGGCTTGCTCGGGGGTCCTACTCGGCATTGATGGCTTTCTAAAATCCACCTCTTCTTGCCGTCGGTTCCAAGTATCAAAGCGACCGGGTATGAAAGGTTTAAGGCCGGGTTGACTAAACCAGATGTTCCACAGTCTTATTAATGTAAAGCTTTCGAACGTAGACTTCAGTCCGGGACCGATGATGTAATCCATTTTCCCGGTTATCCGGATAGGTAATTGAGGGCAGATTTTGGGGCATTCTTCATTCTTATTACCCCCAGAGCCCACAAACCGTGGTTGGTATAGTGATGTTTGGAACAAAATGATGGCGGTTGAGTCTAGAGTTCCGCAGATGCAAGACCGTCGACCTCTTCTTGGTGGCTATTATGGGGGCGGATGGCTGCAGAGGGCTAGATCGTTCTCACCCCATACTGCGTTATAAAGATCTAATCAGAGACAGCATCGTTTGGCAATGAAGATAGATAATAGGGCAATGCAGGTGGAATCTTGCAGGTTACACTGGCTATAGTCCGTGCATCCAGACCCCTTAAAAAATTCCTGTGATCGCCCAAAAATAATCTTGCTCCAGACCCCGAAAATCTGATAGGACAGCAAAGGTTCTGAGCCTTCTGATTAAACAATTCGATTGTTCTGGCCAGCTCTGATAATATAGCGCGCAATGGGAACTAGAATGAATAAGCAGACATCTTCAGGGGTTGCTTCACGAGATGAAAGCCTGATTTTAGACACCAAAACGAGCGAAAAATCTATGCTGCCTATTTAAATTGTTGTACAAGTGACCTTTTTTGATTACATGTTGCGCACTTAATGCACAGGTCATGCTCTCCATGGGGAATCTACACATAGCATTGCTGTGTTAATAAGTCTCAATTGCACGAATAAAGATCCAACAAATCACTCAGCCTTCTCCGTATCGCAAGGACTCGCAGAATCTACGAATCAGATTGTAAACATCCGGCAAGCCGGCAAACTCTTAACAGACCGATCCAAATCCAGAAGTTCCCGAGCCGAAGTACGAGAACTTTTCGCTGGTTAGTAGAGAAGGATCATTATTGACCAAAATGCAGAGAAGCCCTGGATACTCAGGTGTTTCTTCATGATTGGCTAAGGCCAATGGAAACGCGCATCTATCCATCTGGGGCAATGCTAATCATTGGCGTCCCGTCATGAACACCGTATCGACGAAACCTAAAGGAACGACCCGTAAGCTTCCTTTCTATCCAATGATGGTGAAGTGTTGTCTCCTCAACCATCATTCAATCGGCATTGAATATGTTCGAGGAGAGAAAGGAAGTCTGTTGCCAGCCAAGTCATTCATTCTCGCCGACTTGCGAAATCTCTATATATCAGTAAGATTCCCTCCTCACGCCTCCTGGAACTCACGAATGTTACTGCTATCAAAACAAGGTAACAAATCTGCATTCAAATATCTTTTGTCATTTTGATAGGCACTCGTGTGGCTTGAGTCACAAGATACCCCTTCTTGACTTCCAATCAAATCGCAACAGCCTTGCTGAACCAAGCTTTTACCACTTCATAGCCATGCCCCAGTCATTGTCGTCCTCTATGCAAGGCTACCATGGGTCGGACAAGTAAGTGTTTAGTTCCCGTTTGAACAGTGGATTATCTTTTAGCCGAATCCCAAATCTAATTATTAGTTCATAGAGATGTTGAAGAAGTCAAGCCACATATTCCTGCTTCTGTCAAACCAGAACCTCGGCTTCCACAATCTCCTTCATACAACTTGAGCCAATTCTCATATGTGAATGGTGCACCCCCATTGACCTTCCGGGAGCCAATCCCGATCGCCGAACGTATCAACAGCGCGAAAACTGTCGTTGAAGACTTCGATGCGAAAATGAATAAAGGCTAGATGACTTCAGAGAGTTGACAAAAGGACAAGGCGGATGAAGATACCTTGTCATACGTTATGGTAGGGTACAATCACCATCATCATTCAGCCTCGAAGCGTATGCTAAGTTGCTAAAAATTGCAGAACCACCTGATCTCGCTACGCGTCATCGTCTCGAGGAAAACTATTCTTCTTCTGGTGTTTTCAATTTACCAGAAGCTGTTTCAGTCTGGACAAAGGCAGCTCCTGAGGGGAAAATGTACATATTTCAAGATTCGCTCGAATGTTTGAAAAGGAGGTGGACAATCGACCTTGTGATTACATTCCTCTGTCGATGTTCGGATCTTAATAGATTTCGTGTGTCTTTTATCGAAACAATCAGACTGCAAGTGGAGAACAGCCACTACTCCATTATTCGACACCGGAATCATCGCCCCGAGATCTAGATATTACTTCGTAAATTTCGGGGGATACCGTTCAAACTCGACAGTCCATCATCATCACACGAGAAAGAAAGGCTACGATTAGAGGAATTATTAATAATATACTGCAATTTGGCACAAGTAGTAGAGGGAATGAGAAATGCAATGATAATAAACTCGTTATCCTTGAGAACTAAAGTATTAAAAGAGGCTCTAAATAATAGCTGGAAAAGCATTGTTTGAGTTTGTGGACATGTCGATTTTCTTTGAAGACCTTAAATGCAGCTCGAAATTACTCCAATATAAACAGAAGAAACTCCTTATAATTCGGCTAAGCTTCCTACCGAAAGCCCTTTACCACTCCCTGAGTCCCTAATAGCAAACCCTTTAACTTACTAGATACTTTATTGTATCCTCATCACCTCTAATAATCTAATGTCATCGACTTCATCTAGAAGTTGCGGGCCATTCGGATACTAAGTATCCATGGTGTACAAGAAAAGCTTATTTCGTTCTACACGTGGGATCTGAGTTTAGGCTAATAAGCTTCGTAGTAAACGTAAGGTTCTAGTTTAGGCTAAACTCGTGTTTTTGCGGACTTTAATATAAAGAAAAGCTTATCTTCGTTATATATGATATATTCGAATCTAGGTCAAGCTCACATCTGTACAGTCAGTCTACAGAGCGGCTCAATAATATGGAGAAAAGCTCCACGGTACGGTGAGGAGGTATGTTCAACGCCTATACTACTATTACGTGTAGCTTAAGTGTAGTATCTTGAAAGTTGAAATCCAACTAATGAATCATCTAGATTCTATACAATAGTATGCACAAAAAAAAGATCCGTAACGAATTCATATTAGATCTAAATCAACTTAGATCTAAACCAACTTCGATTTAATCTTCAATCACATCAATACGGGATTTGAGAGCTTTTAAAAAAGCCTCCAAAAAATTAGACTACCCCGTCATCTCCACCCCCTCATCTCCGCATCGTAGAATGGATAACATGGGGTAATGATCCGAGTTTAGGTTGTAGGGGCGAATAGCTATTTACCCAAGTCAGGGGTTTCAATCACTCGGTGCAAAGGGAGGAAAATACTTTTAAATTTAAATTTCTAATAAATAATAATATTAATATTAAAATGCCATCAATCTGATTCACTACTACTATTTACCGTAACTTAGGTTAGGAAAATCTAGACTTAATAATAATAATCCATTTCTTCAACTTATCTTATTCACATAAGCGATCCGGCTAAATTAGAATTTCACCATCCCCTTGCCCCTTGCCCCTTGGTTCATTTATCCGAAACAGGCAAAATTCGGTTTCTTTGAAGCGTTTATTTGACCGGGTTGCTGGGTCGTTTAATGTACCCCTCGAATATTCCCTGGGCAGGCAAATACATATACATATATATATATATATATACATTGTCCACTTTCTTACCAACATCTCTGAGTCAGGTTACTCGAAAATTACACTCCTTGTCATACCATTACCTCTCCATTCAAAATGCATATTTCAAACCTCGTAACTCTTGCCATCTTGCCTTCGGCTTATGGACAGCTGAACACGCTTGCAAAGGCTGCTGGTCTTAAATACTTCGGTTCCGCGACAAACAACGATGAGATTACCGTGCCTCAATACAGTGCTATTCTCTCAAACACCAGTGAATTCGGGCAAATCACACCTGCCAACACACAAAAATGGCTCTTCACGGAACCAACTCAAAACAATTTCTCTTTTGCTCAGGGAGATGAGATTATCGATTATGCGGAGAAGAACGATCAACTTGTTAGATGTCACAACTTGGCTTGGTATAACGAGTTACCAACATGGGTTAGCTCGGGCACGTGGACAAATGAAACTTTAATAGCAGTCTTAAAGAATCAGTACGTAGTTTTTCACAGTACTCTTACTCTTACAGGCACCTAAAGCTAATCGTATCTGCAGTATCAAAAATGAAGTAACTCACTACAAGGGCCAGTGCTATGCCTGGGACGTGGTTAACGAGGCATTCAACGAGAATGGTACCTACCGTTCGTTCGTCGTAAGTTTTCGCAAGACTCCGTGTGGCTCTTGAGCAAAAGTACCAGTATAGGAACTAACCAACCTAAGCTCTATGACATAATCGGCCCCGAATATATTCCAATCGCATTCGAAACCGCAGCTCTCTACGATCCAGATGTCAAGCTTTACTACAACGATTACAACATCGAGTATTCCGGCCCCAAGGCCGCTGCGGCCCGCGACCTTGTCAAATCTCTCAAAGCTCGCGGTATCAAGATTGATGGTATTGGTCTCCAAGCCCATTTCATCGTAGGCTCAACACCCAGCGAATCCAACCTTACCTCAACCCTCGAATCCTTCGCTGCCCTCGATGTCGAGGTCGCCTACACCGAACTCGATATCCGCATTAGCTCTCTTCCCCCCACTGACGCTAGTCTCGCTCAACAAGGCCTCGACTACGCCACTACCGTCAACGCGTGTCTCAGCGTTGATGCCTGTGTCGGTATCACTGTTTGGGATTTCACGGATAAATACTCTTGGGTGCCCGGTGTGTTCAACGGGACAGGCGATGCCTGTCTCTGGTATTCCAACTATACCCTTCACCCTGCCTACTACAATGTCGTCGACGCTCTTTCATGCGCAGCAGGCAAGAGACCCGTTGCATGGACGACCCCTTCTGCTTCTCAAGTTCCTTCTGCTTCTCAAGTTACTGTATATGTAACTTCAACCGTATCAGTTTGCGGTACGCTCCCATCTTCCGCCGCTGTTTCTTCAGATGTTCCATCCGCTGTCACTTCTTCAGCTACAGTCATGCCAGTTTCTTCAGCAGCTTCTTGGAGCAGCACACTAAAGACATGCACAAAAACTGCCTGAAGATAGAATCATTTCCTCCCCTGCACCCACCGAACCCACTGAAACAGGAATTGCAATTGCTTTATATGGACAATGTGGTGAAGCCAATTGGACTGAAAGCAAACCTTGTGTGGTGCAGAATTTGTATTATTCTCAATGTACATCAAGCTAGATTGGGGGAGAAACGGGCTGGTGTGAAAATATATAGGAGTGGATATAGGGGATACGAGAAGTGTGTGTATACCGTTCGATATTTTCTTCTTTGTATATAGATTTTAATTTAGAACTCTCGACATACCTCAAATGTAGTATAAATTTTGCCTCCACCGAAGATCTCTCCGATCGCAAATCTTAAGATTCGTCCAGATCCACTATAAGCTTACCTTCCCCCACGCCTCGTTTGGTTTCGAATTGATACTGTAGATCCAGCAAAGGCTAGAGTGGCCTCAGCTCGAAAGTTGCACGCTGGTTCAGGTTAGTAACCTTAACCTCGCCTTTACGTAAATAAGAATGCGTCGCTTCTTTCCCAGAATTGATATACTAGGTGATTCTCGTCTAATCACTTTTCACGACAGCGTATCAATATTTTTAAATTCTTTGAAACAGGGGGGGCGAAATATTCATCCGAACTTTCGTCGGGACTTTTGGAGTACAGTAAGTCTTACTTACATAGGGCGTAGCCTTACGTTATTAATGGACCTGCATATTGAACCAATGAAACCATGAAACTCCCACCCGAACCACCCTAAAATTCATCTGAACTTTCAAAGTTAGGATCCACATGCCAGCTTATAAATTTGTACCTGCATATCAAAACCCATGTGGCGAACAACAACGACCTCCCCCACACTATTCAGATGTAAGCAGCATCCCCATCTCATCTATGAAACAAGCTGGGGTCTAAATACCATCCATCTACTTCCATATGTTCTCTCCTCGTATCTATCTCAGAACATCTCGGGCTCTAGAATTGAGATCCAACAACGAATATAACGGCCCGAGTAATCTGTGCTGTACATTTGGGGTCCCCACTGTACATAAATCCGGGGCCGAAAGTAAGTGATCGGACCGGGGCATGGCTACTGTGTAAGCTTATGAAAGCATGTAGATATGTGACCTTAAATGAGGTAAGTGGCGGAACATCAAAGTATGGAGCCGAGGTGTGACAAAGCGAGGGAGCGTGACAGGTTATTTTTAGATTATCGCATCGCATCCAAAAAATTTGCTTAATGGCAAGCGACCGAGTAGAATGAACGGCGAGTTTTCCGATTCGCGGAAAGCAGATTAAGAATTCTTTAATACTTATTCCAGACTTATATCAGACGGAAATTTGTATGCATGTATATGCATGAGCAAGTTTGAGACTTATGTGTACCTCGTAAGATTCTCCCCGCACGAGTCTATCCCCTGACGTACGCCGTACATATAGATTGATTCAGACTTTAAATCATGCTTTTGGGATCGATGTGGGTTGGGCAGAGATGCAGAGTTCAATGACCGAGGTTTGTGGCAAAGTGGATGTGTGAGGGGTCGACGTAGTTTTTTTTGGTAGCGAAGACTGGGCTCGGAGTGTCCGTTAATATTAAAAGGGCTGTTAGTGGATGATGTACCGAAATAGATGAATTCAAGATGCTTCACTTTGTAATCGTGCACGAAGCCTCATGCTTCGTGGAGAATTGCTACGGCAGAGAGGTAGAGATCTAGGAAGCCGCATATCTAGAAGGTAGTGTGACGCGAGTGTGGTTGGACCGGATTGGCAGTGATATGCTGAGAGATTTGATGTATACATACCACTGACTTTGAGAATATTGAGGCTCCCAAGCTGCAATCTGTATTAGTTATTGATTGCTGAGTTGGGTGTGAAACGAGGATGTAGATGTTTGTGGTACCCGATGGACTTCTTGATTTGGAAGGTAGGCAGAGGGGTAACTTAATCCATTTGCAAAAGGCGATTGGACAATGATAGATGATGAAGTCTGAAGTAGCTTTGATCCGATGGTCTCGGTCCTCGGAGCATGAAAGGCTAAAGCCTGCAACGTTGCTAAATTTATTATTATCGTAACCTGGTGAATAGGCTACCCTGCGCTTAACAACGATCAATAATAAGTTTAACCATTACTAAAATAAGAAACATCCAGCTACTACACTAGAATGGTAAAGCAGAACATGCTTTTTTTGCGACCAGGGCGTATATGTATGTAATAGGGAATTAGATACATCGATACCAACAGAGGCACTATTGAAATCTCAAACAATACATGCAATAAACATTTTTGCCTGCCAAATAAAGAAGAGACGGCCAAAGATAACGCTTCGGGATT
The DNA here is from genome assembly GCA_002162495.1 of Myriosclerotinia curreyana. Lineage (NCBI taxonomy): Eukaryota > Fungi > Ascomycota > Leotiomycetes > Helotiales > Sclerotiniaceae > Myriosclerotinia > Myriosclerotinia curreyana. Next base: position 86,529 of record NGKJ01000004.1, read on the forward strand.
CCGATATGAAATTTACTGCGATGGAGGTTGATCTCATCGCAAAATAGCCCCCATCGCTGATGCAGATACCATGCAGGCACCAGTCTTCGCATGGGCTCTGCAGTCAATTTCAATTTATTTTCTTTTCTTTTCTTTTCGCAAGACCGAGTTTGTATCGAATAGGAAAACACAGGAAGAGAATCAACGGACTGATTTCTTTTAAGAACAGTGTGTGGACTCGAGGTTCATTGTATGAATCGAATCCCGTGTTTGAAGAACGGCAACAAAGTAAAAAAATGCGGCTCTCTCCAAATCAGAACTTCATCCCCCGGATAGACAGCTTTGCTAAACAATTTTTGCCGATACTACTCATCCCAGTTGAAAGATGCATGTAGACATATGCACTATCCTGGTGTGCTGCGGGCAAGACGCCATAAGGTTGTCTTGCACCGGTGATTGGTTTATCTAAAATGAGTTCGCACGCTAAACCCATGCAACAACGTTTTTGTTCATCCGAAGAGGAACTCATGTCCGAAAGGATCTGGGAATTAAGCGATGAAAACGTTGAAGTTTTCCGGCATCAGACTACGGAGACTACTACTGCACGCAATAGCAACGCAGGGTACCCTAATACATAATCTATCCTTAACTCTTGGCTGATGAGGAACGTGGATTCTCAATGGTTTTGGTAGAAGTGTCGGCAAATGTCACTCCTATTCTTTTACCATTCTACCCCCTTGATGAATCTTCGCATTTCGACCCCACAAGAATCCTTGAACCCAGTACTAGTCTCATCGCCTATCCACTATGTTTAACCTGGGGTTTAAATGGGTATTCGGTAGACCCCGAGTACCGATGTTCTAACGTAGACTGAGAATGGTTGTGTTAATTCTTGTGAATAACGGGCGGTAGGTATATGTCCTTGTTATGAGGCTCCAGGGAAGATATAAATTCTGATCTTTCCCCTCTTGATCGAGATACTTTTACCTGCCCCTCACACTCAATCTCAGAATAGCACCCAAACAAGTCGACTCTTCTCAGTCTTCTCTTCACCAGGTCATATCACGATCTTAGCTTATAAGCACCATCAAGCCTTCCATACAGCACAATGGCTCACTCCGATGCTTGGTCCACAAAAACCAGTCCTTCATCTGTTAAGAGGTTGGCTCCCTTAAACCAATCACACCCAACTCAAGACAAGCAATTCACTGACTTTTGTATTCCCTCAAAGTAGTTCTCGTTCAAAATCTCCTAAAGACAAAGGAAAATCCTCCTCGAAAACGAAATCCAACTCGCCTAACCATCAAACTGATAACACTCAATCTTCGGAACCTACTGATGAACACGACTATTCGTCTGAACGAGCATCAGAGTACGCCGCACACTCTATCAATCCTAACCCTGGGTACGAATATTGCTCAGCAGAGGAAAGCATGGATGCCCATAGAGCCAAAATGAGAGCATATCTTGAACTTTACGATGCTACTTGGAGCCACGCCTCGCAATAGATTAGGCCTGGCACTTGAACACGGACGCGGGGATGAGGCGTAAACGGTTGAAATGAGTGTGTGTCCTGTTATAAACCCAGAAAAATAAATGTCGCTGACGGTATAAGCAGAAGGGCCGAATTGTCAGCCCATTGAACACTGATTGGCCCTCGGTTAGCGTGTTACAGACATGATAACTTCAATCCACATGGCTGCCATGCGTTTGTGCCAGGTTGCAGAAACCATAGGGCACGACTATAACACGTTTTACCCTTTCGTTGCCCCTAAGCAACACGAATACCACACACACGAAACCTCGGTCGAAATATTCAAGGGGTCATCAGCCTCCAAGCTATTAATAACATCAATTATGCATATCGCCATGTTTAACAATGAGGCTGAGATGGCCACGTTTTTCGTCTCCAAGAATCCGGGACCAATGCCTCTCAGCTGACACGAACTCAACGAGGATCATAATAAGTACGACTGACCCCGCGTGTTCTTCGGGGTTCGCAACATTGCCCTTCGCCCCCAGTATTCTCTTCGGTTGGAAATGCCCGGTTCGATCTGCACCATAATAGCTTTGTTTGTAAGCCTCACCACGCATGCGCGATGCAAGGTTGTTAAGCATCCTGGTAATGCTGAAAATTGGTTTTGACAGCTGCAAAGTCATTATGACTATTAATCCCTGAGGCTACATCAAGATGCAGACAACAACGACCGCTTGGTAGTGTTCCTGCGGCTGAAATGCATATGAAAATAGATACGACTAAACTTGTTCCCTGATGACCCAACAATCGAAAGGCTTTCACTGTGCAACAACCATATGTTGTTTCAATGTCGACATTTTTGCATCCCTCGCATAACCTTCCGGCGGCTCTTGTTAGTCGAAGATCGGAAAAAATCATTGGGAATAGGCATGATGTCCATGCTTATTCAGTGCCAGTTCTTTGCGAGGCTCTGGCTTCTCTGAAGAAAAAGTGGCAGGCTTTCTACAGTGAGCACAAGATTGAGCAAGACGGCGTTGAGATAGACGGAGACAAAATGAAAAGCTCGTATGTGGCGAAGAAGCAATTGTACATTATCATTGAAGATTATAGGAATATATTTAAACGTTTCCCGTGCCCATTTCCGGCCATTTGTTTTAACCCGTACTCCAACGCTAATGAATATTCAAAAAAGACAACGAAAAGGCGACCTATCAGCGCACCCTGGGTATATTAAGTTCATAAGGTAACGATGCTCCTGTCTGGACTCTGCTCAACTTAATCACACTTGTTTGACTTGTAGACCTCATACTGGAACTTGAGCTACTGCTAGTATACAAGCCCCTGCTCTGGCTTCGCGATCCAAAGAATTCATGCCTTTTGCTTCCGGGAGTAACAGGTGCTATGCTAGCACGGATTGCGTGATCCGTGCCGGGTCTGCGAGAGGGTGTTGTTCGGATCGTTCCTTCACTGTCGCTGTGGATACTGACACTTCGCACGGACGAGTCGAGAGAACGACTTTGTGGAGTGATAGGAGTAGAACTAGATGACGCCTCACCGTCAATATCGCTCTCTTGGTCGTAAATATTGAGACTCATGATTATTGCGGGACTGAGTGGTTCCATACTGCGCAGGAGTTCTGCGAATTGTTTCATTAGATCGCGAAATTCGACTTCGCTGATGGCGTTGGAGGAAAATCGAGCGTATTCGTAGGCTGAAAGAAAAGAAGTAGCGGCTGAGGGGTCACTGATGACGCCAAGTCCAGACAGATGACTGATATAGTCGCGCAAACTCATAGCGGCTGGCCTTTGAAGAATATCGACAGCTCGGAGGTCAGGCATACGCGGTTCGGACGTCGATTGTGGATCAGGGGGCGCCAGAGATACGGCCTTTGCTTCGATCAAGTGAGGTAATTCGAGAATTACAGTGATGTACTGTAAACTTGGCAGATCCGTAGAGGTCGGAGAAGCCCATCCTTTGTGCGAAATTTGACCCCAAACGGGTTCTTTTGGTGGTATAACAATTGTAGCTTTGTGCAACCTTTTCTCGTAGTCTCCCTGCTCACTATTCCTAGCTGCTATTACTACGGCGCCTGGCGTGTCTTGTGTCGATATCATATTAATCGCATGCTGATTGATTCGCGGTCGTGAATCCCATGCTATTGCAGCACTGCGCTCCAGGCTCGCAACAATCATCTTCCGAACCTTCTTGTTCACGTCGCCCTGTTCGATTGGTATCCATGTTTTTGGTATTGCTTTTATGATTTGTTGATCTGTCCAGAGCCTCGTGAGAAATAGTACTAATCCAACAAAAAGGGTGACCCCATAGCAGGATGCGATCACAAAGATATTGTATGTTTGTTTGTTCTTTTTGGCTTGGAGAAAGGCATCAAGAGGAGAAATAAAGAGTAGAGCTCCTATTATGAGGTGAAGGATTAAGAAACTCGAGAAGTAGGCTACAGTACTCAGCTTCAAAGTACGCAGCTTTGAGTTACTCAGCTTCATGTCGACGACATTGTCTGTTTGAGCATTGAGCTCCCTGCAGGTTTTCTACAACAGATGAGGGGGGGGCTTATCCACTTCCACTTGTACTATGAAAGTATGTGCGGAGTAGAGATGTAATATATGAGTACGTATTATGAATACTCTCTTCTTGTAAGATAGAAGTGATAATTGTATTTGTGCCTGATGAATAATATCGTTATTAAGAGTGGATTGTTGATATGTATGTGTATTTTGGAGATGTTGTTCGGATGGATGGGATGGAATGAAATGAAATGATAAGATGTTCCCGAAATTACGATGAGACAAGCTTAATTTAGCCGCTTAATTAGCCGCAGTGCAGGCTTAAAAGGCAGGTACTGAGATTAGCGAGTTGCTACGAGCACTAAAAGTACAGGCTGGACATGGCCAACTCCAATATATAAAATACAATATACTCGAGTACTTCAACATCATATAAATTATATACATACAGCTTCAATGAGAATATTAATAAGTGCCATTATTGTTATTATTATTGGGATACGTTGATTCTTACTCGAGTAGAATTGTACCCAATACTTTACACCTTGCGCTTGATACTGCTGCTTTACCAATTTTTGAACTGGTCACTTCATGTTAAAGTATACGAATATGAAAGAATAGAACCTTGGAAGTTACGATCCATTAGCCATACATATGACCCATATCTAAAGAGCGCGCTCTAGTAGTCTGACGATCTTTCTTACACTTACACGTGCCTAGAAGTACTGGCTCTCGTCAGTTCATCAATAAATGAACAGAGCGATAGAATTTTCGCGTCGCGTGCACACTGCACAATCTCGCCATCGTGCATTATTCAAAGTTGTATTTGGATGGTGGGAGATAAAAGATCCTTGATTCATTCTGTATTGCATTGCAAAAGTCTGCGCACTAGCTTCCTTGAGTGGAATTGGTTGGATTGCATTGGAGGCCTTCAAATTAGTCGCAGATACCAGCATCTATTCTATCCTTCAACGTCTTCAGGACTCAACTACTCAAACTGATCATTCAACTTTTCTACAAGTTCCCTTCCACACTTCCAGCAGCATGGCGAAAGGCTCTACTCAATCCACAAAGGATCTGGAAAAGATTGCTTTGGAGGACCAGGATAACAATCTGTATGCTCCATCTACTGATGAAAGGGAAGATATCCTCGCTCTTCAAAACATTGATAAAGCTCTGAATGCGAAGATGCACATCGTCAACAATGTAAGATCCATCCCCACAGGCCAAATCCTACTTCTACCATTGACTACATCCCCCCTAAGTGCTCAATATGATGAAAAGTTACGGACTTCACACGCCCAAAGACACGAAATCACATCATTTAGGGGTCATGGGAAGAATTTCCCAGAAATAACATGACGCCTTTGCCTCAAATCTAGGTTCTCGAATCTCAATCTTACACTGACGAATTTCGCATAGGCCATTGATGAGATTGGTTGGACAAATTACCATTGGAAGGTATATATATTAGCCACCTCGAACTGACAAATTTGCTGATCATGTCAAGTTGTTCGTACTTAACGGATTTGGGTTAGTGATAGCGACCAATTGATAACTTGGATCCTTCAGGTGGTGAGACAATGATCAAGGGATGCTGATCGATGTTTAGCTACGCGGTCGACTCTTTGCTCCTACTTTTGCAATCTATTATTGCTGGACAGGCAGCCTATGAGTTCAATGCCGACTACTCCCGTGCACTCACAATTGCTGTGTATGTTGGAATGCTAATAGGTGCTTTATTTTGGGGCCTGACCGCGGATATAATTGGTCGACGGTTTGCCTTCAACACATCATTATTCATCTGTGCAATTGCGTGTATTGTATCAGGAGCATCACCTTCATGGGGTTCTCTGGCGTTCTTCATTGCTCTTGTAGGATTCGGTGGCGGAGGGAATCTTATTCTTGATACCACTGTTTTCCTGGAATATCTTCCCAGCAACAAGCAATGGGTATTGAGTGTGTGATTTACATACATCTAATTGAAAGTCCTGCAAGCTGACTCAATATAGCATGGCTCGCTGCGTGGTGGGGTTTAGGTCAGGCTGTGGCTGGTTTCTTAGCCTGGGGTTTTATGTGTATTTGACAACTCCAGAGTGTTCCAATTAACTCACTGATCTTACTACAGCTCCAGAAAAGTGGAATTGCTCTGCGGTTGCGAATTGTACTTACGACAACAATAAGGGATGGAGATACCTTATGTATACATCCGGAGTCCTGGTTTTGGCAATGAGTATTGCCCGAATCACTGTCATTCGACTTAAAGAAACGCCCAAATATCTTCTCGGGGAAGGGAAAGATACTCAGATCGTTGATGGATTTCAGGAGATGGCCTCGAAATACAATCGCCCCTGCTCAATAACTATTGAAATGCTTGAAAGTTGCGGAACCGTTAGATCTGCACATGGAAGCAGTAAGCTATCAGTTTCCGAATTAACCATTCATTTCAGAGGACTTTTCGCTACCAAAAGAATTGCCACATCAACAATCTTGATTTGGTTGTCATGGACACTCATAGGTCTGGCATATCCTCTTTTCTACGTATTTTTGTCTGCCTATCTCGCAAGTCGTGGTGCAGAATTTGGCAATATCTCAACGTATGAGACATGGAGAAATTATGCGTTGGTAAATATCAGCGGAATTCCTGTTAGTAAATAAGCTTTTGATTTTTCTGCATATAATTCTAACAAACTAGGGCCCGATGCTTGCGGGATATATGGCAAACTATAAACTCCTGGGTCGCAAATATACGATGGTTATCGGTGCTCTGATCACTAGTAAGTTTTATGTTTTATGACATTACTGTTTTGTGTCTCTACTGTGGTTCACCCACCACTAATTCAAATCCAGTGGCGTTCTTCTTTGCATACACACAGGTTCGGTCCGAGCCTCAAAACATAGGCTTTTCTTGCGCAATCGCTTTCTTCTTGAACGTCTACTATGGGACTCTTTACGCCTACACGCCTGAAGTCCTTCCCTCTGCCCACCGAGCTACTGGCAATGGGGTATCTGTAGCTTGTAATAGAGTAATGGGTATTTTAAGTGCAGTCATTGCAACAGTGTCGAACACCAATACTCCTGTACCAATTTATGTTTGTGCTGCGTTATATGGTGTTATGGCTATAGTTGCGGCGTTCCTTCCGTTTGAGCCTTTTGGGAAAAGAAGTTCTTGAGAAGATAGGAAGGAAAATAAGAGAGGGGGAGTCAGATGCGGAATGTGCAATTTGCTACGCTTGTGTCTGGAGTGGTGATTAGAATAAGAATGAGCAAAGTAGGAGTAGAGTTTGGGGAAGGACGCCTAGCTATAGGTTATATATTAGGTGTTCAACTTATCTTGCTGGCATAAGACGACAATATCGAATGCCCTAAATACCCTAAACATCCACAAGATCTTCGGGACTCAAATATCGTTTGATTGAGAGATCCGTATCTATATGTATAGTACACAAAACCCGGAAAATATATTCGGGACCTCACCCCCCTAGCTCTCCGTCAACGAAACAACAGGCTTAAAGTACTGCTTTATTAAATTTAGAAAGAAGAAAAAGTTTATTTTCCAGATAGTGATATTTCAAAAATAAATATTATGGAAAGTTAAAAGGATTCGAATGTTCAATTCTATCGAAAACAATAAAATGATATTATTAGCATCGGCCTGTTTTTTTCGCTGAAGTTAATTCATGAAATCACGTGATACATTAGCTCATGACACTTCGCGCTACTTGAGGCTTGGAAGGTAGAAGTCAGTGTCCCTGCCGCCTCCAACATTTTCAACCTCAAAATCAATCCTACAAACCCACCTCAACCTGCTTGTGAAGCTCCACCGAGAAGCCAGAAGAGAATTCAGGGACTACTCCCAAGCTTCTCATCATGGCACCAACACAGGACACAATGTTCCGCTCAGCGGACATGAGCATGGTCCAGCTTTACATTGCCAACGAAATTGGACGCGAAATTGTAAATGCATTGGGAGAGCTTGGACAGATCCAATTCCGAGATGTATGTTCAACCGCATCTAATTGTAACGAAGTACTCATCGATTTCTAGCTCAATTCCGATGTTACTGCCTTTCAACGGACATTTACCCAAGAAATAAGGCGACTCGACAATGTCGAAAGACAGCTTCGTATGTGCCGACCTAAAGCTCGGATCCCACCGATACTGATTGATGCATAGGATACTTTCACACCCAGATGGATAAGGCAGGAATTCCTCTCCGAAAGCTAGACCTCGATGTTGAAACTCTTGCGGCTCCTTCCGCCACCGAAATTGACGAGCTTTCCGATCGCAGCCAGAGTCTCGAGCAACGAATTGCATCCCTGAATGATAGCTATGAAACTTTGAAAAAGAGGGAGGTAGAGCTCACAGAATGGAGATGGGTACTAAGAGAGGCTGGATCCTTCTTCGATCGAGCTCACGGAAATGTTGATGAGATTAGAGCTTCCAACGATGACGACGATGCTCCTTTGCTCCAGGATATTGAACAATCACACCAAAATGGGGACGCGGAGCGGTCGTTCTCTGGTATGAATATTGGGTTCGTGTCGGGAGTTATTCCTCGGGATCGCATTGCAGCATTCGAGCGTATCTTGTGGAGAACTCTTCGAGGTAACCTTTACATGAACCAGTCGGAGATTGCAGAGCCTATTATCGATCCCACAAATAATGAGGCAATCAATAAAAACGTTTTTGTCATTTTCGCACATGGAAAGGAGCTTATCGCCAAGATCAGGAAGATCTCTGAATCTCTTGGTGCGGATCTCTACAGTGTGGACGAGAATAGCGATCTTCGCAGAGACCAAATTCATGAAGTCAATACTCGTTTGGGCGATCTTGGTAGCGTCCTCCGCAACACGAAGCAAACACTCGACGCCGAACTTACTCAGATTGCACGGAGTTTGGCTGCATGGATGGTTATTATCAAAAAAGAGAAGGCCGTTTATCAAACACTGAACTTGTTCTCTTATGACCATGCGAGGAAGACTTTGATTGCTGAGGCTTGGTGTCCTTCGAACTCTCTACCTTTAATTAAGTCGACTCTTCACGATGTCAATAATAGAGCAGGCCTTTCCGTCCCATCGATCATCAACGAGATTAGAACGAACAAAACGCCCCCGACCTATCAAAAGACAAACAGATTCACGGAAGGTTTCCAAACGATTATTAATGCTTATGGTACAGCGAAGTACCAAGAAGTCAACCCGGGTCTTCCGACCATCGTTACTTTCCCATTCCTTTTCGCCGTCATGTTCGGTGACTTTGGACATGGTGTTATCATGGTTTGTGCAGCTGCAGCTATGATCTATTGGGAGAAGTCACTGAAGAAAGTTCGCGATGAAATTTTCTCCATGGCTTTCTATGGTCGATACATCATGTTGATGATGGGTATCTTCTCTATGTACACTGGTCTTATCTACAACGATGTATTCTCCAAGTCATTCTCATTCTTCCCGAGTGCTTGGGCTTGGTCAGAGAACTACCCTGACTCTATTGAGGCTCATCTCAAGGAGCCGACAGGATACCGATATCCTTTTGGTCTTGACTGGATGTGGCATGACACCGAGAATGATCTCTTATTCACCAACAGTTACAAGATGAAGTTGAGTATCTTGATGGGTTGGTGCCACATGACCTACTCCTTGTGCCTATCTTATATCAATGCACGTCACTTTAAGACTCCTATTGATATTTGGGGCGTGTTCGTCCCAGGTATGATTTTCTTCCAGGCCATCTTTGGATACCTTGTGTTTGCCATTGTCTACAAATGGTCGATAGATTGGCAAGGTATTGGAGCATCGCCCCCAGGTCTATTAAACATGCTGATCTACATGTTCTTGTCTCCTGGAACGATCGAAGACCAACTTTACTCCGGCCAAGCATTTGTTCAAGTTTGCCTCGTTCTCATTGCCATCACCCAAGTACCAATCTTGCTTCTACTCAAGCCATTCTATCTTCGATGGGAGCACAACAAAGCGCGAGGAAGAGGCTACAGAGGCATTGGCGAAACATCTCGAGTCAGTGCACTTGATGGCGAGGAAGATGATGATCATACTTTGGATGGTAGAATAAGTATGAACAGCGATGGCGAAGGAGTAGCTATGATCACACAAGATATTGGAGATGAGGAGCATGAAGAATTTGAGTTCTCAGAAGTTATGATTCATCAGGTTATTCACACTATAGGTATGTATCCTTGATCTCGCATTGCGCAGCTTTCTTACTAACATTTCCTAGAATTCTGTTTGAATTGTGTATCTCACACCGCCTCATACCTTCGTCTATGGGCCTTGTCCCTTGCGCATCAGCAACTTTCTGTTGTGTTGTGGGATATGACGCTTTCCATTGGTCTTCATATGACTGGTGTTGCAGGCGTCTTTATGGTCGTGGTTACATTCTTCGCATGGTTTTTCCTCACAATTGCCGTATTGGTTGTTATGGAAGGTACTAGTGCAATGTTGCACAGTCTTCGTTTGCATTGGGTGGAAGCCATGAGCAAGCATTTCATGGGAGATGGAATACCATTCGAGCCATTCTCCTTCAAACAAATGCTGGAGGATGATGCCTCAGCTGCCGATATTTCCTAAGAGTTTATACTTTTGTCTTTATTTAGTTTCTTTCCCGTTGCCGTAGATCCACCTGTAGAATCAAGATGTACTTTATTATACGTATAGCATTTCAATATAATCCATTGATTTGCTTTCAACTTGTAACGAGCAGTTTGCCATTCTACAACCAGTGATGATCGCTCTTGTAATGGTAATAACTTATTCCTAGTGATTTACTTTGCTCTTGCCCAAAAGATGATGTACTCATGATGCCAAATATGCGGTGGATATGTGGTGGCACCAATCAATGTAGACCTGATGGCTCTCGTGGAGTCGTGGGGACTTCGGGGACTTTTAATACCATGGGGAGGGGCCGTCCCTTGGTTAAATAGGATTGCTTGCTGCTTTTAGATGAATTTCGAATATCAGATTTCATTACCTATATCGTATTATTGCCAAAGCACTTACTTGTATCAATTGGAATTGTATATGATCAAGCGGCATGAGAATGAGACATTTTCACACCGATGTTCCTCTTTCCCCCCCTCCCCTCCTCCCCTTCCTTTGGGTTGTACTGCGTAATCGATAAGGCGAGTGAGAAAACAAGCTTTTCTCTGTATCCCCAAGTAAACCCAATCATTTATTGCTTTTCATTTTTACTCCATTATTTTCCAACCCCCACTCTCTCTACGAGTCTCTAACTTCTCTTCTACTTTCTCCGCTTTTGATATTCTTAAGAAGAGCTTGTTTTCCTTTCACTCACTACTAGTAGTAGGGGCTTTATCATTTTCAAATCATTCACTTCACCTCACTCAGCCTTATACATACGACTACCATAAGGTACTTCTACGAACAATAAGCCTCGTTGTTTATAAAGGTGCAGAAGAGCTTTTAGATCTTTGATCGAAGCATATACAATAACAACAACAACAACAACAACAACAACAACAACAAATTCAAGAGAGAAATTACCAAAGAGCAAGATGGCGTTTAACAATAGAAAGTTCTCCATGAATAGGTCCACTGGAGCTCCAAGATTGTCGTCTAAGACGAATAGAAGATTCTCTACACATGATCCTTCTGCCAATGGTAAGTTCTTTACTTTATTTTTCACCGCATTTTATGGACATGGCCTACCTACAACCTCGAAGAGCTACAAAAGCCTTCCACATAGCCCTCTTCTTGCAAAGCAGTAGCTCTTCCTGAACGGCATAATCTCGGAGGACATTTCAAAAATGTTGGGGATTGCGGGGCAGAGAAGAAATTAGATATAAGTCTAGATTTTATTGTTTCCAGATCTTTGTTTGTGTATAGAGAGAAGGCTGTGCTGTTTTTCTCTTGTATTTTAGAATTTAACTAACAATAGATGAAGAAATGGACTCCAAGATCCATAAGCAGTTCCGTAATGCCCACGAAGGCCACAAGTCTCACGCAGGGCTCGATCCAACCCGTGCCTCTACTGGTGTAGTCTGGTGTACCGAAAGAGCATACGAGCATGGATTTGCTGAGGAACCCGAGAAATGGGCAAATCTTGGACAAGGAGCTCCTGAAGTCGACGACGAAATCGCCGGCAGTTTCAAGCGTCCCGAGAGCATCGATATTACAATGGCAGGTAGAGAATATGGTCCTACAGCTGGTATTAAGAGTTTGAGAGCTGCCGTTGCAAACATGTATAATGTCCATCATAGAGAGGGAAAGGAAAGTCAATATACTTGGGAGAATGTGTGCATTGTTCCAGGTGGTCGTGCTGGGTTGATCAGAATTGCTGCAGTATTGAATAATGCCTACTTGGGCTTCTTCATTCCTGATTATACTGCATACAATGAGATGTTGTCATTATTCAAAAATGTTAGTTACCCGATTCATAACACCCGTTTTGGAAGGAATCCTAAAAAGCTTACTCGTATTAGTTTGCCGCCATTCCATCCCCTCTCTCAGGAGAAGATGGTTACCATATCCACCCTAACAAGATCGAGGAAGAGATTTCTCGTGGTACTTCCGTTATCTTGACCTCCAATCCTAGAAATCCTACAGGAAAGGTTGTCAAGAACCCCGAGCTTGCTGAAATCCAAGATATCTGCAGAGATAGAGCTACTCTTATCATGGATGAGTTTTATGGAGGTTATAACTACACCAGTGATTGCGATGGTACCACTATTAGTGCTGCTGAGAACATTGTGAATGTTGATGAAGATGACGTTTTGATCATCGATGGTCTCACCAAGCGCTTCAGATTACCTGGATGGAGAATTGCTTGGATTATTGGACCAAAGGCTTGCATATCTTTATCGACCATACCTCGGAATCTTTGCTAACAGTTAAAAGGAATTCATTAAGGCTATTGGCTCATGTGGTTCATACCTTGATGGTGGTGCCAATGTTCCTTTCCAAGAAGCTGCTATTCCTATGCTTGAGCCTACGAAAGCTAGGGAGGAAATGAAGGCACTGCAAAGACATTTCCGTGATAAGCGTGACTATGTTATCAGCCGTCTTCGTGAAATGGGTTTCAAAATCAAAGAAGTACCTGACAGCACCTTCTACTTGTGGTTGGGTGAGTTTACGAATATAAATATCCTTCGCACGCTTAATTACTAATTTGTATATCTTCAGATCTCGAAGGACTCCCAGCCGCGATTTCTGATGGTCTCAACTTCTTCCAAGCCTGTCTTGAGGAACGTGTTATCGTTGTACCCGGTATCTTTTTCGACTTGAACCCAAGTAAGAGAAGAGATTTATTCGATAGTCCTTGTCACCATTTCGTAAGATTTTCTTACGGTCCAACTATGGATACTTTAAAGATGGGTTTGGATGGGATCGAGAGAGTTGTTAATAAGTAAGTTCTCCTGATCTGAAAAATTGAAATGGCTCTATAAGGAAAGTAGACTAATAAACGAACAGGTTCACAAAGCCAGGAGAACCTTTAGAGCAGGCAGTAGAGGACGATGAGGAGTAGAGAGTTACAGAGAATTAGACTTTTTAGACGCGAGAAATAAATTGATAGAATAGATAGAGATCTACCTGATTTGAGCATGGAAGTTTTCGTTGCAACAATGATAACCTTATTTGGACATGTAGAATATGTGTAATGAATAGAAAATGCAATGCATGTTCAGAAACATGCACACATTGTTTCGCAATAGAGGACTATTTACAGTCTACTATGAAGTCGACTTGGGATTCTCTTGGTGGTTATTATTATTAGTTTCGGAGTGTAATCAAGAAACCTTTTATGAAGAAGGGGTTTGATTTGTAAAACAGTTTTTGAAAATGATATTTCAATATCTTGAAGGTGGTGGGTATTATAGGTATAATTTATATACAACTAGATTTCATGAAAATGAAAATGAAAATGAAAATGAAACATGTAATTTATTTTATGCTATACAATATTCCCAAAAGTATTACGAGTAAAATCCAAATCCAAATCCAAATCCAAATCCAAATCCAAATCCAAGTCGAAATTAAAATATAAATCAAAATGTCAATTACAATATAAATTGAAATATAAAAACGTTATAGAGTTGAAAAATAAACAAAAAGTAATGGACTAGCGGCGAATCGAACGCCGAACCTCTCCCAAACACTATACAAGATGTAGAATGCTAAGGGAACATTATACCATTAAACCACAAGCCCAGTTTTTGAAAGATTCACGCAATTGAAATATATAAAGTACTTTGATCACCGCCGCTTTATAATTTGTTTTTCGTTGTATTGGGTGGGGTAATAAGTGGGGTAAGTGGGCACGCTAGATTCTATGCTTAAGTAATCATTGAATACAAATTCTCTTCCTCCAATTCACCATCTATCTTCAAGTACAGTATTTAGTAAAATACTCTCATTGCAAAATCTCCTGCCTAGTTATCTTCCATGAGCATTTCTTACTGCATTGCTGTTCTTCTTCGTGTCATCGATCTTTCACTTCGTTTCGTGTCTACCGGTAGGTCGGTGGTCGTTCTTCGCACTTCTCCTGCGGTATTGCTTGAAGTCTTTGAGCTGTGTCGAGAAGGAGTGGTTTCTGTGTTTAAAGAGTTTGTTTCGCTTTTCCGGAAGCTCTTGGTTTTTTGTCATTCCCGACTTTTTTCGCATCCGTGCTTCCATTTCTTGATGTTCTATCTCTTGACGCTCCCCCCGCTCCTTCTCTTCCTCTGGATTTTGTTTCTACTGTTTTTCCAAGTTCCTTCTCTCTATTCTCTTGCTTCCTCTTCCTCTCCAACTTCTCTTTATTCTCTTGCTTCTTCAACTTCTCTTGCTTCTTCAACTCCTCTTCAAACTTCAAATCATCCTCTTTCCTCTTATCTTCAAGAGTGTAGAATGGCCCTATTCCTTCAAAGAATCCATATATCCCCTTCTTTCTTTCTTGATACGAAACGAGTTGCATAGTCCTTTATCATATCATCAGTCTCCCAATCTCAATCCCGATTTTCAGATAGGGAAATAACTTACTCTCTGTCAAGTATCTTATAAGGCCCTGTACCATCGAGATTTGGCTTTCTTGGTGTATACTTACGACAAAATATTACCGATATAGGATCGTCAATGGCAGGCAACATTTTAGAACTTTTAGAATCACCGTATGTTGAGTAGCAGGTATTCATGGGGAAATTTGGGCGTTTTCCGACATTGGTCGTGGGAACCCATGGGACACGAAAAATAGTATTTGGATATCGGACCGCTACCATGGGAATAGTCCACTCTTCGCGTCCTACATAGTATTTATTTGCATCCAGATCGAGGAATGTCTGCATATATCGCACTGCAAAGTTTAACATGCCAAGGGAGCTGCCGGCAAAGGCTCCAGCAGCGAAATGCTGGCTCTTCCACATTCGCTGACGTTGGGCGAACCATTCGTGGTTTATGCTTTTTATTCCGCCGTCGCGGTCTCCGTGATCGCCAAATAATCTATATCCCCCGAAAACTACACCTGTATCTCCAGAAAGTTCAATAGATCGATCGAATTTGGACGGATCTAACTTCTTTCCCTTCATATCTCCCCACACATCACAATTTTTATCCACAGGCCCATTTTCAGTAAATAGTCCAGCGTCCATATATATCCAATGCTTGGAACCTAATGGATTGCTAAGAACGGCATCGTAACAAACAAATGCTTTGGCATTATATGCTGCCGATTGATGGCCACGATTATATGTTTGGTCAAGTTTCCAGTCGACTTGCTCTCCTTTCAGCTCGCTGAACCGTTGCTTTTGTGTAACATAAAAGTTTTCATATTGATTTCGATTTGTCGGTATGTCCCAGATACTCTTGTATTTAGAGATAACAACCCAATTGGAATCTCTGCGCATAGCCTTTACTTGCGCCTTCAGTTCAGGGGGTACATAGATGATAGTTTGTTCTCCCAGATCGGCAAGGTATTGGATTCTTTTGAGATAAATTTCTGTTGGTCTTCTCATCTTTTTTTCAGGATCGGGATAGAACATCGAGATAATGGTCGGGGCGCTTGGTTTCATAGGTTTCTTTTGAATCTTGACGGTTCCTTTCTTCAACTTGAAGAGATCCTCAATCCATCCTGCGACTTCTGTAAAAACAGCTTCATCGGGACCAGGTGGGCTCAAAAGTTTTTCGACTTTTTGAACAGATTCCTTGCGCAATGCAAATAATGGTTCGTGGAGTGGGCGTGGACGGGAACTTTGGCGGTAAGGGTTGTTGATCAAGATTTTTTCATTTTCAGTCAGTCCTTTGGGTTTTTTATCATAAAATCTTTGGGTGCTAGGAGATCTGTGAGTGCCTGACATGATGTATCAGAGGAGTTCAAGATAGTTGCGAATGAGTAGTTGTTGATATGACTTATAGCGTTCAATTATACAACTCAGTTGAAAAGTTGAATGGAATTGATATTTGTTAAGTTGCTGGAGCTGGATACGAGATATGTATTGAAGGTAAACTGCTATTGTTCTATTAATTGCTTATTCTGAATACATCTGTTCTCTACCAGAATCTCCTCATCTTATAGTCATACTTCCAACAAATACCACTGGTATGGTCGGTCGTAACCTTTTATCTAGCCAACTCTACAATCGAGTGCCTGTATTCATGTAAACAAATAAAATGGTGGCTGATGCCGAACTTACTTGAGGCCCCGTACTCCCGTGTACGTGAAGAAGGACCAGTTCTTGTGTTATTATATGGCAGTAAAAGGTCGCGCGTATTGAGCGTTTAATATGGTAGTTTGTATGTATCGAAGAGGAATCAGCGGGTCTAATAGTCTGGACTGCAGTCCGACAATGTAGTGCTTTCGAATATTAAGACTATTTTAATCACTGAAATCATTGGAATCACTGAAATCATTGGAATCACTGAAATCATTGGAATCATTGGAATCATTGGAATCATTGGAATCATTGGAATCATTGGAAAGTTTCAAATTGGTTAGATGTTTTAAACAAAATAAATATTCCAGATAAGGGGAATAATTCAGCGTCTTTTAATATCGGACTACTTCGTACAGTCCAGACTGTTGGAAACATTGACCTGGGGAGTTAAATTACCTGTATACGTATAGATGTACCATAAGCGATGGCCCCAACTCTTACTTTGAAATTCAGCGAGTACATATAGAATCCAAACATTCCAGTCCAATTCCGGCTACACAGAGCCCATGACTGTGGAGGACATTTCGCTCCAGGAATTCTCATGAAAAAGATGGTTAACCTATTCTGGCCGGGTATTAAGAATGACGTCAAGGACTACTGTTAGGGATGTTTGAATTGCACAAAGTAAAGGTATGCATCGAGATCACAAACTTTAACGAAGGTCTCAGTAGCAGCCCCGATGGACTGCCTAGGGGCAGATTTTGTCGGAACATTCCCTGAATGTGTCTTAAAAGGGGTGAGCCAATTTCGTATTTCCATATCTTTCTAGTGGCAATCAGGATTTTGAATTCATTCAATACGTTCAGCAGTGTGGAATTCAATATCACGTATATATATATATATTTTGGAGAAAGTCGATACGCACCACTATAGGGACCCACATATTAAATATAGGAAATGCTAATCAAAACACTGAGAAGTACATACACATATAATTAAGAAATGATGAGAGGGGGCGCGAGATGGAACACATGTCGGACCTGGTCACGGTGCATCCTACGCAGTGCTCCAACAGGCCGGCCCTGTCAATTTCTTTTTCGATTTCCATACCCAAACCGTTATTGGTGGCTTAAATTTGGTATACATAACACCCATCTATTAATAGCGTCAACTCAACTCGCCCGTTGGGAGGCTGCGTGGGATGCACCGCGGACAAGTGTTCCATCTCACGTCTTCAGAATCTAGTTCTCTAGGTCTCTTTTGAGTGTCTGCAGAATTAAGTACAAGTTATGAAGGATTCTGTAATTTGGAGGGGGGGGGGCGAGCGATTGGGACGGCTTTCTACTCTGAGTTGGCTGATGGTGAAGGCTGGATATTGGTTTCTTTTTTTGATGGTTGCGCGAAAGTCAATACTACAACTATGATGAATCAGAAGACACTACCATCTCGATATATACATATTTTCCAGACTTGGAGGATACAGTTTAAATAGAAGAGATCAATAGCTTAGAATATGGAAGAGAAAATGGAGGGAAATCGTACAATTAAAACTGATACGACGTTTACTGGCCCTGCAAGTGAAGGCCCTGGGTCCTAAACTTGGAAGGATAGTCAGTTGTAGTCTACAAATATGTTGGATTAGATGAGGTTTGTGAAGAAGGTCATGAGTAAATGATTTAGTTGGAACATGCGGTTCAATATCGTGGCTTTCCTTTAAGATTCGGTGTTGCTGCATCACAATAAGCACTATATGTTACTGCGGTAACTGGTTTAACACATGTTGTTCCATCACATAGATCCACTAGGAAATTCCAAAGTCCCAGCCGTCCCATACAGTCTTGGGAAAATCTATGCAGCATACTTGTATCCCGAGATCGAAGTCGAGGTCGAGCTCTCGTCAGTACGAGCAAGGAATGATCCGATTAGGAAATAAACGCGGACTTTGTGGCGGAATAATGGTGTACCGAGTTGGCAATTAGAATTGGCCTGTTTGAAGGAGTCGGGTGTGCTGGAGCCTGCGCTAAACAAAGGAGTTTCTCCAAAGAGTGGGTGGTTTAAGGTCGGAGATATGGTCTATGGCGGTCAATCGTGCGAGAATACTCTAAATCCGTTAAGGAAGGGGTCGGTTAGATCTCTTTTTGCTACGGATTGGATAATTCCCAATGGCGAAGTGATAGGGAGTCACGAATACGGTCTATCGCGGTAAACTGCGTTTGTAAGGTTTTCACATCTGCTATATGATTCCTTTTTGCATTTGTATATCCGAGGCATTTTACCGCCTATACGATTAGTATACTATACTCGGAATAATTACCATTAGATCAAACACCTTTGAGGAATTCAAATATACTCTCACATTCATTAAAGTACTTTGCTTGTTGTAGATACGCGCCGGCGATTTCAGGAAATAACAAAAAGTCGATGATGTTGAAAAATTGCGTCCTTTGACTTCGACCATATCTTCCTGGATCCACCCCTAAGCTTTGGATAAAGATGAGATATACTACAGGCGCGAATGATTTATCAAGGAGACTGAATGTTTATTATCATTTCATGCGCCCTCTAATATCTTTTAATAATCAAGTTATTATACTACATCCTCGTGACCGCCAATTCCGTTCGAAAACTATGGATGGAAGACCAAAAAATACACTAAATAAACACCCAGCTAACACATATCACAGAGCTTCCAGATGTAAAGAAATTAATCCAGATATCCGACCTAGGAATCTCATCTTGGGCCACCAAATCCAAGATCCCAACCATACTAAAAGATGATACAAATCAAGATTATTATCTAAACGTATGTTAATAAATCTTAGATGATGTAAAATGTCAAGACAGGTTTACACGACAGTTGGAGATCTAGGTCGCGCTGCTATACATTGCGAATATGAATCGATAAAAGCCGTACACAAAGAATCACACCCAAATATCGCAGCCCCAATCGCCCAAAGATCGATGAAAGACCAACCAAACTGTCATTTCTACCTTGGTCAATATCTACCAAGCATCGATGAATCGATTGAGCCCTCTTCACTCTGTGAGTAGATTGCTCGACTCCATGGAAGTTCTGTTTCCCCAAATAATAAGTATGGCTTCCATATAGTGACATTCAAGGAGATCTCCCACAGAAGAACGATTACTCCGAAAACTATGTAGGAAACTTTCTTCGCAGCTGATTTTTGCTATGTTTTGGTGATGCATACTGAGCGCGGAGGGAAGATTGAGCGAGGAACTTAGAGTATTGCTTCCTGCGTTATTTAAGAAGGTCATTTCACTTTTAATTAGGCCATTGGAGGAAATTATCAAACCAAGTTTAGTTCGTAAGGTTATCAACTTTCACATTTGCTTGCTGATGAGCGACCTTCTTGATCCATGCGCTTTTAACCATTCATATATATATATATATATACAGCCGGGAACATGTGGTTTTGGAATGCTGGTCACCATACTCTTGATAATGAGGCTGTGATATTCGATCCCGGATGCTTCTATACCCACATGAATGTACATATTACTCATCCAGCTCTACAGGATTGCAAATTCGCAACCCGAGATTGCCGAGCTTGGAAATTGGAGAGAAGAGCGGAGTCAATTCTTAAAAGTATATTATAACACCTACCATGCCTACTTTTCAAAGGCCTCCTACGAAGAGGAATACGATGATCGCATTGTATTATACTCGATGCGCTTCAACCTGCATGCTGCAAGTCTCTTTCCAGCTGTGCTGGAATTCAGGGATGCGCGAGTTTTCTCCAGTGATCTTGGACGATAGCTTTCTGATCAGCGATACAGGCTCATAAAAGATATGAGATACTTGGTAAAGAAATACTCGGAAAGATTTTTGTCTGATATCGGAGCGTGATTTATATTGATATTCATGCTTACCGGGGAAATTAATGAAGATTATTAGCGGAATCTAACATTTGAAATTCACGGCCTCTTGTCTGATATCAACCATGATTATATCAAACAATTCTCAAGCTTTAATCTATTATTATTGAAAATGCCCCAAACTACCCGGAACCATTAGTCTCGTCGTGGCTCATAAATCGCAGGAGATGAAAAACCCTCAGAATGAGTTCTCCCCCAATTGAATCAAGAATTGGACTTTATGGTCCCTGTTACTTTAACCAAATAGACCAATCTCTCTCCCTCTCCGGAGTATCTTAAAATCCTGATCCCGCAATGGTTTCTGTATTTGATCATTATTAAGTGCTCAGTATTACCAAAGGAGGATCAATTATCACCCAAGGAGGAAATTTCAAGGTAAGCAAACATCCCGATAGATTTCTGAGAGATAGATTTGAGTCTTACTATCATCTCTTACTATCATCTCACCAGCAATCCGTTTATAACCTTCCCGGACTTTAACCCCTAAATATATTTTCTTACAGATCAAAAATCTTCCCTCTGAATAATCAGCGAAAACGCAATTGCGCCCCCAAATATATTCGTATACCCAGTCCAGTACGCAGGTACAAACATGAAGCCATCTTTAAACCCAAATATTTTCTGGGCACAAGTCAACTAAGATATCACATAAGCTTCCACACCCAATTCGTTAAGCCCCAATGAAAACACAGTATTCCCGCACATCTCACCTCATCCAATGAAAGGCTCGTGATCTCTATAAATTATTTTCCAAGAGATTGATTTTCGAGTTCCTGGTTCGAGGGACTGGATGGGGTATGGTAGGGCTTATTTTGTGCAGTACTCGACTACTAGTACCGTATTTCTGGAAACCGTAGCTGGAGCCGGACGAACTGATTCCCCGTTTGATATTTGTGTAAGATGGTGCGATGAATGATCCGAGCTAGATCCGAAACTCCGTGTGGGAATTTGGGGATGAGTGTGGTGGTAGGTGTTGGAATTCGTTTGACTGACAAAGATAGAATTGGTTCAGCCTTAATTATAGTGGATCGACGGATTCTCATCGCCAACAAGTTACCACTAGCCCGGGTAAGGATTTCTTGTTCGAGGCGCTCGATTTTTTCACAGTTGGAAATGGAGATGGAAACCAACATAATACATAATGCACTAACAACTAAGGAGTCCAATCATGACTAGTGACTGAGTAATGAAGGCGCGGATCAGTTTATTTGGTGGCAACTATGATATTGACACGAGTGATGTGATCTTCAGTTGTTCCCCCCNCCCCAAATTCAACGATTCCAGATTAAGAGCGGAAGCAATCGGAATGTGTAAAAGAATGTCTTGATTGAGCACTTGCAAACTCCGGAAGACTATGCTACAGTACTCGTATTGAGTCAAATTTCAAAACCCATACTGGCAAATATCTCATTCGTGATGTTAAATGAAAACGTCTTCTACGAAGCCACTTGGCATCAGAGTCATCATACAAAATGGTGACCGAGTGAGATCATGTAGATCAAGCAAGATCGAGGTAAACAAATATGTCTGAAATTTATAACATTTAGTCACGAATATTGGGCGTGTAAGATTTGAGATATTGACATTGAAGTGAGTCCCACAATCGGTATTGTATGCTTACTTGAGGGAGAAATCACAAGGGTCAGGTTGGCTGATCGTGGTAAGTCAAGAACAAGGAATATTACCGAGGATGTGACGGAACAGTAAATCGTTTCAGGTAGGAAGGAGAAGCGATGCTTCTGCCTTCCCTTAAAGGGGATAGTACTTCTTAAAATTGTAACGCTGAAATCTCAGGATTGACAAGGTGTCAGGCTACTGGTTCCTCCAAATGAATGTAGATTCATATGAATTCCAACAAAATTCCGTGCATGCTTATACGGTATTTCGCCAATAGGAACCTCTGCGAAGGGGAGTGATTGGATAGGTCCTTGTAGTTCATGTTGTTTTTCTAAGACACGCGTGGATGATCTACGGATGATGTACCATATTGCAGTTGGCAATGTATTCCAGATCCTAAATATCATAGTCGAAACAGCCTTGCAGGATTGGTGATGAGGCGGAAGCGGATAGGTACGACAGTGCCGTTTGATATGGAATTAACAAGGACCGTTTGCGACAGACTTCAATGTAGAAGGATGAAAAATTTCATAGGGCGTTGATGATGACGAATGCTTGACAGGATCCTTGGTACCTGTGGCACTTACTCTGTAATCATGGTGCTAAGCCTTTGATTTGAAATAGACTGTTGAGTTATTATTTCGATAGATATTATTCTGGCAAAGCATTGCTCAAAGATACTGTTTTCATTTTTATTGAATGTTGACAATGTGGTGGTATTTTGTGCCTCTGGATAACGGTAGATAGACATCAAGTCCTTTGGCAAACAGGTAATGGTATAACCTTTTCTCAGTTATTGATGAAATGAAAAAATTCGGGTAAGCAATTCGTACTGATACACACACACTCGTGGGGTAAAAATAACCTGCAAAATGGAATCATTCCATTTGGTTTCAGCTCACCAATTTGGAAATTGGTCTTAAGCCGAACTATTCATAGCTATCAAGTATTCCAACTTCCAAGCTTGAACTGATTGTATATGATACGACCCTTCCCAATTTCGAGGCTTAGGTCATCAAGGTAACATGAAGGAGAATTTCGACAAGGGGGGTTGATCGCAACCCAGGCTTAGGTTTGCCTTGTATGAAGATATTCAATTCTAAATATACTTCTCTAGGTTGGCTTATATTGGGATGAAGTAAGTCGAAAAAAAAAAAACAGGAATGATGTGGCGCAGGCTCGTTTGCTACTTGAATGCACAATGGCACAGCATGCAAAGATCAGCCAACCACAAATGGATTTCTCATCTGAATATGAAAAATTGATGAAAAGCTGTAGGTATATTGATGATACATACTGTAATGTACTTGCATACAGGGGGTCCTGAATTGGCTGTATACGAAGGAGTGTGGTTTGTATGGTTTGTCCTTCGCGATGTTTATAGATTTTTTCTCGTATATCTGTATTTATCCTTCCAATTAATAAGTCCTGTGACTCCTGTCAATCGTATACTTATTCCTGGAGCTTGGATTACCACATCCAAGGCAGATTTCAGATTTCAGAGTGGAACTTGTGAACGTTGGAAGGATGGATGTGATAAACGGAAAGTTAAGAACCTAGAAAACTGGAGCTGGGTAATTCATTAAAGTTAAAGTCCTGTTCGCATTTTTTTGTAGTCCTGGAATAAGAAAGAGGCAGAGATAATGGTAGAGGCAGAAACTCAAGAGAGCCTTGCTTGGTCACCGTCTCCAATATAGAAGTTGTTGATGGGTGAGATGAAAAAGTTGTCACAGCCGCTCGGAACGGGACATTTTGTCTATCACGTGGGATTCATGCGAGTTAAATTTGAATCTAACCTATTAAAGTAGATCTACTGCTGCATCAACATCTTCATCTCTACATGCACCAGTTGGTTGCCATCCAATCAGAAGAACCACGGGGATAAGAAAACATATGATATAACCTTGCTTTGATAAGAATTTTCATGTTTACGGGAGATGTTCTCACGAGTCACGACTGCAGTATACGTGTACGGAGTGGTACCTCTTACCTTTGTACACCATAAATGGATGGAACCGACCTTCAAGCAAGTCACACATGATGATATCCACTATTCCAACTGCCGCAAAGTTAGAGACCAGAGCACAACACAAACACGTTTCTCTCCACTACCTGCTTTCTTCTTAACCTCGACGGTTGGTGGTTTCTATCTTTCTATCTTTCACCCTTTCTTACTCTTTGGATATCTCCCCAATGAGTCCAATCACTCATTTCTTGTCAATATCAACTCCCGTGAAAAAAGGTTTTAGTGTCACGCCCCGAAGCTTCGAGGACTCGAACGATCCCAACTTCACGTAGCTTCGCGGTTCTGTATTCCAATCCCTTAATTCCTTCAGCCTGTTCGGACCATGAACCATCCCATCCTTTGTGCAAACTACTAGTCAATGCCATCCTTGCTCGATAGGGATCTTCAAGAGGTTATACATTACGCATTCACGTCACTAGCATCTAAATATAGGGCGGTGCCTAGGTCACGAACATTTTTATGCGCTCATCCGTTGTTGTGGGAATCTGTGTGCATTAGTTCTCGGGGACGACCCTTGACGCTACTGCAAGACTCCAGATCCCCGCAATCGACTTTCAGTAAGTGGGTGTGTTTGTGAGATGAAAATCCATTCCACCTTCATTTCGATTTAAAGTATAGCCTTATCACGTATATCCTCTCGGTAACAGTTGAGATTTTACGTTTGTACTGCACGGCGCTTGTTAGTTGGAGGAATTTGGTCTCCCGAAGCCAGTACTAACAAGGTCGACGTGGATGTGTTCCTGGCATGCATGTTATTGATTTGTTAACCACGCGAGCTTTGTGATATATTGTCAAGCGGTGCACTAGCAAGCTATCATTCATACACCTTTCGATCTAGATCTTTAACTTCTAAAGATGAGCCCCATTGCTACCAAGTGGGATGCGAAATCCACCTCGACGACTCCATCAGATGTTTGTAGATATACTTTAGATATCCCAGTGTATCCCTTGTTAAAGTCGTGTACCATGTCTTACAGTTGATTGAGCCGTGTATCAAACCGTATTGTACAGTATCTCGAAATATCACAAAATTATTCCAACCGAACTTCACGGCGGACTTACATACGAATTTTTGTTCCAATCATATTTTTGAATGAAGAACCTTCAATTATGCCATTCCAAAAGACAGGATCGCTCTTCAAACAAATAGTCTTTGATCGTGAGAGCAACAGCGCTGATGAGTTCTTCGAATACGATCGTGACACGAACAACAGGCAACCAGAAAGCTTCTTCTGGTTATCAGAAAACCCAAAATCCAAAAAAGCTGCGGTTAGAAGGAATACTGCGATTATGGGACGAAGATCATCTCTGATTCGGAATGATTCTAACCAAATGACACAGTCACCACCAAGTCCTTTGCATTTCGATTGGGGTTTTAACGACAATTCGGCGAGCGGAAGTGTGGACGGAAGTGTGGATGGTCATGGGAGTGCGAGTGGGAGTAAGGGGAGTAAGGGTACACCGAACCTAACAAAGGTAGAACCCGCTCCGATTGAAGATATAAAGACCAATGATTGTGTTATGTTAGAAGACTCGGATGTTCGTCGTACCTTGGAATCAATTACTCCAATTCCAATTCCAACTCCAACTCCAACTCCAACTCCAACTCCGATATCTGATAATAATCAGCATCATCATAATCGTCAGCCCCGTTATCATTATTTCCCCCAAACCCTACCGCCCCCAAAAGTCAACTCAGGTGATGCGCAAGTAGCAATCCCAGCACAGAATTGCTGCAAGAGCATGGGATTTTCAGAAATAAAAGGTCCGCAGCACGCAAAATCTAACTTGAGGTTACATCCATCTATAAGAGAGGCGCATGCCGTTACTACTACTACTACTACTACTACCTCGTCAGATAATCAGCTTATGGAAGAAGTGAAAGGATCAAAGAACATTAATCTCTTCCATAATACAAATAAGCCATCATTATTATTGTTTAATCATCTTATTAATGACAAAGGAAATCCAAAATCATACGAACGATTTAATCTCAAATATTCTACCGACAAATCATTTCTTAATTTTTATCAGTCAAAGAAATCAATATCAAGGCCAGCTTCATGTTCGAATATAAACAATATGGTCGAATATAATCAGGATAATGTTGAACAATTAATTAAAGAGACGGATGAAGCATTTCAAGCAGTTGGATTCGCATTAGGTGATGCAAAGGCTGCGACTCGAGGATGGCATCAATCCGATAGTACGAATAAGAATAGGAATAACAATACGAATACCAATATCAATATCAATAATCGACAAAATCGATCAATCGAATATAATAAACCTCTTGCACGGACAAATTCAATATCGAAGCGCTCTCAGATGCAAATGCAAATGCAAATGCAAATGCAGAATCCCAACACTTTGAAAGAACGTCCATCATCATCATCAAGTCACGGTGGACTTTCTGGAAAATCCCCAGTACCAAAATCTATCATCGCTTCAAAAACCAAAAAATCAAATTCTCCCAAACAAAAGAAGATGAATAGTTCGGATAAAGTTTCAAGAAAGACTCTACCACATCCACATTCAAGCGCAAGATGGAATTTAGGAGATGTAACGGCCAGTATGGCTGATGTTTTCAAAGGAAAATTCACCAAACTTGAGGCCGATGAAATGTTGACTCCCGATAGATTACAACAACTTGAGGAAAAGGCGGAAAAGGCAAAGTTGGACAATGAACGAAAAGCTTCATTGGAAAATTCTCAGATTGAAGCCGCTCGTCATGCTGAGGGAAGTAAAGATGCGGAACGAATCATTTCAATGGAAACATCACACAAAAAGGATGGATATCAAAATGTTGATACGAATGTGATGATATCGTCGGATAGCTCAAATATGGAATCTCCAACGGAACCATTTCACTTGGAAAAATTATTGCCACGCATCAACAATGATAAAACCGCCTCCAATTCAATACAAATACCTGGCTCGGCTTCACCATTTCCATCTACATCGGTTGATACTACTGAATCTTCAGGAAAAGATCAACAAATCACAAGAAAACCATCATCCGATGTATCAAATCCCGACTATGCCGAAATTGATGCTATCGAAAAAGCATTTGAAGATCTAAACTTCCCCTCTCCACCCCGCGATTCTCCTCCACCCAGACTCCCACGAAGTCGTTCCAATACAGGAACTACCGGTCTCTTACCCACCATCCCCGAAATCTCACCTCTTGACCTTTTATCCCCTCGAACCCCCAAACGAACCTTCTCTCAAGATTCGGAATATTCTCAAGAATCAACCACATCTTCAGTAGATTACATTCAATTACCTTCCACCCCCTATACCCTCACATCCCCACTTTTCCGCCACGGACCCATCCGTCTCGAACATGTCTACCACCGCAACCATCGCGATTCCATCCCCGCCCCCGATCTCGAAGAAGCGCTGGATTGGACGGCCTTCCAAATGGCCATTTCGGGAACAATGGATGATGGCACAATAGGCGCCAGCGAAGAAAGTATCTGGGAAGCAGACGAAGCCGAAGTAGATAGTATTCTAGACTGGTGGGCTGGTTTCGGGTACCCTGGGATCGGACGTCTAGTCAAAGAAGCACCGAGCTCTCGCCGCAAACGCGGGAAATCCCTCGCCGTGTCGGCGGCGGAAAAATCTCCGAGGAGGACTAGAGAGGGGAGGGAGAATATCAATCGGGCGACGACTATTGGGCTCGGACTTGGATTTCCTGCGCGTGGCAGACCGAAAACGCCCGTGTATAAAGAGGGGTTGTGGGTGGAAACTATTCGTAATAGTGCGCCACAAGTGGTGGAGGATGCGCAAAGGCTAGGGGCTAGGAGAGATGTGGTGCTCAAAGTGGATGTTCCGGAGCCGAAAATCGATGATGATGATGATGATAATGATAGTCTACCGCCTTCGCCCATCAATCTGGTGAAGATTAAGGATGAGTATATACCGATGGGATATAACCTAGGACATGATTTGGGGGATTTTTTGAACTGGGAGACTTATCATGTGCAGAGTCTTTTTGGAGAGGATGAGGGGAGGACGTATATGTAATTTTTGGGGGGTGGGATGGTTGGTTGGAATGGATGGATCAGGGGTTAACGGCTGGCTGCATGTTTAACTTCGCGGTGTTATGGATTTGGTATGGTTATTATATATACTGGAGTGCATATATGGCTTATGAGAAACGGACGGAAACGGGCTGAAACGGACATAAGAATATATATGGATATGGATCCTCGCAAATAGTTTTTACGCTCGCAATAGTAATGTTCAAAACCCATTTCTCGTCAATCTTGCTACACATAAAAAGTTGAATCGCCAATAAATCCTGTTAATAACACTCCAAGTGAAATATAACATCTTACTGCATACAATCATATGAAACTTTGTTGATAAAGAAACAATCTTACAACTCCACTTATAAATTAGGTAGTATCCGACTTAACAATTGGAAGTCATTGGGGACAACAAATTACAATTTAAGGTCTACTATAGGACTTTCAACTCCATCACGAATAACAAAATACAAAACACACTCATCCGATTCTGATAATCGGAGATGACCATGGGAGAGGAGAACCCGAACCAATGCGACATACTTGCTTTTTCGGAACCAAATCGTAAGTTATAGAGTAAATGAATGAATCTCATCCTCTAAGATGGGTAAGAGATGGATGGATAAAGGTAGAAAGGATACCCAATCGCTAAGTTAATCCTGGGCGGTTGAGTAAGGGAGGACGGTGGATTCAATCCTTTGGGTCCAGTTTTGCACCGGGTCAGTGTTGAAATTTCGAGCAAATTTCTTGGGAATATGGATGTTTATTTTACTTGTTCCCAGAGAAGAGAAGCAATGGTATAAATGGGTCAAAGTTTGATTGGTCTCTTATTGTTGATTGTTTATTTGATTATATTACGGAAAGGATAATATGTTAATCAAAGACTGTTTTTGAATTCGGGGGTATTGAATTTTCATGCGCAGTAACGGCTCGTAGTGAGATTGACGATTGATGATGAAGTTTGGGAGGGGAGGGGAGTGGTATTTAGGGGTTGAGTGGGTATAGGTTTTTGGTGTTGATTGTGCTAGATATGAGGCGGTTGTTGTGGTGTATGAGGAGGTTTTTGAGAAGGGTGTTGGTGGGGAGTTTGAAGATTCGTTGGGTGAGGAGGAGGATGTAGATGGGGAGGAGGAGGACAACTGGTCTGGATGAGGGATCGTGGAGATGCCTGTTTGAGAGGCAACTGGAAGCTCCATATAAAATTAAGTGGATAAGAATTGAGAAGTAGAAATAGATTCAACCTCTAAATATCCATTTGCAGCTTTCCAAAGCAAATTCCCCGCTATAATCTAAACATAGATCAGTTTATTCGTGGTAAATAACACGATCATCCTCCTTCCCTACCCCTCAGACTCACATGTATCTACGCATGTGGTGGTTTCCCCAATCCGAGAAATTCAGTAGAACCAAGCTGATTATTTAGTCAAAACAAATGGAACACAAACGTGGATTAATTCGGCGACATCTTTAGAAAGGATACGTTTTAGTACTGATGTAAATGTCACTTGGACTTCTTTCACATACGTCTGATTGCAGGTTACAGACTCGAGTTAGTGGTACGTGACAGCTATAGCTACTGGAAGAAGCACAAAAAGTCAATTACGATTTGTGAGAAAGGTCTAGGTGCATATGGTAAATACAGTGTCTATTGGTTTATCTTTACGGTATATTAGTGTTATAGTATACATAACATTGATTAGAGCGATAGTAGTCCTTTAAAAATCACGGATCAATTGATCTTGTTTTATCTCTGTTAAAGCCGTACAATTCACCTGCTCCACGGAAAACCAAAACCAAAATCAAAGAAAAGAAAAGAAACAGAACTAAGCTTGATCCCTACTGTAGAATTCATAGTACTCCTATGCATATCCAGGAGCCTTCTATCTCTAACCACCAATCGAACCGACAGTCTAGACTCCACATTTGAATCATGTATCAATATAACCTTCCCCTACAAAGATCTCACATGCGAAGCACCGTGATGAATAGTCTGGTTCGACTTCATCAAAAATCTACCCCAAGCAGAATCGCACAGTATCTCAGAACTTCCTGAGATCTCAGTACCCTCTCACGATGAGCTTTAAAGAATCGACAAATAAGAGTGTTGTTAGCCCAGCTCTGATGCCGGCTTCGAGACAGAAAATTCCGTTGAGTGTGCAGCAATTAGATGTATTTCTAGATGTGAAGGGGAGAGGGTCGAAGTTGCTAGTCCTTCATACTTTGGAGTCTGGAGATGATGGAGAGAGTAGTTCGAGTGTAGTCCTATGCATTTTCTCGAATGGATTTGGAACACTTGGCCTATCTTTGTCGAAGATACTGGCTGTGTGTTATGTGCTGATGATGGCTATTCCTCTATGGCCACGATCTGTTAAAATCTCCAAACCGCGTTAATAATCGTTTGAACATAGGTCCTGTGTTTTTGCATAAAGTCCGGCCCATATATTATAGAGAGAGATGATAAACTATTAAGAAACTAATCAACGATTGTTCAAAACTATATGAACATTCCAGATATGTTAACCTTTGACATCGGATGATAGACTTTAACGTTCCATGCTCGGAATTCCCCCTTCACTCGGCTATAACTCCATAACCTTAATATAGAGTTGGGAAAATTTGAAATTCGAGGATGGTCTTGTAATATGAATATGAGCAACAAAACAAAGAGAGATATGTTTATGATGATTTCATCTGGAAATATATATCACGTTCACCTCTTTCGGCTCAAGTGGCTGTGGGAATCCTGCTTAGAATATCCATTGGATGGCTCTTGACTTCAAGACGGCATTGCGTATACATGTGCCCCTCTTTGAATCCATCCAATGACAATAATCCATCACAATATCCCGTGCTCCTTCCAAAATCAGATGCATGAGATGCATGAGATGCATGCGATGCATGAACAAGGTTATAGACGAGGATAACCTTATCTCATCCTCCCGAGACCTTGAGACCTTCATCAAATTCGTAGTCAACACCCCTACCATACTTCGATGAATCTTTTGCACCAGTAGACTTTTCCACCGAATCCGACCGAAAAGGAGAAGAAAGATTCAGAGATTGAAAGCATGGCAACCGGGCATGACTCAGCCAGCACTTTGATGGGTTCAAGATGTCAATGGTTTGGAGTTTAAGGGGCTGAGAACAGTGATAAAGGGGTGAAAATTTCAACAAGGACATATCCGACATAAGCATCATCTTGACCAATCTTAACTCCTAGAGGCGGATGTTTTTCCTCAAATAGATATTTTGTGGTATTGTGTGGGACCAAAATGGCCGAACTCATTTTTTCTTGTAAAGGTGGCGGTATTGGTGGGGTATTCCCAAACGAGGGGTGTGAATCCAACAACCTCGGCATATGCAGGATATGGTGGGCAAAAAAAACGAGTTTTCGTATCCACATCCTTCAACGAAAAAGCTTACCAATAATACGAAGTACATATGAATCCACGCAATCTTCGAGAACGGAGATGTTGATTGAATAATGGAGAAGATCTCCTTGACGGCGGCGAATAAGAAGGGCTGTACGGGTGTACACTGACTTCAAAACACTACCGGCAATATGACCCCGAAAGGTAATTGTGAGAAGGGTTATAGGAATTGCATGGTTTGAACTTGGATGGAGACATTTGCTAGCAAGCGCGTCATAACCTAAGACTTTGCCCATATATATAGATCTGTACATTCCCTTCTTTGCTGCTATATATACTCAATTGCTTTTATCTTTGACAATCTCATATTACACTAACAAATATATAACAACATAACAACAAAAACAGCAAAGATGGTTCAAAACAAAGCTCTTATCTTCAAGCAAGTTCCTCAAGGGGTTCCTGTTCCAGGAAAAGACTTGGTAGTTGAAGTCCGCGAATTCGATCTCGAGCAAGCACCACCAGCCGGGGGTATCACAACCAAGAACTTATATGCCTCCTTCGATCCTTACCAACGTGGACGTATGAGAGCTGCAGAAATCAAATCTTACTCCCCAGCATTCCCATTGGGACAGCCTATCAACAACAACACTGTTGCCAAAGTTATCAAGTCCGACAACCCAAAATTCCAACCAGGAGATCTCCTCACCGGTTTCATCTGGAATGAAGAGTACTCTGCTCTTCCAAAGCAACTCGCAGATGGCGCAAACAAGATTGAGAACCCATATAACTTGGACGTAAAGCATTTTCTTGGAGCATTGGGCAGTAAGTTCTTCCCATTACCGCCGCCACCACAAATTTACTAAAATTTTCTCTTCACTCAGTGCCCGGATTGACCGCCTACTCCTCATTTTACGAAATCGGCAAGCCTGTTAAAGGGGAAACCATCTTCATCTCTTCCGCTTCAGGAGCTGTCGGAGCACTTGTTGGACAGCTTGCCAAGCATGAAGGCCTCAAAGTTATCGGATCGGTTGGTTCCGACGATAAGTTAAAATACATTATCGACGAATTGAAATTCGATGGAGGTTTCAACTATAAAACCGAGAAACCTGCCGACGCTCTCAAGCGTCTCGCACCAGACGGTGTCGATATTTACTACGAGAATGTTGGAGGTGAACAATTAGAAGCGGCTATTAACGCAATGAAGGATTACGGAAGAATCATCGCTTGTGGTATGATTAGCGAGTACAGCAAAGCTGAAAGCGAAAGATACCCCATCAAGAATTTGATGAACATCGTAGGAAAGAGAATCACAATGAGAGGTTTCATTGTTTCAGATGCCAATATGGGTCCATTACATGCTAAGGCAAGGGATGAGAATGTGGCGAAGTGGTTGGCGGATGGAAGCTTCAAGGCACCTTTAAGTGTTACTGAGGGTATTGATAATGGCCCAGAGGGACTTGTTGGTATGCTTGGAGGAAAGAACTTTGGAAAGGCAGTTCTTAAAATTGCGGATTTTGAGGTGAGTCTTTATATCAATAAATTATGAGGTATGGTGCTAACATGATATCTAGTAAATAACCTATTCTCGGATACTAAAAGGGGTCTGGAATAGTAATATATAAAATGAATATATCAAAATTTAATTCCTTAGGGAGACCCTCAAAAATAACTATTCATCTAGCAGATGGAGAAATCTCGTGAAGTTTTCATCGTGAAGGAATCTTCTCATGCCACGGTTATATCCAGGTTTCTTGAATAAGTATTCATTCACTACCCTTAACTCTCCAGACTACATTGAGCATCATCACTTGTTTACCGCACTACTCTAATAAACCTGATTACATCAGCTTAAATAAATACTATCCTTATTACTATTCGAGAGATCAAGAAACTTTTACAATAAAGTCGATTACTGTGTGCTTGACTGCCTGCCCAGCTTGCCCAAGACCTAGATTCAACAGCTTGTTCGTTACATCCACATTGATTGAGTTCTAGTTCTAGTTCTAGTATGCGCTGTTCAAACTCCACTATATCAATATACCATTCAGGGGCATATCATGAATGAGTTCACGATGCGCTGATGGCAGGGCCCACGATGCATACAAATTCTCACCGCTCGGACTACTCCCCTCCCTATCCACACCTACCCACTACCCACCATCAAACTACCTAAAAATTTAGACTCTGAGTGAATTCCACACTCATCCATTCCTTTCTATACTTTCACTATCCAAGTCCAATCCTTTCGGAAGATTCCTGAAGAATATAGTTGAAATTTCTCCCCCCCCAAAAGAATCAACAAAATTTATCCACAAACATCTTCGATTGCCCGTTCTAGGACTCGAACCTAGGATCTGCAAGAATACGCAAATACTAGTGATGCGCTTTACCGCAAGCCAAACGGGCTTTGTTATTGTTCAATGTTGGATGGGGGGAGCTTTTGAGATATGTTCCTAGGGTATGAGGCGAGTGTTGTGGAAGTCTACTATGCAACCTCCTACCTTGAGAGGGACAATGACGATGGGATAGTCTAATGGTTCAGTGGAACAAGTGAACTGTTGAATTGGACGTCCAGATATCTATATTTCATGATCATAGCTATCCGTAGGAGCAAAAGTATCCAGTCTCCTGTATATTGATAATTCATCCCTCGCTCCCCCATCAGGCAACACATATTTCAAACTCCTATACTTATTACTTACAAAACATATACGCATCGCCCTCGTCCTTATTTGAAAACAGTTCACCCAGATATAAGTTATATTGGAGGTCAAATGATGAGGTTGGACCGTTGAATAGGCGGCGCCGGTGCTGTGCATACTATGATCTAGGTCTGAATAGAGAGCTGTCCGAAATAAACACCATTGTGTTCGGACAATAAGTCTAATCTGGCGAGGGCGCGATTTCAGTTGGTTCACAGGCGCTTTAATGAAGATTATTGGATATACCTATTACCTATTAGCACATCGTCTGTAACGAATGCCGATGATGGATCGATGCTATAACCTGTTCGGTGCAAAGTGTCCAATAGTCCGGACGAGCAAAATATATCTAAAGTTTCGATATTTTGAATGACTTGAATCTTCCAAATACTTTGAATACTTTAAATGTTTTAAATGTTTTAAATGTTCTAAATGTTCTAAATGTTCTAAATGTTCTAAATGTTCTAAATGTTCTAAATGTTCTATATTCTTTAAATAACTTTAATTATAAGATTCGAAACTTTTACTTTAGAAAGTATTCTACAAAAACTTGGCCAAAATTGAAGCTTTAAATGTAGTGTCCGCAACGGGTCCCTACAGGGCGGGTTCCTGGCTCAATGAGTAACCCGCGGGTCGCGGGTATTTTCTAAACAGCTTATAGACTAAGACTAAAAGACGGTAACGGGTCGAAGAGCATAGAAAATAAACGACGTTGGCGAATAACTTAGCGTTTTGTATTTATGACAGTAAATACATACTATTAATACATTAATAGGAGAACCACGTTAAGCGAAGTTTTGCTTTCTTCCGACTGTAATTCGACACCGATGCAGCCTAAATGCTCCGTTTTTGCCCAAAAGAGCTTTGCAATAACTTTGAAACGTTTTGAAATCTTTTATTTCACCAGAACAGTACTGGTCTTCCACTTCTCGCGCCTGAGAGACTAGAAATGTACAGGATTTAATGCGTAGAAAGTGAGATATATATAAGCTATATTATATAATCAACCCCTTCATATACACCTTCCATTTCTACGGTAGAACAGAAAATCTAGAATCAAAACTTCGAATACTTGTCGATTACTATAAGCTGGGTTTCTTAGTATTATTTCTATTTATAGTAGAGTCTTTCAGACTTTTTCTACAAAGCAAGCGAAAACCGTAAAGCTTTCCAATATTGGCATGCAATGAAAATAAATATAGTGTGCCTACACTAGAAATATACAAGCGTTATCTTTGTTATTCAGAAAATATTTGCAAGATATTTATATAGAATCAGTGATATCAAAGCCGTGATGGAAGATATAGAAAACGACAATACGATCCAGGAGATGCAAACCCCGCTCTTTCCGCCACATACCGAACTTAATGCCGCCTTGGTCACCGTGCCGCCGCCGCCGCGCATTGTCATTGTCATTATTGTCATTGATAAGCTGCGCAAAAAAAAAACCGCCACTTTTGGGTACCCGCGGGTTACCCGTTGAGATTCTTCAAACCCCCGCTCTGCAAACGGGTAGCCCACGGAGTATTCGCCGAGCCAACAGTCTCAGGCTAGTGGAATTGCTCCAATACCTATTGAATAGTTGGCACAGCGAGCTCGATGTGAGATTCACATCATCCATATCAATCAGATTCGCAGATACAGGCAGACTAGATCAAGAAGAAATGTAAAACCAACATATAAAGTTCATAAATTGCTTCACGCACTAAAGCCCGAAACTGATTACCGGTATCTTATTTCCTCTCGGATATGAAGCGGATGGAATACTATGGATACTGAGAATCAGAAACTCAGCACAAGCCAAATCCGCGACGGGGTAATCAAAGATTTTGGAAGGATAATGCGACGTTTCGATCATCAATAAAAACGTCGAATTCAGTATCATCGCAATATATCGATGTTATATTGCGATGTTTAAAAGAGGTAATCCTAGCACTGCGATACAATCTTTCCTAAACAAAGAAATTTGAATGGAATCAATAAGAGGAGATAGGAATCATAACCTATAATCTATTCCATTGATCCCTATATAGATCATCAGAAAACCCGTGGATCAAGGTGACTCGGAGGATGCCAACCTAATATCATAAAAACCACAAAGTAGTAAAGTTATTCAAGCTCAAGAACTCATCAAACTCCTCCTCATTACCATCGCCTGTTTCAGACACATATAACATTGCGATTTGCACTGGAGAAATTCAGCAAAGCGTGACACTAACCAGCATTTAAATAACCACCAGATGACATGAACGGTAAACCCTCGTGTCAAAAAGCCAGCCGCATCTATCGCGTTTGGTACAGATCGTGCGTGGATATTAATTAGATTGTGAAGATTACTCATGCGTCGAGATAAAATCGAGAGCGAAAATCTCATGTGCACCCATCGATATCGACACTGCCCTACCATTTAAAGGACAACCCCCCGGATTCCCCAAAGGTATCGCCATCTTAAATAAAAATCACAACTCTCAATTCACCAACCCAACCCAACCCAG
>NGKJ01000004.1:123349-146255 GCA_002162495.1 Myriosclerotinia curreyana
CCTCCCCACATCCGCCCCCTTGGAACCGACAACTCCTCTCCCTCTCCCTCTTCTCTTCCCAAACCACCGCACATGCATAAACGATACTCTGGGGCGAAGTTTTATTTTCCGATAGGTGCTGAACACTAGTTACTGCACACAACCAAACCCACCACCAAACCCACAAACTACAGTATCCAAAAGCCCATCACCGGCACGCCCGCTCCAAAAACGATCAAGGCTACCTACCTACTTAGCACTTCCATCCTATGCACAACTAAAAGAGGCACTTACCACTCCAAGTCGATTACAAAACAAGCATTTCCATCATTTACTTTACTAACAAAGCTAAGCACATCACTACGGGAAACCCGACGGAAGAAAGTATATGTAAGATTAATATTTTAGATTTTGAGATTGCGACTCGGACCCTATCGTCTTTTCTCTGTACTATTTATTATCCAGCCGCCGAAACCCTCATCCAATATCGGTATGATTCGCACCGTTGCATCCGCTATGGATCTTATATAAACTCAATGGATGTATGCCCCAACCAAAACACCATCGCTTCGCTTAACTCCATAGGTAAGTAAGATGAATCCCATAAATCCTCGCTCCTAAATGCACTTCCCTAGATCGGCGTCGAAAAAATGTGATTGGGAAAAGAGGAAATCAAAAACACATATGCAGAATGGGTATCGTTTTACAACATTGCACGAAAAAATGCACGCTCGCTATGCTCATCATCCTCCCTACTTTCTAACCCCGCTGTGGCTGTGGTAGCCTCTTTCCATCTAAGAATTGTCTCGGTGGCCTCTGTTCATAATATGGATCGGGATCTCTTCTCTTTTTCCTTTCCTCGTATTCGGCTCGTTCTTCTTCGCTTAAACTGAATGCTTTCTTCAGCCATCCAAATGCGCTTCTCTTCTTCTTGACCTTCTTTCCATCTTCCATCGTTACAGTGGTCATATCGCTCATAACGCTCATTCCCATGCGGCTAGGTGCGATTGACCTTCCCAAGGAGCTCGGTAAACGCTCATGGTGGTGAGTTGGTGCTGCAGTCCAGGGTCTTTGCAATGGGGAATGCGGGGATGCGTTGACGGGACGAAAGAATTGTTTGTCGGAGTGGGGCGAGGGTATGAAATCTCTTGTGAAGATCGGCGGCGGGATTTCACCATCGCGACTTACTAAACTCGGTACTGAAATGACCGAAGGGGATTGAAATGATGGTGAAGGAAGGGGTTCTTTTAGCGAACGAATCGGAATGGGAGGATCCGATTCGGAACAATATGCCGAATCGACTCCACGGGATGGGGGTGTATTCGTCGCTAGCTCGGGGCGGCGGGGAATACTTAAAGGACCTGATTCTTCGCGCACTTCTCTATTGCGCTTTTCCTTATCACGATCTGTGCTTCTTTCATCTCTTTTCCCTCGCTCTTTGTTCGGCTCTCTACTATGTTCTTCTCTCCGACGCTCTTCCCTGGGTCGTTCTCGGCTGCGCTCTTCTCTAAGTCGTTCTCGGCTACGCTCTGCCCTAACAGCCGCCAAATCTAAAGTTTCAATGCGCCGTTGCTCCGATTCGGCTCGAGGACGAACGATTTGATTAGGCTTCAAGTATGGATCTATCGCCGATTCCGCAACCGAATTGATTCTTGTAATGGAGAGCAATTTAGGAGGTGGTTTTAAAGTTTCCGAGTCTGCTTCTTTCCGCTTTAAAGAGAAGCGTTTTCGAAGTGATGATTTTCTCTTGCCTTCGGG
This sequence comes from Myriosclerotinia curreyana, assembly GCA_002162495.1. Lineage (NCBI taxonomy): Eukaryota > Fungi > Ascomycota > Leotiomycetes > Helotiales > Sclerotiniaceae > Myriosclerotinia > Myriosclerotinia curreyana. The sequence goes on from NGKJ01000004.1 coordinate 125,087, forward strand.
GGCGGGTTGGTGAAAAGAACCTTGAGGGACCTCCTTTGTTGGAGAAGTTTTGGGCGACGTTTTAGGCGTTGACTTCGGCGAGGGTTTTGGCGAAGGTTTTGGGGAAGGGTTTGGGGAATATGTGGTTGGGAGAAGCAGTGGAGAATATGTGGTTGGTGCGAGGATTGGAGAATAAGGCGTTGGGGCGAGGCTTGGAGAATATGTTGTCGGAAGAAGGATAGGTGAATACGTGATAGGTTTGAGAGTATACAATGTTTCAGGCTCAGCTTCACTTTCAGCTTCACTTTCAGCTTCACTTTCAGCTTCACTCTGAGCTTCACTCTCAGATTCTGGCTCAGGGGTTCGTTCACGGTCCTGTACCAAGGCAAATGCTGGCAATGTGGCTGAAATTGCTGGAGTAATGGGGTTTGGATCGTTAGGAAGTTCTTTGACCATAGATGCTCGAAAAATGTGAGATACGGGCGGGGCAGCTTGTGTTTGGACTGGTGACGAAAGACTGAACTACTAATCGTTAACCAAGGAATAAAAATTGAGCTTGTGAGCTTACCTTCGACTGCCGACTTATCTCACCAGCTCTCCGATCTATCTCTGCCACGATACTCCCCAATTGGACAAGGGAAACCCCCAGATTATTACCCTTGGTCTGTAATGAGACATAAGTCTTATGCCAACCTTCCACATTTCCACACATTGCCTCAAAGACTCTCTCCATATTAGGACGTTGTCGCCGCCATGTCAAATTGTCCCTCTGCCCTGCCAAATATATTGTGAATTCCTTACAAGCATCCATTCCTTCTTGTATATCGAGAAGCGTATCCTTCATAGCAGCCGCCGTGCGGGTAACAACATGCTCAATCCGTTCATTGCCACTGACGATTTGTGATCTAAAAGCTCGATCTTCCAGCATTGAATCGAAAATTGTGATATTCTCCAGTGGAAGTTTCAAATGGTTCAATCTCTCCTCAATATCGCTTTGTGCCAGATCGAAATCCTCCAATGTCATCTCTAAAAAACCATCTACCTCATTCACATGTCCCTGCAATATTGACATGACCTGTTCTTCGTCCTTCGCAATTCCATTGAGGAGTAGATAAATGCCAAAGGATATCTGTGCCATCAACTTCCACAATTCATGATATTTTTGACCTGGCTTCCTCTGCCATCGGAAAGAATGCGTATCCTCGGACAGATCTTGTTCGATTAATATCTTTCGTCGGGTCGCTGCGTCGCAAATTTTGGATGCTGTTCGAGGTTTGTCGCTAGCCTCTTCCATGGACTCTGCAAAGGCACCTTGCATGGAAATTATAGGATGCTTAGGTACCATGGCATTTTTGGCGACTTGCTTGACTTCCTTGACTTCCTTGACTTCCTTGACTTCCTTAACTTGGTGCACTTCCTTCATTGTATCGTTATGTAACCTCGTATCGTTTATTCGCATCTCGAAAAGTGAATCATCATCATCAGGTTCGAGAATAATCGGAAAGCCGACTTCTTGATCAGAAGAGGAGTCGTAAAAGGCCATGGTGCCAATGCCTGCCTGGCTGCTTAGACTTTATGCAAGAGTTGATAGCGCTACATGGATTGATTGAAATGTAGCGTATTTAGCTGCATGTGAATATTGACCGGATTCTTGGTATTGCAGATGAGGTAATATACTTTTGATGCAGTAGTGCGCACTACTGACTACTGGTGGTGTACAACAGCGCTTCTAGAGGTCCGCGGCTCGGAATATACCAATGATTAAAGTTTCGAGCGTGCCCAAGACAGGGAAGATATTGACGGTAGCTTTCCACTTGTGCAAATCCAAACCAGTAGTTGTTGTTCTAGTTCCTAGTTCCCAGTTCACCCTCCCCTTTCAAGCAGAGGTCCTAGAGGAGGCCTGGAAGTACCGATATCTACTTTGGTGCAGTAGCTTCAGGTACGAGAGTGAATAATTGTAGGCTGTCGCGCGACGTTATTGAGGGAAGAGAAGTAGGTTTTAGTTTGAATTCGAGTTCATCCTTTCATTACTTAGGTATTAAAGGGACAATGCGCGGGGATGCGATCGACTTTGATTATTGATTGCGGAGGTTTTCGTTTCAAGATTTCATGTTGCAAATAAATAAATGAATAAATAAATAAATAAAATGGAATAGAGTAGAAGAGGATTGATAAAGGGTGAATGATGTTTGAAATTGTTGTTCTGGTATTGTTGTATCCTTCACCGGCGAGACGAGAAGGCTGGGTTGAATGGATGAATGGGTGAATGGGTGATAGATAGGTGATAGGTGATAGGTGATTGAGTGATGAGTGATGAGTGATGAGTGATGAGTGATGGATAAGTAGCCTCAGGTAGATATTGAAGGAAGAGAAATGGGACGAATATTGGTAACCTTATTATTGTATTTATCATACAACTACAACAACAACAATAACTACTTTCTTCTACCTCCTCCTCCTACTCCTCCTCCTCCATTATTGAAGTTTGAGCAAAACCATGAAGATTACCTAGGTAGGTACAAAGACCGTTTGAATGTGGGAATGATGAATGCAAATGATTGATTGACTTGCTTGCTTGATGGATGATGGATGATGGATGATGGATGATGGATGATGGATGAAAGAGTAAATAATATCAAAAATCGATAATTATTCAATGGTTTCCCCTGTGTTAACGAACTTGGCATTCGCTCAAATTACTTATCTAGGTAATAATGTAATCGAATATTAAGTCGATCAAGTCTATTCAGAAGTATTTACACTCTATTTACTACTATAATACGAGTCCCATAGCTCATAGCCGCCCTCGTCTTCTTCATCCAATGTCAATTCCACCATCTGCCGAGAGGATAAAGAGAACGAACGGTATGTGCATCGTTTTCCTTCCATAGGTGGTGGTCTTGTTACTCCGAGACACCTTTTATGGAAACCTCATATATCTTTGCTTACAATACCTAGGTATATTCATTACTTGCCAAAAAGGAGGCACGGAATCCAACTCTACTTCTATGATCTATCATTATTATCATAAGCTTTTATGACTGATATCTTCGAATAATTGGAAAATTTTATGTACACACAGACATTCACAGACGTCCTATTTCGGGTGATCCCAGGACTAAAACCCCTTGACCCTTGACGATTTACTCGATTTGGATTTCTATCTATGGACCAGGACAAGCACGTAGCATTGGGCTAGGCCAGGCATAGTCTTCTTCGAGACTTTTGCAACTTGTTACCGAGCGAGCGAGTCTTTGCGATTAGTTCAAGGCTTAATCCGTGAAGATTTTGGTCACAAGAGCGTAAGCAGGAGGTAGTAAGAGAATGAAAAGGAAGGTTGTATCTCAAGTATCAACTTGTTTCTGAATGTTTTGGTTCTTGTTCTTGTTCTTGTTCTTGTTCTTGTTCTTGTTCTTGAGTCTACCTGCTTATCTATCTGTCTTTGAAGCTTGAACTTGACCAAAATCACAGGAACTTGCAGGAGGAAGAATAGCAAGTTGCATTATTGGATCTTTCCATACGATCGGTAATTTGACATGGGTAGGAACTGGAACTTGAGATCATATTTAACCTTTCGGAGATGGGAGGGATGAAAAGGTTCATAGCAATCTGCCCCCCTATTCTTCTTTACTTACTAGTCTTGCATGGTTGATTAACTTATAAGTCCTCGTTCAATATTCTCCGACTATCATCTCATCCATCATTCCAGATTTGGATCTAATAATAAATGTTCAATTATTACATTTCGGATATTGAAATTGTTATTTTCACTTTGCCTTCAGGCTTCATCTCGGCAATGATATGAAATTTCAATATTGCGCAGCCAAAACCCGAGACATTATTCAAACGTTTATTCTCCGCGCCAGACTAAAGTTGATGGTGAAAGGGCAATCATGGGCCAGATCCTGACCATATTTCGCTCTCGCGAGCCGATGGAATATTACTATTTCAATAATATCAGTGGGACCGAGACTTCTCATACGGAATAAACTCAATATAAAGCAAATTTTTATGAAGATCAGGAACTCCATTGCTTTCATTAATATTAGCATGCGAAATACCACCTCGCGAGCTGTCAGGGAAGATGTTGAACTATTGGCAAAGACCAAAGAGTTTAGATATAATAGAGCTCTCCCTCCGAAAATATTTCTCAAACGATGATGGACAGGATTATAGATCCACAGCTTCTAGGACTGTCGAGCCCCCCAAGGGAAATTTTCACGAGATCCGTTGTTCACGTCGACCATCCTCCTCTGCTGCTTATGTTTAGCGAAGAAGAAGAAGGTCTGGCTTCATTTTGATCGGCGCAACAGCAACAGTTGGAACGCATAAACGAGAAGAGCAGGTTTGACATGACTGAGAGTACTTCGTATACTTCTTGAAAGCAAAAGGTCGGATAAGATGTATGTATACTCCGTACATCTGGAGTGTGCGATTCAATCCGAGTCTGTGAGATAGTGCCAGCTGAACCAAGATCCAAATGTATTCATTATGAACATGGCTGCGTTAATATGGACGGTACCTTAGTGTTTCCTTTACATCTACCAGTGGTACGTATCAGTTGGGAAAACGATTGGAATAGTTCTCAAATGTGATATGATATGAAACCCCATAGCTTACTGATATGTACCATGATCCATCATTCATCCAACCCACAATCGTAGAATAGAAGATGCAAGTTTAGATATCGATATCGACTTATTGCGGAAACTAGTTACTAGTAGAGTGTATGTTGGAGTTGAACTTCCTAAGGGTTGGGGTTAATTCATTACTAAATCTTAAGCCATCAGAAGCCGAATAATTTCTATTCAAACTAATGCAAATTCTCTCTCTCTCTCTCTCTCTCTCTCTCTCTTCATCATCTGCGATCAATTGATTAGTTGACATCTTCCCCAGTATTCAACGTCGATACAAATATATACATTTTATTATAATCCTCATATGTTCAAATCTCAAGAGTCAATAATACCTATCCACCTAGTACCGGTAGTTATATCTACGAACTACAGGGATTTGTTGATTTAAGGTGGATGTTACAACCCACCAATTCATGCATCATCCACAGGGGCTAAGAAATAAAATCTACTACGAAGTACGCTTTACGAAGTACGCTTTACGAAGTACGCTTCACATTTCTTATCTTTCTTGACTCTTCTTCTCTTTACTTTCTTCTCTTTCTTGGATAGAGAGGGGAGTACGAAAATATAGGTAGGACACAAGTCGGAATATACAGAGTAGTATACATGATATACCTGGATAAGGTGGGGACATTTGATTGGGATTTAATCATCCAAGGGAGAAATTGTTCGGCCATCTACGTCGTTTACATTCGTTTATTACTTACTATATTGAACGAACGAGTGTAGCATAAACGTTACGCACAAATTCGCAAGCACAGAGTTGAACGTCCAGTCTACCAGTGTTACACCCGAGGCCGTCTGTCTCTTCATGCTACATCATCATCATGGCGGTTAACAAACTTCAAGCCTTCAAATTTGGTCATGATATCTGGGATACGAGTCATCGATTCGAGACTTCATGGTTAATATCACCATGGGCACTTTTTGCCATTAGAGCAGCTATCGTATGTATCTCTCTCTCTTTCTTTCTCTCATATCTTGTCTCGTCCCAAGTAGTACAGATGGCTAACTTTCATTCACTATAGTCCCTCTATGCATTTTTCGTACTCCTCTTCGTTATCTTTTGGGAAATTGCTCGATTTGCAAACGGAACTGCGACGGCGAGATTTGAATTCTCGTATTTTACTAGTATGTCACCTTTGGCCCTCCCTGCCACTCTCTCATAATCTTCCATGCTAATCAAACCACCCAGTCCTCTGCTACTGGGGTATAGCCTTCTACTTCCTCTTCGCCGCCCTGCACACCTTTTCCTACGCGCTCCACGGCGGAACCCCCCTCCTAAACAAATGGCCACGCCCCCTCCAAGCCCTGCACTCCCTCTACTACACCACCACCATCTGTTTCCCCCTCCTCGTCACCATCGTCTACTGGGGCGTCATATTCCGCTCCATCGTGCCCCACGGTTGGTTCCCCGACCGCTTTTCCGCCTGGTCCAACGTCTCCGAACACGGTCTCAATTCGCTCTTCGCCCTCTTTGAAATCTTCATCCCCCGCACAAATCCCCCGCCGTTTATTCATCTCTTCTGGCTCATTGCTATCCTGGCCTGTTATCTGGGCTTGGCATATGTAACGGTAGCGACTAAACATCAATACGTGTATTCGTTTTTGGATCCATCCAAAGCGAAGAATGGAATGGTGGCTGCGTATGTCTTTGGGATTGCGGTGGCGATTTGTGTTATTTTTTTGGCGGTCAAGGGGTTAGTGCATTTGAGGAAGTGGACGACGGAGAAGAAGATGGGCATGTCGGGGAGGTTTTACGGCGGGAGGAGTTTGGGCAGTGGGGAAGTTGAGATGGTGAATTATGAGACGAAGATTTGAGGATTGGTGGGGAGACGGTAGAGGTTGTGAGATGGGGGTAGGTTGGGGGTTGAGGGTTGCTTTTTGGGTGTGGATTTATGTTATGTTGATGAATGGACAATATAGTAATGTGTTGAATGAATGGATGGATGGATGTCATATCAATGGAAACGAATACGAAATGGATATTTGGCGTTTGGAAAAAGGGGGATATAGATACCCATACTCATATGTACTCAATCTGATGTCATTAATAGACTTCATATAGACTTTAAATACAATCTAGGAATAGATTTCCTTTTTACAAACATTCATTCGGGAAATATGAATTGTAGTGAAGCTCATTCATTATAAGTAGGTAATCTATATAATCGTCGTATGCCGTCCCACCCCACCCCAACCCAATCCATCCCGTCTCATTATTTTCCCATTGTCCCCAAAACTCCAAACTACACCATCCATTTCATCCCTACTGGTATCGTACGAAACATCAAATCGAACATGGGTAAGTGAAACAAAAGCCCAGAATTAAATTACTCCGCTTCATCCTCATAATCCTCCAACCCTTGATCTTCTTCTTCATCATAAGCTTCCTCCTGTCCCAAGTGCGAATCATGATCGGACGAATCCCCATCATCTTCATCTTTCTTTATTCCACGATGTGATGCTGTATCTTGATGCGGTGACGGATCCAGGGTTTTCATGCGATCGTCTTGGAATTCTACGCTCTTTCTCCCCTTGAATTTATCGTCCTTAGTTTCCACGACCGGTGCCTCGATCATGACATCACCACTCCAAGCTCTGCAACCCTTAACCTCCTCGCCGCATCTTAGACACGTCCAGCCCTCCCCCTCTTCTGCTTCCAGTTTACTGGCTATACACACAAAGCAATATATGCATCCGCATTCCACCGTCTCATATGGATTCGTGATATCGGTTTGCGCGCTCCCAATCACACCGGCGCTAGCTGCTGCGGCCATGACTCCTTCTTCAGTTGCTTGTAGCGCATTTTGATCATGGTAACAGATGGCACATGTACGTTCGGGGAGGAAAGAAAGTTCGCCCTTCTTTGTATCATTGGATAGTTCGTCCGGGGATGATGTATTAAAGAGAGATCTCGTACGTCTCCAAACGCGCGATAGGAAGCGTCGCCAACGAGAAATCCCCACGAGAGGGAGAACGAATAGGAGGAATTCGGTAAAAGCATGCCAAACGAGTTGGCGATTGAGATATTCAAATGATACTTCCCGGCTGACTTGGCTTGTTGGCGGCGCTAATCGGAGTCGCAGGATTCGATCGAGTAAGGTACGGTATCTGCCGTTTACGAGGAAGATGAGAAATGATGCAAAGGCGGCGGTGGAGTGGACATTGGTTAAGAGGTCTGTAATTCGAGAGAGTCGGCTAATAAGGGGCGAAGGGCTGCTATACCCGTCGTCCGAATCGACCAGATAATTTTCCCAACGTGTCCAGACATACTTGCCGCCTACAGTGAAGAGCCCATACAAACCTTTCTGCCATTTCGATGGAGATACTAAAACAGGTCCGGATTGTCGCGCATCGGTGAATTTTAGATTCTGCAATGTAGCACCATACGTAGCATCATGATCCCATATACTTAATTTAAAGAGAATAGCTCGCAGAGCTAGCATTATTTCCGCAGACCAATCATCTTGTACATGAGTACCGAAATACTTTAGGCCTTCACCCACTTGCCCTTTGAGCAGGTCCAATAACTCTTCATCCAACAACTCGGCATCGACCTGACCGACTCGAAAGGAGGGACGAGTCCCTTCGCGCCCGGATATCGCATCCCATGTTGTGAGACCCGCGGTCCCAAGTCTGGAAAATGGGAAGGGCAGGGAGGAGACGCGCTGGGAGAGGGCGGTGTTGCGTCGACGGTTAAGGTGTGTTTGGGCTGCTACTTCGCGAGCTTGACGACGAGCGGCAAGGCGCTGTTGTGCGAGGATGAAGTCGTTGGATGTCATCGGGAGGGCATTGAATGGCGAGTATATCTTTAGTATATTCTGGTAACTTGGGAGGTGGTGCGACTTGCGATGTGAAATGCAAGGGTTTCTGAAGCTTAATGCTAATTACAGTGAATGCCGAGGCAATAATCCCAACCTTCCGTTTTGGGGAAATTTAGCTAATGCGAATATGGATTAGCGTGAGACGATGCTCTAGAATTCTAGAACTCTACCCAATTAGTCATTCACGTTACTCAAAATTTGACCAAAGATATTTTCTGTTTCTGTGTGCTGAAGATTACCGTCGTCCTGTTCGTCTGGATGTGTTCATCCGAATCACTATCAGCAGAATGCTGTAACCAGCACCATTTCGGTGTGACTACTAGGTAGTTTGTATTACTCTTCTGCATAAGTACGCGTATGTTCGTACATACGCCTTTTCAAGTTGAAAGCCTTCAGTAATTTCAGTTCACTGATCTATACCCTTTTGCTTTTACACGTACCATACATCCTCATTGGTCTTACATGCATTCTCATGACCAGTGTCGAGGATCATCCCAATTCCCAGTTATTCAACTCTCCCTGTACGAGTGCATGACCATGATATGTATGCCCCGTATGGAGCTCACTGGAGTCGAGGATCTTTCTTCCTTCACAATTTTATAACCTTGGGCCGAATATCCCACCGGATTGGTTTATATGATTCCGCTAAACATCCAAGGATACCGTCACAATGGATCATCAGTCTTTGGGTCAATTTTGGGATCATTACAAATAAGCAAAACGATTAGTAAAATACCAGAACGTAAGCTGACGATTGTACAAAAGCCACATATCGGCATCAACATCGCACTGACACTGTGCCTCCAAGAACTCAGCCCACCCATAAGAACCCACAAGGTTGTTAGAGTTTGTGAGATAAGATCTTACGCACCTCTTTACATTTCCATTTAGAGAGTTTTTTTCCCGTGCGGTGTTTTAACTTTTCCTCTCCAAGTTACTAGCATGTCATTCGTTTAGACCTCTCGTTCTTCGACGAATCCTCGGTCTACAAATTCTGCCTGCGTCCTTGCATTATCTGCAATGTGCTGACATCGTCCAGGAGGAAATTTACCGCTCATCGCATTGCTGCCTGTCATTTTATTTCTTTTTCTATTCTGTACCGAAGGCTGTCCATCTAGACGTCGATTTTGAAGAAAATTTCCCCATTTATTCCATGAGCAGTGGTCTGGCTAAGTGAAACTCGAATTGAGTTAACAGTTTATATGTCATGCATGCATCCTTGGGACTTCCTTCCAGCGGCCCCGCCTTCGAATTTGCCACAGGGCTGAAGGCTGAAAAATGTTTCCGGAGACTGTCCTTCTTAGAGTTGACAGTCTGTCTGCCTAGTGGTGTATATCTAGGTGTTAATAAGCGGCTCGGACATCAAAACAGCTGCATAGATGTTGAATTACCCTATCAGATCTATGTTCCGTTTCGTTCCATCAAATTTTTGTTCAACTGGTCGAATACGGATGTTATATTACTACGAATGGATTTAAAGCCAATCCGCGAAAACCGTCACTTGAAGAAAAACCTTGTCGGTCGGGACATATCATGCAAGTGTAGGAGGAAATGCGTGATTTTCGGCGGGATTCCTACTGTCAGCATCCGCGGAAAACAGGTTTACAGGATACTGAGTACAAATCGGCACAGTATGCGCCCCAAATGTAACCCTTCCCCAGATCTCCCATCTTGTAGAGCCTTATCGTTATTGGTGCATTTAGATGGAACACTGAGCCCATGACTACTAGGAGCGGCTACTGTGACCGTGAGATACCAAGTTATCGCCGGAATTTTTCACCGTTCAACGTGTTTTACTGTTTCCTTTCGATCCCTTTAGGCTTAGTATACTCAATATGTGGTGCATGGAAATCTTTTGATTGGCTTGTGGAACGATGGCAAATGCAGATTCTACTTGTGGCCAATTACCAGTGGTGGCTTGCTTTTTATAACCACTAATGAAGTTGCTGATGGGACCGGACTTATTTCGTATGAGTTCCTGATCTAATTTTGATCTATCCGACTTATCCTTCGTCGCCTCGAAATTCTTGCTGACATGAGAATGCTTCACAATGCTGACATCTAAACAAGCTTACTTTAGAGCATGGAAGGGCTACAGGGGTTGAATCATTTCACATATTACAATATGCACAATCAATACTTCGTCAATCATGAATCGCTTTGATGGCTATCTCATGGCATAGTTATTATGATCATCAGCTTGCCACACTACTCTCAGTGCGTGCACAGCGTGCAATAGTCGAATTTGTATAACTTGTAAAGTCCCATCTAATCTTTGTATTTTCAAAGCTTAGTCTCAACAAAGCCATCGTACAATCCGAGCATCCGAGCATTCACCCCGTCGCTGAGAATCATGGATTCCGAGGACCATAGATCCCAATTTCCATCCCCGAAAGCCCCGGAAGAGAATCTCTCAATGTTCTTTGATTTTGGAACGCCAGGTCAAGAAGTCCAGACTGCATATCATTTTCCAACTCAGAGTCACGAGTCTAGAGGTGGCATTAGGGTCTCGTTAGCATGTGTCCCCGTAGGTTAGAGCATATTCATTGCTGTCACGTATACTAATTACTGTACAGTGTCGGAGTCGACATGTAAAATGCGGGGCAGAAATGCCTTCATGCAGTCGTTGCCAGCAAGATGATAAGCCGTGCTTTTATGCCAAGTCACGAAGGGGCATGAGAGACAAGAATGCTCCCCGGAAAAGAAGCTCGGTAAAAGAACAGATTAGAGGACGTTCTGTTGGAACAGACAAAGGAGGATCTTCCACTTCAGTCGGAAGTCTTGTTGGAAATTCTTCTGGTGAATCATGGACCGGTGCAGTGTCCGATGCTTCGGCGAGTCCTGGCAGCTCTTCATCAAGGTTGAACAGCACTAATCTGGTAAACCCAAGGAGATTGATCGATCTTTATTACAAGTTTGTCAACATGAACTACTCCGCATTCATTTACTAACGGTTAGATAGTTTTTTCCATAGAGCCCATCCCTACATTATTCCGAAGAGATATTTCTTGAGCAGGCTAGAATCCGATCCTGACTCACTGAATAATCTCCTGCCGGTGATGCAATATATTGGATCACTCTATGCACCTGATATCCCATCAGCAGAGTTCAAAGCTATAGCTTTAAGCCAACTAGATCTACCAAGTTTGCCACAAAATGGCTTTAGTGTTCAAACTTTACTTCTCCTTGCTATTGCCACTCACGCGGAAGACGAGAGAGATCATGCACGTGTCATCTTGGATAGAAACATATGTATGGCATTAGAGATTGGAATGAACCATAGAGCATTTGCTGGAACAGAAGGAGATGTGGTATTAGCTGAGAGCTGGAGGAGAACCTATTGGGGACTGTATGTTCTCGATGGAGTATTTTCTGGCATTGTTCGCGCTTCTGGTTTTATGTAAGTAGCCTTTTCTGCAGGAGAGATTTTACAGTCTCGAATCATACACTAACATTTAAATTTCAGCTTATCGGCGATTGAGGCGCACGTAGATCTGCCCTGCGAAGATCATGAATATGAAAGCGGAGTACGTGATGTCACTTACATTTCCCAATTCCTCAAACGTGATCAACAACGCTAATATTCTCTAGCATCTTCCCCGTCCTCGCAACCTTTTTGAATATGACTCCCGTGATTTCGAAGAAGACGTCCCAATATTCTCCTCTTTCACATATCTCATCGACTTGATCCGCATTATCGGCACCATTCTTAGCATCAACGATATCACGGGAAAGAATCTTGAATCTGCTGTTACAAATGCTGATGCGATGCTCGTGAATTGGAAACTTCATTTACCGGTGGAAAAACAAGGGGTGGCGGATAAGAATGGGGAGGTTGATGAGTTGTTGTTTCAGGCGCATAATTTATTGCAGACGTAGGTGGTTTTAATTTCGTTTTCTCTCAAGCTTCCAATGTCAATCAATTCTATATCTGGACACACACACGATATTAATTAAGTGATCATAGCCTTCTAGTAGTAATCCACCGTCCACTCTCCCGCCTCTACCACTCACCTCTTGACAAAATCTCCCGCTCCGCACCTCCGTCACTTATCTCTCCCTCATCAGGTCACGAAGATCAAACTCGCTGGCTACACACGAAGAAAACTATGGAAGCCGCCCAGACTGCTATAAACTTGTATGCACTTCCAAGCCCAATATTATTGCACACGCCCCTAGGCATCTGCGGAATCACGAACGCTACACTAGCAAATTTGAGTGCGTGCGCATATGTTTATGATAACAGGGGAGAGGATGTCGAAGGTAGGACTCAAAGAGGAGGAAAGGGATCAAATGATTGGAAGATGGCTAGAGATAGAATCAGATTAGGTTTGGGCGTTACGAAGGTTTTAGCTGGGATTTGGGAAGGCGCGAGGGGAACGGAAAGGGAATTGAAGATTATTGCTAGGGGCGTATTTGCGAATGCTGGCGTAGGTGCGGAGAGGAGTAGGGGTGATATTTCGGTGATGGGCGGGGATGCAGGTGTTGGGAATCCGTCGATGAATGGGAGGTATACTGGGGGTGTGGCGGGATCGAAGGGTGGGGGTGGAGGTGTGAATGGGATGGTAGGCGGATTCGAAGAGAGTTTTAGGGCGGGCGAATTGGAGTATCTGGGGATTTTAAACGGGTTGACTGTGGGGACGAATGTTGCGGTTGTGGGGAGTGCTGGGCCTTCTCATTGTTGAGAGTATCGACTGAGGAAAAGACTCAAGAGTGGAGAGCGGCAGTGATTATGAGGGAAGCGAATTATGAATTATGAGATTACACATCTGTCATATGCGTTGGGAATGGAGGTTGGAGTGAAATCTTTGATTGCAGTAAGATCTGTTATATGCCAGCTAGGTCTGGCCTTTTGCGTTGGGGTCTTGGGGGTGTAGGTGGATTTGGATTTGTTTTGGTGCTATAGATACCTGGATCGTTATATATGAAATGCGGTAGAAAAGAACGAAAAAATGATGCAAATTTAAAATTAGCGTTCTGTCTCCGTATGTGCTGAGAAATGAAGGGAGGATGTTTCGGAAATAAATGAGACCCTATCAGGTCTGTGTGGCTAGACTTGAAGCTTGTAATAAGCTTAGCGAGCCTATAGGCTCATACTAGCCCAAACCCTATTTAAACTTCTGCGGAAAACACGGAAAACACCCACGTTTCTTCCATCTCTCAAAGGTACACGTTTTCAGTTTCATCTGCTGAATCCTCAGTAGGTTGTCTGTTAAACCATCAACGCGTTGCACCTATTCCAACAAGGCGACATCACGAGATATCATCACGACTAAAGCTTATATTGTCTAGGTGGACGCGCTTCTTAAATATGGCGGTTCTCAAAGATGTTCATGGAATTAAGGTTACTGTGTGCGTCGACGGGCACGCGCTCCAAGAGTACGATGATGATGAGATTGAGATCGTACCTGGAGATGTTGGAGAATATCAAGCTTCGAGAACTGTTGCGAAATATATTGAATCCCATTCCGGCAAAGAGTTCGAAATCAAGTTTGAGGTGGATGAAGCATACGACTTCGATTCACCTAATCTTTCCTTCTGGACTTTTATAGATGGAACGAAAATTAAATCTTCAATTATCAACAAAGCAGAAATTCCTTCGTAAGCTTCCTTGAATAGAAAATTGTCATCCAAATATAGTTTTCCACAATACGACAGTTCATCGTTAAATTTGTAGAAGACTTATTATATCTCTACAATTTTTATCATTCTGTGGTTTCCCAAAAGACTGACAATATTTGGCAGGCATTATAAATTGAGAGGAGCCAAAACAGAGTTAGAGAATGGTCGTACCTTTTTGAAACCATTTTTCTTCACTAATGTAATTACCTGTAAGTCCGATATATATCAACATGAGCCAAAGATGAATTCACACTAACACTCTTTCCCAAGGCGACGACGATTTAAAGCTAGCATCAATGGAAGAGGATGCTAAGCGGCTGAGTTCCGTGGGAGAGATAGTCGTGAAAGTTTATCGTAGAGGTGAAAAGAGTCCAAAACTTGGTAGTTCGTTATCTCGTGGGAAACTCGATTTCGATACATTACCAACAGTGCACGAAAAGGCGCTCAAGGGACTGTCTACGTCACACAGTACTGGGTGAGCCACTGTTCATTTAATAGGCAACCCTCAAGTTGCAAGAATATCCTAACGAATAATTTTACACTAGACTAGGCGCTCCTCAAGTTGCGAAGGCAGCTAATCACTGTCGTTTGGATCATTTAGATGGAGAAGACTACCCGGTTGCCATATATCGATTCAAATACAGATCCAAAGGTTAATACCGCAATCTACTCCTTTCACTTTACTAACAATTGCAGAGTCTCTTCAATCTCTTTTGATACTGGAAAGAAGTCCAGAGTCAGCCACTTCTCCCGCTATGCCGCTTTCGCCAATTTCAGATGAAGTTCCGGAATCTTTTGACCTCAATAACCCCAAGCCCCAAGATGTTCCGAGAAAATCAGTGGTATGTTTAATCTATAACTGCAGTTATCACACTAAACATGTTATCTACCAGGTAAAGGACACTCCACTCCATGCGGATAAGAAGAGCATCAAGCAGGAAACACAAGAAGCTGGCAGTGGATCAAAAGCGATCAAGCGGGAAGCACAAGAAGCTAGCAGTGGATTAAAAGCGAGCAAGCGGGCAAGGTGGGTCGAACGCGTCGAGATTGATTTGACAGGAGATGATTCGGATTGATTTGAGAGCCATTCTTTCTATTTATTGAGGCTATTATTAGAAAGAAGGGTAGTCGCCATGGCGTGATACGAGGATACTAGACAGCTAAGGCGTTGTAGATAAGGCATAACAGGACATATGATTTTCCGCTGGCGAGGAATAAACATCCAGGCAATAATGTTTGTTTCCAAGACATTCACTTTAGGCAAAAGCAATGTTGAAAAATGTGTGGTTATAGATCTTAGATATTGAGATATTGTCAGAGATTCAAACCAAAAGGAAGTTAGTACCTAGTAGTCTACCCAGATATCCCTGGTGCCTACTACACTTCAAGCCTTCACAAGTTTATCAGAATCGTGCTGCGTGATGACTCGGGATTGAGAACCGGGTTGGTATCTGTGGAAAGGTTGCCGGGTGCCTAGTATTGAGTTTCCGCATCTCGCTGTGAATATTCGAGTACGATGTTATAATATAATAAAAACCCGACTTTAGGAATCTTATTGAAGGAGGAAGTATTAATAATAAGATTCAAACAAATTCTGATTTGGCTAACAGAATGTCGCTAGTACTGTAGCAAAGTATACTAGACATCTGAAATATTAAGATAGGTAGAATCACGGCATAAGAGCTCGCGAGATCAAAATGAAGAATGAGTTTATTTGATGCCGTAAATTCATCTGTCCCGCTACCTTGTTGATGGGTATATTTGATCAAGAAAAGATCAACAGATGGGCAACTCGGAACACCACAAACAAAATAAAATAATGACCACCATAATGAAGATCTTCAGCGGCTCCAGAAATTGCCAATAACACTCCACTTCTACTCATCTTCGTCGGAATCCGCTGTAAGATCAATGACCTCGGTAGTTTTGGACTTCTTTCGTCGTGCCTGGTTTGAACTACCTTCTCCATTATCCCGCTCACGCTTGACTATTCTTTCAGGGGTGTCGGATGCACGGCCAACCTATACTAGTATCAGCATATATATGGAATCGGTATTGTTGTGCTACCTACATCGATACCCTCATTGCGTAGGAACGCCTCGAGGCGCTCCCGTTGAGCAAGCGTCAACCTGTTGAGGTCAACATTTGGTGCTGGACCCGGTGCTGGGCTTTCCTCCGGCTCGGGTGTTCGCTCAATGATTAACAATTGCTTAAGAGATTCTGCATCAATTTTAGCAACACGCCTCCCAGTTTCACATCTCTGCGTCGTACCTTTCGACCGGTATTTGAACTTATAAATGGCTATAGGATAATCCTTGCCATTGATTTTTGTTGCAGTGGAGAATGCCGGGGTACTAATGGGGGTTTTCGCGGAGTACCTGGGAATATAAGTCAGGCTATGAGTGTATAATTTAAATCATCTAACTTACGAAACATTATGGGATTTGGCTTGACCTTTAAACGCCTTCTCATGAAACTTATTAGAGCTAGATTTGAAATTTTCGTTGCCGTTGTATTCTACTGGTTTCGATGTGGTAACTTTCCAGATTCTGAATTCGATCGTACCAACCTTTTCGGCCTCACCCTTGTCTTTGTTTAGGGTGGAGAGTCGAGTTTCTTCACTGGCTTCGCATTGTTAGCAAAATAATTGACTGAAGCATCGATTCGTGTGTCAGTTAACGCACATATATCAAGCTTAGAGAACTTATAATTCTGTATCATCCATTCTCCTAAACCATTCCCCGACGAGGGATGAAAAGTCTGTGGGCCTTTCATAGTGGTGGAGTATCCTAATTTTTCAGGTCCTAATATCCATCCTTCAGTGTCATTGCCATCGACAAAGACATGTCCTTCAATATTTGGCGCGCCCATCTTGAACTGAGGTGATAAATAGCAGCTGATGCTGAACTCAGCACCATCGACGGCTTCAATATATTTGGATACTGTTATCGAAGCTTGATGTTCGCCGACCGGTCCTGGCTTAACCTCTACTTCCTCATCATCATCGTATTCCTGAACTTTCACTCCATTTACTAGAATGCTAACTTCCAGGCCTGGAAGTTTGTCGAGGAAAACCATCGTCGGGAGTTATGAGTTCTTGATGATATTGCGGTTTGCGGATCAGTAGAAATTGGAAACTGCAGACAAGCCATAGGAGTGGTTAGCTCTTTGTAGTAAAAAATGAGGGTTCTGTAATAGAGTAAATATTGTGAGCAACTCGAATACGTACTGGTCAATGTTAAGTGTCGATTTCTTAAGAAATCATCCGGTGATATTTGTTTGTTTGGCGTGTAGAGAGTTTGTCTTTCGCGTTTGAGAACTTTAACACGGCATCACGTGACTACCCCTCCCCCGGATGTCAACAGATCACAGATCATTCCAATTCCACATCTTGATGAATTAATCATAGTATCTCATTGAGATTGATTTGCTTCGCCTTGGTATCGGGGCTTTAGCAAATTGAACGGGCGTAAAGTCAATACTAGTATAGTATTCTTTTCACTTTGCTTATTGTTTCTCTGCCGCCGTCTTCTCACATATCCAAAGCTCCTCTGTCAACATATCAGTCCCAAACTATGGCGCCTACCACCGATCCTGATGTCAGCTCAGAAACTCCATCAGCACTAACCTGCACTATCTGCAATTTCCCCGCAAAAGACTGTGCACGCTGCAGATCCGCCGCCTACTGTTCTTCCACTTGTCAAACCCTCGATTGGCCTCTTCACAAAACCCTTTGCAAGAAATTTACTACCACCCCTCCACGACCCAGTCCCTCCCACAAACTTGGCATTTTATTCCCCCCCGACAGTACATCTCCGAAACTAGTATGGGTGGACTTTGTTAAAACTAAGATTCCTAATATCGCAGGGCTATTCGATGCTCCAGATGTGAGCGAATTTCTCTCTTATGGTCCACGCGATCGATTTGGCCCCGAACAACTCCTCATCGAACCGGAGAGGATCGTACGAGCACGAAGCATCGATCATACACTTGCTGTTTATATGCGGGATAACTTTGGATCTGATGGTTCGAAGATGACGATGTCTGCAAGTTCAATTACGGATGGAAAGATGAATCATGATTGGAAAGGGCCATTGGTTGTTGTTTCTTTGGGAGGGCAAACTGTTCCTCGAACCAGGGAACTGAAGATAGGAGGCATGACTATTTCCGTTCCGGCTGGTGTTGCTTTCCAGAGAAGTGATGATATCACGCTGAGGGATTTGAGGATTGTTCTTGATTATTTCTTGGCTTACCCTTATGAGTTGAAACGTGATCTGCATCTTACGGATCGACACGGAAACCTCGTGTAAACACCACGCGAGGAGAGACTTTTGGTAGCACCGGGAAGTGAAGTGTGTCGGTATTTTCACGGATCTTTATCAGTGATGTGAGTTGGTTCCAGATTGGTTGTTCTCAGCACTAGAGGACATTTCTTCCAAGGATCTTGTGAAAGTGGTTTGGAAATTAGAGGATGGGGTGCTGGTGAAGATTGAATAAACAAGACGAAATGGGGCGACTGGGGGTCTACCCATACTCAGGACAGGCATCTCAGGAATGGCTGATGATGTTCCTGAATCTCAAGGGCTCACCACGAAGTAGCTACTGAGATCAAACTCTAAGTAAGTTACAAATAATGCGAGATTTTCAAAGAATAAAAGGGTTCGTTGTCAAGATGGGTGAACTAGATGTTTTTTTGTTTGCTTTCTTTTATTACCAAAATATCCATTCTCCTTATTACGACTAGTTGCAAGGGCTGACTCAAATTTGGACTTATAATGAATACACTCACTTCGACTTTTCTGACCCAGTTATTATTAGCGAATCATTTTTCCTTGTGAACAAAAGTCTTGCAGTTTAATTTTCGTTTTTATATCCTTCTCCTTTCCTTTTCTACTTTTGAAGCAATTTATAATATATTTTCACAACACTTTTGAATTACAAAGTTTCACCAGAGGCAAGGGCTTTCTTATGGCAGGAGGCTGGTAAACCTAAGGTCATGAGTGTTTACCAGCTGAAAAATTACTATATCCATAATTGACACTGCGCGTTGCTGAAACGATACAGATATTCAAACCAATTTCACCGAGCACCTCGTATTTAAAAAGTTCAAGTCTTTTGGAAACTACCGGTCCAAGTTAGCAATGTATACATACTCTCTCACCTGATGTTCTTCAAAAGATTGAAATATTTTCCAAGATCAAAACCATGCCTCTTCGAGCTTACTAAGTCTTAATCATTGACACTCTCTTATCATGTCAAAAGCCAGACCATATTGCGCCTCGATATGCTTCCGATGTACATGCGGGAGTCAGACTCGAATCAGGACTCAAAAGTGCGTCAAGTGGCAACGGTCCCCGCTAGAAGATTGTCCGTGTTCTCCCACCATAATACAAGTGACAAACCAAATTAACATGTGCGCCAACTGCTTGGAATGGTCCGATGATTTAAGAAAGGCAGCCGCGGATGCCATAGTCAAGGAGGCATTAATTATTTGGAATGCTTATATTTCCAATTTCGAGCATTTAGGACGCTGGCAATATAGAATCAAAGGTGGACAACACAAGTATGTTCAAGTCGAAGGAATCATCTGGTGGGTCGCGAGATCGGGGGTGAAAGTCGCGGACCTAAAACGTGTATCGCCCGTTCCAGTGGACTTACAGTATACTAATCTGACAGCCAGTATTATGAGTTTAAATGCCCAGAATTGTTTCTCGGAGGGCGAAATGGCTTTGAGAGTGTGTGTGAAGCTATCGGAGGTGGGGTGTTGGAAAGGACCGTCAGAAGCATCAATGAAAACGAATCGGAGATCATGAATGCGACTTATGCCGCTCGGATGTTTTTGAAGTCCAGTCATTTTTTGATAGAAGGCAAGTTTTTCAGGATACCTTCCAAGAAGGTTGGCGGGAGCATTATGGACAATCGCCAGGAGGATGTCCCGGATTGGGATTTCCCACTAGATGACTATGCAGATAAGTCTGTAGAGGATTTCGTGACTGTAGTCTGGAAAATAGAGAATGGAGTACCAGTCAAATTTAGCGAGACAGAAGGAAAGATGGTCCAGATGGTCCAATAAGGAGTAGGCTAGGATGGGAACCTCTGGAATGGCTGATGATGTTGAAAGGTTTGCCACGAAGTAGCCTTTAAATCAGACTGTATTCAAGATTAAATATAGAACGAGATGTTCAAAAAATAATAGGTTCTATTGCCAAGACTGGTGGACTAGATGTTTTCTTTTGGTTTGCGTTGTTTGGCAGCGTTGTCTCCTCAACCCTCACGACTACCATTGCTCCGGTCAGCGCTAAAGCTATTGGCTTGCAACTCTTACTATCTATCAAGATCATTAAACAGAGATATAAATCCTCGAGTTATACTTCATGATTAGCAAATTGAATAGTTGATTCGTAAGGTTGTAGAAAGTACCCGTACACATGGAGATCGACCTTGAGTTACTTACATATCATCTTTTGAGTACAAGTTCAAAAATATCATATTGACTCTCAATGAGCGCTTCGAATTTGCATCTTATCCTCGTGTTTGCGTTGGTAGCACTTGCTATTTTCTTTCCCTTTATCTTTCTTTCAGTCATTCAACCTTTGGATCTTCTCGTTCTAGAGTCGCAGTATTGAATTTTTATTAGAAGCAGACTTGATATCATCTTACCAATTAATATTACTCGTTTAGTACTATCATTTTTGTGCACTCATCATCGCATCACGCCCAAAAATCGACGAAACGATACGATACCGTGACAGAAAAACATTACACGTCCTTTTCCCTGCCACTCACACCCTGCTAAAACATGACTACCGGTACCAAAGAATCAAAACGAAAGGTGAAATTTTTCTTCCCGAGAAATATAACCATTCATTCAAGGTTATGTATTTTTCTTAATTCTTTGATTTTAAGATTATTTGAGGGCTGGATGGTGGGTGTTTATATACCCAGGGAGTTAGCGTGACGATTTCTCAAACTGAGAGTGGAGATCTCCATTTCTTTGGCTGAGAACTTGACGTTATCCCCCTTACTTTTTCAGAATATCTTTCTTCTTGTTGCTCCTCTCATTCCAATTTTTTACATACATACATACATACAAATATATATATA
>NGKJ01000004.1:153906-189886 GCA_002162495.1 Myriosclerotinia curreyana
CCACCGTCTTATGTCCATTCAACAAAACCCTCCGTTCCGTAACCCACTTGACCGCCGTCGCCAAAACATTACTCTCCACATTACTCCCCTCCACCGTCAACTCCTTCGGACTCAACCCATGACCCACCCTCACCACATTCTGTTCAATAATCGGCCCCTCATCCAAATCACTCGTGACGAAATGCGCCGTGGCCCCGATAATCTTGACCCCCCGATCATACGCCTGATGATACGGTTTCGCCCCCTTGAACGACGGCAGGAAAGAATGATGAATGTTGATAATCTTACCACTCATCGCCGTACACAAGGTTGGGCTCAAAACCTGCATATATCTTGCCAGAACAATCAGATCGATATTATTCTCCCGGACCAATTCCAAAATTTTGCTTTCCTGCTCGCTTTTCGTGGCTGCGCTGACGGGGAGGTGATGGAAGGGAATCTTATAGGTATTGGCAAGCGGTTCGAAATCCGGATGGTTGGACACGATGAGCGGGACCTCAATACCCAGTTGAGAGATACTTTGACGAAACAACAAATCATTAAGACAATGACCGATCTTCGACACCATGATTAAAACCCTTGGTTTCTTGGCCAAAGAATCCAGTTGGAAATCCATACTCATATCCTTGGCAATACTTTCAAAAGCCCCCTTCAATTCCTCGACGCTCAATTTCTTCGACTCGGATGCAGAGGTCGAAGAAGCAGGAGGGGCGAAATGAACTCTCATGAAGAACCGCAGGCTGCTTGGATCACCATATTGTTGCGAATCGACAATATTGAGATTGTGTTGAGAGAGGAATCCCGTGACTGCGTGAACAATGCCCGGACGATCGGGACACGAAAGGGTCAAGATAAATTCATCTTCCTTAACCATCTTGACTGCGTTTGTCGATTGCTTTGCAAAAGAGAGATGTGATGAGCTT
Source organism: Myriosclerotinia curreyana (assembly GCA_002162495.1). Classification (NCBI taxonomy): domain Eukaryota; kingdom Fungi; phylum Ascomycota; class Leotiomycetes; order Helotiales; family Sclerotiniaceae; genus Myriosclerotinia; species Myriosclerotinia curreyana. Next base: position 154,830 of record NGKJ01000004.1, read on the forward strand.
GAAAAGTTTCTGCTACCAAATTGGATTCGTGTGGTGGTGCTGGAGGCCAGATGTTGACGTTGCGAGAAGTTTTTCGCGGGCTCGGTTGTTCTGGAGAAAAGGGAGAAGCTCCTTGCTTGGTTTACTTTATGGGCTGTGTGCCTGGTGGTAGATTGGAAGACTTGTCTTGATAACGACGTTGAGGTCAACTTGCTCGCCATTAAACTTCTTAACAAGATGTGACGAGTTCGATTGATTGATGACTCTTTTTAAAAGTTCAAAAGTGTGCTATTAGTGGGCCTTGGAGGGGAAGCAAGTGGAAGCGTGGAGTCATTATGCACGTGATTCCTTTATACGGCAATGATTCGGGGATTACATCACAAAAGCACGGGTCATTGTTCTAGACTTGAGATGTTTCAGAGTGAAGATGTAGAACTTTTTGACTTACAAGTTGGGATTCCCAAAAGTTCGTTTTGATAAGATCTCGAAAAGGAGAAAATTTGTGAGTGATGTTTTCGCGATTCCTCCAAAAACCAATTGAGTCATCAAATACCACAGGAAATAGGTAGTGTCGTTTTCTGTTCATTATACATATTCTATTCCATCTATCCTTAGGATTATAATCGATACTCATTCTGGCTGGTCATATTATATCACCATTAAAATCTCTTTCTCTGGGTGTCAAGTTGACACCTATTTGAATACTAAGCACAACGCCCTATTCCCGCTCTTCTGAAAATCTATGTGCTAATGTCTTCAACATCATCATGTTTGCCGAGACGGTGGTCGAAAATAGATTGCGGGCACTTTCTTTCCCGTGGGAAGCTTGAGAAAAGTTGATGTAATGATATTTATCCAACCTACCTAAAAACTTTACCACTACGTCTTGCTGCTAAGATCCCAAGATCTAGCCTCATCATGCGCCTGTCCCATAACTCTTCACTCTACTCCAAAAGAAGGCCTTGTCATTCCTCAATGTGAACTCCCCCCAATCATCCGTCAACTTGTTATAATTCCAAAATCCATTCCAAGCTAGTTTGTTGTTTTTGACCGTCTTTCCAGCGCTACTCATCTTCAGCTCCATTCTATATAGATATTTTTCATGGACCCCCTCCGTTTCCACATATAACATACCCTCTGATCCCCCAATTTTCAAAGAGGATTCAACGTCTGAATCTGGAGGAAGAGAATCGTTGAGGGAAGACAAGCGCCAACGGCCGCGACGAGCGTCGCCCATCACCGAAGAGGGGAGATGAGAAAATCGATTCTTCCTGTGGTATTCGAGAAGTTCTTTAGTTAAGTGGTGAACGACTTCGCTAGGTTCGGTGGTGGTTAAAAGAGAGATTACTGTACCGTCGCGAAAGAAGCGGAGGTAGCGGAAGTATGTAACAATGTGGACTGGGGAATTCCATGCTACTGCTGAAGGGGAGGCTTGACCGGGTCGAATATAGTTTACAGTGCTTATGTAGCAACCATTGAAGCGGATGCGCGGCCGCAGGCGAAACAATTGTTTCCAAGATGATGAATAGGTTGATTGAAGTAGGGAGTGGGTTATGGTATCATTGCTGAGGGGTATTGATGGGGCAGAATCTTCATCCGAGTCTTCTGAAGGTAAGAGAATTTGAGGCTCTATATCCAGCGTCTCTCCCATGACGTTTGTTTGCCACTGATAGTGCATTGCCCCGAAGCCAAATTCTGAGCCTAAACATATCCTTTTCCAGGTTTGTTCTCCCGTTGCTACAAGATATGCCATGCGTTTGCATACTTGTGAGAGTCGAGCAAACTCTGCCACGTCCCGAATTGCTACTTCCTTGAATATGTGTATGAGGATTTCATCGGGTATATCTGCAATAGGACATGGAGGAGCCGGGGTCCCTTCGATTTCAGGTGGTGCGGGTTCAATTGATAAATCCGAGAAGCTTTCTATCAATTGTTTAATAGTCGGTGGGGGCCCATCTAGTGAGTGGTGTGCGGTATTAGGCACCGTGGCAGAGGCATTGGATGGATTTGTATTTGTAGATTTTGGCGGGAATGCAGAGGGTGGGAAATGTTTATTCTTATATTTTCGATCAACTTGATCGTCAAGCTTGTGATTGTCAGTAGGAGATTTGTAGATTTGGTTTAGTTGAGAGATTAAACTTACTCGAAATGCTTTGCGGTAGAGATCAAGACTGTCTCCTAAACTACCTTGACCTTCTCTCTCTACCGCCTTTTCATAATGTTCCAAAGCTGATTGTGGCTCCTTGATGCCTTTCTTCTTACCGTATAGGTAAATTTCATCATCTTCCACTTCCTCGGCGGTGCCACTTGGTCCATCGAAGTGTAATGATTGAGGTTCAACGATGTTATCCTCTTCTGCGAATTTAGGATTTTCATAGATGTTTTTTGGTCGTGGAGGTCTTTTTGATATATTAGAAGGGCCAGCCACCTGAGTGTTTGGTCCTGGGCCTGGGCCTGGGAGTGACTGGGTAGTATTTGCCCTTTTGGTTACTTCTTCTTTCCATTGCTTGCGGAATGATTCTAATTCGGGATTTGAGTCTTCCATTTTGTAAAATAAAATTCAAAGATCATGTAGAGATTGTAGGTGAGAGTGAGATCCAGTGAGATTTTAGGTATCTATCTCTATCCTATCTACTCCGTATTGACAACGACATCTCTTATCGCCGCCTAACGCCGCTGACATAATTTCTCTTATCACCGCAAGTTTCCGTTATCGCTCCATTCCAAAAAAAATTCTTTGATCAGTGGAGAAGACCTTGAGATCTCGGGAGGGGGAGTCTGGAAGTTGTGAGCCAAGCCAAACTAACTTTTCCAGTAATATTTTTGGTAAGACTTACTACTACTATTTTAATTTACATCATTATTATTATTATGATCGGTAGAAGAACATAAAGCCATATTTCTCTTCACTTCTCCTCTCTTCTATTCTATTCTATTCTTGAAGATATACTCACTCTACTTGAAATGATTCAACGACGACGTTAATGATTTCTTTTCTTTTCAATTCCCTTTCCCTTACATCCCCCCATTCACCCGAAACTACTTAGGTACTCATACATTCGACGTCATTCCAAACAAAAAGTGCTATGTCCAGCGGCCTCTGGGATAGTCATACCGGTAGTCGCCCTTCACCTGTGGCCGACCAGCTCCCAACAGATTTTGAATCGGAACATTTAGGACATGATAGAATACATGGAGATGACCTGATACCCGGACAATCAAGGACTGTAACTATGACGGGTGATAATGAAGATATCGATATAGATATCACTGCATCTCAAAAGATGATCTCAGCAATGTCTGGAAGTCTTTTAACATCTTTATTAGGTACGCTGCCAGAATTTGAAGCCTATCGCAACTTCAACTTACATTGTTATTATAGTGACTCCTCTGGATGTCGTTAGAGTTCGTCTTCAATCACAGCCATCTCAATCTCCCTTGGTAGCGATTCGCAAAGCAGCTATTGCATCCCCTCAGACTTTCGGCACACTTCCCCCAAACCTGGGTATAACAGCATGCTGTCGGGAGGTCTTCTTTACAAGCGGCACGACGAGCGATGGTTGTATGGCTGCGCCTAGGATTAGTGCAATGGAGGGTGTTGAATGTGTCGTGCAAGAAACACAAAGAAAAACCTTCAATTCGACTTTTGATGGAATGCGAAAGATTGCGCGGAATGAAGGGATCACAACTTTATGGCGAGGGTTATCACCTACTTTGGTTATGACTGTTCCTTCGAATATAATCTACTTTACGGGATACGATTGGTTGCGATTTAGCAACCAAAGTCCTATCAATCGAATGTTCCACGACAATTACGCTCCTCTTGCTGCTGGTGCCTCGGCTAGAACCATAGCAGCTGCAGTCGTCAGTCCAATCGAAATGTTTAGAACAAGAATGCAGGCTAGTCAGGCAACCGGAGGAGCACACTTTTCAGAAACTGTAAAGAGTATTGGTGAAATGGTTTCGCTTCACGGATATACCTCTCTGTGGCGAGGATTAACTTTAACACTTTGGAGGGATGTTCCATTTTCCGGGATTTACTGGTGGGGTTATGAATCCATAAGAGGGGCATTGACAGATGCACGAGAGCGGGGTCGAGGCAGAACATATGACAGGAATACTTCTAGAGGTCAACTACGTACCAGGTCGCAAAGTCGAGAGAACCATACAGCGACATTCCTCGATAGTTTTGTTGCTGGAGCGACATCCGGAGCCGTTGCCTCTATCCTGACTATGCCTTTTGACGTTGGAAAAACACGAAGACAAATCTTCCAGGAACCGGGGAAAACTCCTGTAGGAGTTGAAAAGGTCTTGGCTCCTGAAGAGCAATCCATGCCAAGGTTTCTTATGCATATATTCAAAGAAGAGGGTATTGGAGGCTTATGGAAAGGATGGGTAGCCAGGACTTTGAAGGTTGCTCCGGCATGTGCTATCATGATAAGTTGTTATGAAGTAGGGAAGAGAGCATTCAGGAGCGTAAATGAGAAAGCAGAACGAAAGCGAGGAACTGAGTGATGGAATAAATTCTCCCCTCTATTGGTTGGTTCATTGGGCGTACAAAAGGAAAAAAACGGGATTGTAATACTAAAGTGTATGGCAGCATAGCGATTTTTGAGCGGTTTTCATGACGTTTGTATAGTATTAGAGATGATAGAAAATAATATATCTGGAATAAAATTAATATACTCAAAATTAGAAAGATATATGTTTATAGAATTCATTAAAGTATTAGTGAGTGAGTGAGTGAGTGAGTGAGTGAGTGAAGGCTGCACATACCTACCTACCTACCTACCTACATAGAATATCCTCTTCCTTCATTAGCATCGGCCTGTTCCTGTTCTTTTAGAGAGATAATTCATCTGGCCTGATGAGCATATAATAATACGAAGTACGAGTATCTATATATTATTCCGGCACCGGCCACTTAACAAACGCTGATCTCGCGTACCCCAGTAAAGTAACTTTACGCGTCAAAGCTTGTTCTTCAACGCGAACCAGCATCATACATCCATCCATCCATACATCATAACCAGATATTCTCAGCATTCAGACTCAGATTCCCACCAAGCTACTTACAATCATACAATAATACAATCACAAATATTCGTCAAACTGTCTTATTTACTCCTCTTTCGCCCTCGTCCCTTCAACCGGATTCCCATCATGTCTCTCAAGCGCAAAGCAACCACCAATCCTACCAATGATGTCAAAAAGCCCAAAGCAAACGGATCAATTACCTCATTTTTTGGTCCACCAAAAACCGTTTCTTCAACCACCAAAGTCACTGGTACATCTACATCTACAGAAACTATTGAACCAGCTCCTGCAGCATTCAAGTTTAATAAAGAGAAATGGGTAGCTACATTGACAGATGAACAGAAAGATCTGTTGAAATTGGAGATTGATACACTTCATGAAAGTTGGTTGGCGGTATTGAAAGATGAAATTGTTGGAAAGGAATTCTTGGATCTGAAGAAATTCTTGAAGAAAGAATTGGAGGGGAAGGATAAGATATTTCCGCCAATGGAGGATGTTTATTCATGGTATTGATTCCTCCATTCTTCTTCATCTCTATATAATTACTTATCCCCCTTTGAACTTGACAAAGAAGTAGCTAATAATGACGAATAAATAGGTCAAGGCATACCCCATTCAACACCGTCAAAGCTGTAATTATCGGCCAAGATCCATACCACAACTTCAACCAAGCTCATGGTCTCTGTTTCTCCGTCCGCGCTCCTACCCCCGCTCCACCCTCACTCAAAAACATCTTCAAAGCCCTCGTAATCGACTACCCAGACTTTAAACCACCCCCTAATAACGGTGGTCTCCTCACTCCCTGGGCAGACCGTGGTGTTCTCCTTATCAATACCTGTCTCACCGTTCGAGCCCATCAAGCCAATTCCCACGCAAACCACGGCTGGGAGAGATTCACTCAAAAAGTCATAGATACAGTTGCACTCAAGCGAACAAAAGGTGTGGTGTTTTTAGCGTGGGGAAGCCCGGCCGGAAAAAGAGTCGCCAAGGTGGATAGAAAGAAGCATTGTGTGTTGATGAGTGTACATCCTAGTCCGTTGAGTGCTAGTAGGGGCTGGTTTGAGTGTGGACATTTCAAGAAGACAAATGAATGGTTGAATGAGAGGCATGGGAAACATGCGGAGATTGATTGGAGTCTGGGGGTACCGGCCGTTGAAGCGGGCGTTTAAGAGGAATTTGCCATTTTTTTTTTTTTGGTTAATACAAGGTTCTAGAAAGCAACTTGAGGCGTTGAAAAGTTCTCATCTTCAAAATAGGATTGTTTATAGGGAGTTGGGGATTAGGATTGGGTACTGAAGGATCGAGGAATTACACATGTAATGATGGAGTTTTCTTGCTTATATGGGTTCAAACCACCTTTTCCGGATGTTTCATGACACGGCTTTCTTCAGTCAGTTCAGGGTGTTGAGAGAATCGGAATAATTAGTCCATCTCAATATCCAATGAACTAAGGTCGTCCATATTATAATTTATAACATAGAATGTAACGGTCATATATCCTTAACCCCTATGGGACTTTCAACGGCTCTCCATATGTGGTACATTGTTGCGCAAAACCTGTCGATACCCGTTTTATCACTCCAATGTTTGAATCGTATCCGACTATTTCCCTATCTTTTCATCTAGGGTATTGACAGCTATGAAATGGCTCTAGTTTTGATCTGGGCTCGTACATCGCAAGTTTCGATTATTATTCTTGTCATTACTACCTACTCTCTTCTCGATGTTCATCATGTTGTTTGAATCCTGAGCCAGAATAGCAGGAGCCATACTCATCGCTGCATTGGGACTATATGTCCCCTTCATCACATATGCGATATACAAAGGCATCGTGGCAGCGCCAGAAGGTGACTCTGATAGTGACATTGGTACTTCGTTAGATAGGAGGGATTTTGATGAGACTGCGCTTGAAACGTCATGTTCCGACGAGCTCAGGTAGCACTAGACTGCAAATCATGTCACGGAAGAACCGATGACTACGAAAATCTTCCAGTGCTAGAACTTATCGAAGAAAGAAACGAAGAAAAATGTCTGCAGACTGATATGAAAATTTAACGCAAGACACCATATCCAACTCTCTACCATATAGCACACCTCGTAATTACTAGGTCTTCTCGCGCTTTCCCTCTCCAGGTACATACTATCTCGTAGCTTTATGTCTCTAGCAACATCACTTTTTTTATCCACTACTGTTCTTGGCACTACTATCCTTTCCATCGCGATGACGCTTCCAGAAAGGTTTGTCGCTGTAATTTCTGGAAAGAAAAGATGGGGAGGAATCATCGGGGCGAATACAGCTGGTTCAAATATCTTTCTATTAACATTATATGTAGGGGATCTACATAAAAGTCTTGAGCGAAAGTGCAAACATGCTCTATCTTCCAACTCTATCTGCAATCAAATCGTGCATGTCGTATACCATTACCGAACTTTGCATCACGCCATTCATAGTAGCCAATTTCGTCAATTCCGCAATCCTGATTGTGGCAGCCGCAAGTCTTTCGGAAGAAGACCAAGATGCAGATTTACAAGGCATGTATGATCTTGTTTTAAAGTTTAACCACGAGATGATTTTGGAAGAATGCGAGAATTCTAGGCTATCTGATTCTTTGGGAAGAAACTGGGGTAAATTCTGATTCGGGAAGTCTTGAATATCCGCATGAGTGGTGGAGGTTGATCTAATCCAACTTTCAGATATGACGTCCGACAACCCTCATCAGATGTGTCCTATCTCATGGGATTTCGAGGGTTATTGAGATTGCAAATGGATTCAAATTTCAATTGGCGCCAATCTAATGATTGCATGCAAGGGGAGGTTGATGCTTCGGTTAATCTATAACCTGCCCTTTATCATCCTTCCGGGTCTGATCATTTCATCTAGACCTCAAGATTTGTTGTTATTGGTTCATTCAGTCAAAGTGGTATCTATTTAATGGACAATGGTCGATGGAAATTAGGCGAAGTATCCAATCGGATTGTCAAGTGCAGCCCCTCAAAGTTCTTGAAACAACATTGCGCGCATCACCCTCCCAATTCGTTATAATCACCATTCTTAAGTCTACAGGCTGGCGAAGCCGTAGGGTTGGAGTGGAGTTGAATCCTTTATCCCTATATGGTGTTGAGTATTGCTTCTGCGAGGCAAAGAAGACATCTCAACATCTTTTTTTGATGGTCGCTTTAGATATTTCGTGCTGAGAACTCTCTCTGTATTGTCGTCGGAAAAGGCTGACTATTTATGGAAACGCCAAGATGGTATCATTGAAAGTCACTCAAATGTACTCAGCTTCATATGTAAAGATTGAATATAGTCATTCGACCTCGACCCACTCTGCGTCGAGACCCTAAAATTAAAACGGTGTTTATTGTCCACAGCTAAATAGATCAATTTACCGCAATAATTGTCATTTGTGTGAGAAGACCAACTTCCGTAAATTATTATAGAAGCATTGGCTAAACGAGACTCTAGTTCCGGAGATAGAAGCGAGAATGAAGCGTGACATACACGAGTTACTTGAAGGAAGATTAATCATCGAGATTCCATCAAAGCCCATTGACTTCGGAGCATTATTACTTAGAGCTACAGTGAGGTTTTTTTCCTCCTTATTTGTTTGCTGTATCGCATACCCCAGCATTCATGTAGAACTGAGCTGCCGTTTACAGGGCAGACATAATTTGTGCTGGTGGTTGTTGGGGTTACATCGAGCCCGCAGTCATACACAAAAACAGTGTATGAGTTCAAAATATATTGCGATCTTGTTAAAAATGGATCTTAATGTCCAGAGATTCACCCCAAAAATCAATACCACTGGCAAATTAAACGACCTCGCTGCAGAGATTCACTTGAGATTTGAAGCGTGGCATTGAGTATATCTCGGAGGAAAGCATAGTATTGTGGAGATGATTTAATACTTGGAGGATCAATTCACTAGAAAAATGAAGAGGTGAATAAGAATGCATGAAAAGACTTGATTGTGATTGACATTCGTCACATCTTGCAGTGCAAATTAAGCATCAAATACCTATCGACAGGACACTAGCCACGTACTTTTTGTGCAAATTCATCAATAGAAATGGTGAAAGACAGCACAAATGTACATAGAAGACCAGATTTCTACTTCCTGTTCTAGATCAGCAAGAAAAGTCAAGACTCTAAGCAAATAGCAATCGAAACTTGGAAATATCGTTTCGTCGTGACAATACAGCTGTGTTGATTTAACAGCAAGAATGAGGCGGCTGGGTAACAATCTCACAGAAAAGAAGATGATATTGATCATTAAATTCTTTTGCTTGGACGCAGCTTGAAGCTTCTACCCTTCTATCTCAAATGATAACTTTCAAAAACTGTATACACTTTATTATACACCTTCCCCGTAAGCGAGACCCTCCTTTGCCCCGCTCCTTCCCATAACAAACACTTCCCTAGAATAAAAAAGTCCTCAAAGTCTCGCCATGTGCCCCAAAATCTCTTCCACACGTATTACTTGAACTCAATAAAGACAAAAATTTACAATGCTATCTCGTGCAGGGTTTGAACCTGCGATCTTCTGTGCGCCCCTAAAATTCGCAGATTTTGTGAGACAGATGGCATGACCACTAGCCCAACGAGATTTTTTGATTGCTTGTTTGATTGTTTTGATCTGATAGAGTTATTAATTCGAATCATACAGGAAAGGACTTCGCGAAAAGATGAAAACTTGCTTTCTTAGGGAAGATGAGAGGATTACTCATATGCAGAAAAAATTGACTGTTCAAGGACGGAGATATTCTTTTAACTAAAGCCTTTGTATATATAAATATATATAGACTGCCTTTCTCAAAGTATCTTCGATGGTCTCTTCGTCAAGGAGACTACACACAGATGCGGCTGGCCGCGCTGTTCAATTATGCCTGATGCGTATACTCGAGATGAGCTGTTACCCAGATTTGTCCTTGTTCTTGATATTTGGATCAGTTGTCTCCCTACTTTTGAGAACAAAAAGTTTCCAATATCTTACCCACTAGTATCGCGCTTCTTATCTTTATGTGAAAAATACTTCTGTTTCATCATCCAAGTCATTAGGTTCTTTTGAGCACCCCAGAAAATCAGCACCAAACTTGGGTAGAATCTGATCTAAAATACTTCAAAAATACTTCGACTCACAGACACTTGAATGCTGTGGTGTGTACTTAGTTGTATCATTCAGATCAGAGAAAAATATGTGATTATCTAGACAAGATTTGGACTAATTTACATCCCAAGCATACTGAAAGAGCTGCAACTAATGTAGCTATACTGTAAGAAACAATAGTCTCGAGTGTCGTGTTCGCAAATATTGCGAGAGTTATAGAGATTTATGGGAATTACTGTTGAGGTTGGAGTCTTAAGAAGAGTTAGAAGAGGCTACAAAGTAAGTTGAAGGTTTTCTCTATCTTGATTGCAGTGAACTTAGCATGCTTATGGTGATACTATTCGCAAGACCCTCAATAGCTCGTGCCAGTATCGGATTATGACACATCCAAGAGGATGCTCGAAAGATTATTTGTTATGCTTGGAAGCGGTCCTGGCTGCGCAATAGTATAGTCGCTTTCATAACCATCGGAAGAATTGTAAAAGGCTGATGAACTTGCTTCACGCCATAAAATGATAGAACGTGTACTAATTTCCTCATTTCTTGAGCCCCCCAAGGCAATATCATTATCATCCAGTATCCGTGTATAAAGTCGCCATATGCACTGAGTCCATTCTTGAGGATACCGCTGCTATACTCACGTAACGTCAATGTATCCGACACCTTTTGTGCAAAATTGTCCATTAGACTCGTTGTAGCATTTCCATTAAGCACTGAAGACAATGCAAGAAAGTATGCCACATAAGAGTCAACTGTATAAGATATGATGATGTAGAGGAGCTCCAAGCTTGACCATTTGATATATCGAACGGCTCCTCCCAAGCAATTGAAACAAGGAGTGGGAGGAAGTCTTTGATTTCAGTGTCAATTAACTTTTGTGCTCTGTTGACATATTCCATCTGCAAAAAATCTTTTATACAGCTTGGTTGTGAATCTTTCGGCTTGGGACAACAGGATTGGAACCTGTTCCGCGCCGGAGGTCTCGACGACGACGACGACGACGTTAGACTGCGTGCCCAATTATTTAAATTTTCCGTGCTCACGTGACATCATAACAATCGGCCACCAGGATATTTCCTACAAGACCTCACACGCCCACACACCCTCCACTAACTTGCAGTGCTCCTATCCTGGTGATTTTGGCAGCCCTCTTTGTGCAGACCTCTTAACTCTTCAGTGTGCTATCCGATCGTTTCAATTGATTTTCTGTTTGAGGACAACCCCGGATTGTCGACGCGAGCTTACATCCACCCTGTCCAGCTATCCCGTCCATACGTCCAGGTCCGGGTCTAGGATGATGTTCATAAACCACTTGTCCTCCCGCACGGAAAGACGACAAGATGGTGATGATTTTACATGGAGGGAGAGAAAAGTATCAAGTCCCAAGTCGACGATCATACGTGATTAGCGGTCGAACGAGATCACCTAGGAAGCAACAGAACAAGTCTCGTCAATTTATATCCGCTCTGTCTTCTTACAGAAGCCTGTTTATTGGAAGATTTATATATTCTGCTACAGTGCTTTCTTCCGACTTCCTTATGGCACTCTCTGTCTGGATTGCAAGAAATTAGAGTCACGTGTGAGACATCAATAACATCCATATCGGGTCTATTAGAGCTTGATGGAATTACAAAGTTCACTCACTGGAATAGTTGCTAGTGGCACCCTGAATTGTGTAAAGGGTTTTTCATTGTCTCGATCTTCTAGTTCAGGAAAGCTGAACCGCTTCTATGACAGCATCTGCACCCGGCTATAACTTTCGCCGCCTCTTGTCTGTACTGTCTCATCAATAAATTCGACACCAATGGCCACGATGCCCGAAGAATAATCCTCTCTCTCTCCCCTTTTCTTCTCCCTATCGAGGTACTGCCCATCACAATCAACATCATAACAAATACGCCCCATAAATCCTAACTCCCGAAAACACGAACTCCCATGGATAAACTCAGCTCTTGCTCAAGAACTCCTTCATATAGACCCCATGAAGTCTACGCTCATATGTGCTACCCAATTTAACCTCCCACTTGCCCTTGAGGCCCCGAATCTCGTATGCCAAAGTCCAATCGTGAAGCGCGAGGTCGTATGCGCCAGCAGCAAGCTTGAGTTGCTCGAAACTGCCGTGGTTGTTGAGGCGTGCGATGACTTCAACTTGGACCAAGTTGAAGGTGTTCAACTTACTGATCAATCTCATAATGTTTTCGGCCCTGCCGTTGTACGTAGCGACATTGAAGTGGTATTTTGGGGCCTTGATGAGTATTGTAATGTTGGAGATGATCGCAGCGTAATCGGTAAGGACGTCCAAGAGAGCTCCAACACCGGGTACCGACTCTGATTGGAAGAAGTCGAGGTTGATGATCATTTGGACATTATTATCAGTCTTCTCGATGGTCAAGACGGGGTGTTGACGAAGGGTGGAGAAGTCGAACTCTAAGGCTCGCTTCTTCATAGCTGCCCTCGTGGCGATCAACTGTCGAGCCTCCCTCTGTTGGATGAGCTGCTTTTGTTCTTGACCCAAGAGCTCCTTCTGATGAGCTATCTCTGATTTTCTCTGGGTGAATAGTTGAGCGCCGTTGATGGTTTGGCTGCTGCCACGGTTGTTTTTTTCTCCCATATTTTCTCTGAAACGAACCGTTACGAGTTGTGACGTTTTCTAGAGCTTGGAATTGGAAGAAGGGTTGAATGGTATTCTTAATATCGGAAGTTGTTCAAGAGTTTGTTAACTGGGTGAGAAGTTTTGATGTTAAGGAATCTTTCACAAGAAGGTATTTTGAAGATGTAAAAGTTTAGGATTTTGGAGAGAGCAGATGGCCTTTAAGTATCTACCCCTGGCACCGTAGTAGTTCTTCCCAACCCATTTTGGATACAGCAACCTGAGCTAAAGACTCTCAGAGGCCGTATCAAAAGTTTGATTCACTGGCAAGACTGCTGTATATAACACAAGCGTCAAGGACGTAAGCATATAAATGTACTAAAGTTAATAACTTCAAAAATTTGTTGGAATTAAACTTATTCTTCTTTCGCATTGAATGATCAAAATTAAACTAATTCAATATAGAAATATGAGTGATTTGTATATTTTATAGTTGTGATTAGAATTAAAGATTTTACAAATCATTTTAGTTTTGTCTGTCAAAGTATTTAGTAAAGCAATAGTAAATTAGGTTTTAACTTCTTTAATTCTTGTAAAGTTGTAATTATCACATCTTTATTCAATTTCATGGATACCTTATAGTTATATATACAGTTCTTGATTTTTCAAAAGATTATTTGAATATTTGAATCCAAATTCAATTTCGAAAATGCTCATTCCTGGTGTATTTTCACAGTTTACCTACAACTGTCCCACGAATCCGTGCAACCCACTGTTGGCCTCTAGGTTGTTCATATTTTCAAAATAAGACAGTTAATATCCAGTCGTAGAGCTAAGAATCTTCAGCAGACGTCTGGAATGTAGTTTCTGTCATGGGCCAGATTGACGATGGATACCAGGCTCGAATCGATTTCCCCTAGTATCACTTTTTGGTAGAGGGGTGTGTGTTTTCTAGGATAATTTTGAAGATACATCTTTGAGAACATGTTGTTGAATCAAAAAAATTTCATTCCAATCAAATCAGCCTTTCCATATTCTTATGAAACAGTAGAGACTTAGGATTTTGGGTCTCAGATATTAAAAAAATCGAGAACGCCCTAAAAAGCTTTTGCTTTGATCTTTAGCCGTCGTGATCCTGGGCAGAGGAATGACACAATGCATAATGGAGACTTCAATGTCCTTGGCAGTATGAATATTATCAATTCTCTTTACAGCAAATTAAGCATTTAGTAAGCGTCACTTGTTGAAAGAATTTATAATGGCACGTAAATAGAGGTAGAAGGTTGTTGTTATTAATGTTGTAGAAAGCCTGAATTGCTTCCACAGATACACTGATGTTGCCATACCACTATTGCATGGCCATGACTAAAAGTTTGTCGAGCTGCCAGAACACTACCATCCACTCCACCTATCAATTCTTCGCAAGGACACTGCCCTGCCACTTACACCCAGTGTAGTCACCGCCATGTATTAAAAGCTTCTCCCAGGGCCCCTTAACACCATCGAAATTATACCCTAAAGAACCCCAAACTCAGCCCTGTAGACGCCGCGGAGTCTCTTGGCGTAAGAGCTATATCGCGCAATCGGGTAGAATGTCTTGCCGCCCAAGACCTGGTACTCCATGGTCCAGTCCTGGAAAACAAGACCGTTGACCGCCGTAGCCAGCTTTAACTGCTGGAAACTGTCATGATGATCAATGTCGACACTGATTTTTAGTACAGTGAGCCGGAATGAATTAAGTTGCTGCATCAACTTGTTCATATTTTTGACACGTTCATGGTAGGCGGTACGCGAACCATGTTGAGCCGGTGCTTGTAATTCAATCCGAACGTTTGTAATCGCCGGGGCGTACTCAGGGAGGACCTTCATCAATCCCATCATATCAGTTGGTGGGTCGGCAACGAAGTTGAGTCGAATGATGAGTTGTCTTTCGTCTCCATTTTCCTTGAGAGTGAGAGCATAATGCTTTTGGATATACTCAAACTCCATTTTTGCGGCCACCTTCTTGGCGTTTTCCTCGATGGCCTTAGTTTCTGCCAGCTTCATCTCACGAGCCTGTTTCTTCTCAAGCAGCTGCTTCGCCCATCTTGCGGTCTTCTCAGCTCTCTTTTTGTTTTCTGCATCCTTGTGGGCGTCGGTTTTCTGCTGTGGAGCTAACTGCTCAATCTCGATCTTGGTGGTAATGCGAAGGCCCTTTGGTTGACCGCGACTGTTTGGGTTGCCCATCTTGATCGATTTATATTTGACCGAATAATATATTGTTGAAAGCGTATGGAAATTCTGAATATGGACAGAACCTGGATGCCTAGATTAGGGTATGGATCATAGAAGTAATAATGTGTATTGCCTCTTACCTTTTCGAATGAAAGATGAAGTTGTTTCTTGATGAAATGATTTGATGTTGGAGTTATGAATCTTTATCTTGACTAAAAGAATATGTTTTGTAATGAAGAGGATCAGGATTCTGGGAGCAAGAGAAGTTCTTAAGTATCCAACTTCTGTACTGCAGCTCTTGCTTCGCTTGACCTTAGCGAGTGATTCAGTCTAGCACTTGGACTTAGGCTTGTGGCTGAACCGTACTGGAACCATTAGTTAAACAAGCTAATGTACTTAATAAACAATTATGTGACTAGCTTCACTATCTATATATACAGAAAGGATGGAAAGACCGCAGATTCTCACTCTGGAATGAATATCTGAAGTTTGCAGAACCTATCACAGTTGCAATGATGATATGACAACCACATCAAATGGTCCACTTTTACTTAGAATATTAGGAAGGGGCTTTCCTCCACTCCTCTTAGGGTTATTCTACGTCTAAAATGCTACTCTTTACAGTCCGGGCGTCTAATTTCGTTAGATTCTTCAAGAATAATTCATTAGTTAACTCTCGCTGTCAGGCCCATCTATCTAGTAGACTAGTAGACTAGGAGACTGATCCGCTTAGGTGAATATATACAGTAGAATTTTCTTAGTAAGATCGTGGTTCCTGACAGATCTTGGCACTAATTGTTGTATTCAAGTTTTATTCAATAAAAAATACAAATTTACTCACAGGATTGATAGCGCGTCACGATAAATAAATATAGTCGGAGCTATTCATTAGGCCTACCTTTATGGGTCTCTAAGCCTGTAAATATTGTTCTATGACCCCGGATCCCATGCCCTCTTTCCTTGTGTGCATATGAAGCAGTATATTTTAGAAATCTGTTATATATAAGAACGACGCTGTATACCTCTCTATTTCATCAATACATCGGCTCGGAATATATCTCATGAATGATTTGTTAGTAGGAGTGGTATATTTCACGCATTGGCAGGTCAAGATTAGCAAATCATGTGCAGTAGTTTTATTTTCTCCATTGTTGGCTGCTGCTACCTCAAAACTCTAGAATAATCTCACATGATCACACCATTATATGATCCCAACTCTACTCAAAATTCCCTCAGTAATCCCTAGAACATTAGAATAGTCTTTCTCAATACCCAAAGATCCCAGCTTCCCTACTCTCTATCACAAATCCTTGTGAACTAAAAACTCGGCCTTATAAAGTCCCACCAATCTGCGGTCCCATGGACTGCCAACTTCGACAGGAAATCTGCCCTTGACACCTAGAACCTCCGTCTCCATCTTCCAGTTGTTGAAGTCCAATCCAAATGCAGCTGCGGCGAGTTTTATCTGGGCGTAGTTGTAGGCAGAATCAAGAGAGATTATGAACAGAAACTCATCGAGATAACTTATTAAAGCAGTTGATTGTCTTCATCATGTTTTTAACTCTACTACTGTAGATCTCTGGTGACTTATGAGATGAAGGCGCAATGAGTTTGAATTCGGCTTTGGTGATAAGTTGTGCGTAGTGAGGAAGCACAGTGAGAAGGTTGATATCCTTGGCGGTCTTATGGGGTTGAATGATGTCAATGTTAATAAACAACTTGACGGTGCCGTCCTCGGAGTTCTTCTTGACGGTGAGAGCCGAGTGCTGGGGCAAGGTGCTGTAGTCGAAATCAAAAGCGTGTCGACGAGCCAAGATCTTTTGCTGTCCCAATTGTTGGGCTTTGATTTGTTCGGCTACTTCCTTCTGAGCTTGTCCACGCCTTTCCAAGAGTTCCTTTGCAGCTAATTGCTTCTCCGCATACTGTTGTGCCGCAAGAATGACTGGTGCTCCGCCGCGATTGTTTTTATTACCCATCGTGAAAGTTGACGAAACGTTTAAAGTGGTTTAAAGTTTGCGTATGATTAAGCCGTGGGAAGGTATGTCCATTCTGAGAACTGGGTCTGTTTTCCATGCCATTTCCCATATGATAAGCACCATGTTCAGCACCTTCGTTACCATGGTCACTTTCGATCAAGCTTTCCATGTGCCCATTAGCTGGATTTAATGCTGATTCAAGGTGTCGGGTCGAGATAGAATAGAACGTTGAATGGAAGGATGTACGGAAGATGTGTGTGAAATGTTGAATTGTTTTTTTCTTTTCTGTCAAGAATGTTGAAAGTTGATATAGATGATAGATCTATCGAAGATGTTTTCAAATGGAATGAAGACATTTTGGCTTCCGAGGCCAGAAAATTTCTTATAAGCCACCTACGAGCCGTACTAAGGCCTTCTAGTGTTGGCCAATCCCCGACTCTTCGCTTACTTGTTCTGTTGCTTCTTGATTTGCTTGCACTTCTGAGCAAGCCTCTTCGCAGCTAATTCCTCATTGATATAAGCTTGTGCTCGAAATGATAGCCACCCACTACAAGGGTTTTCTTGCCTCATGGAAGGGTTGAAGGTTTCAAAAGTAATTCGTACTCAATCTTACGAAGGTTGATCGAGATAATTTAGTGAGAGGTGCATCGAAGTAATACTGTAGACGCTGCATCCCCGTCCTTCTCTTCCACTAATAGTGAAAATTCTCAATCTGGAATAATCCCATATATAAGGGCCAATGGTTACTCTTGATGCAAGTATTACACATCACTGATAAGTTTATATATATAGTATTGTATGTTTCACTTCATGGCGCATTGAATTTTGGTATTGGGTTATTTTATTCGGTTTAATCATTGCTGCTCCTACGACCTCGTCAAGAGAAGTCCCAGTTGACAACACCCAATATTGCCTGACTCAACCCTAGTCTCACATCAATGTGAGAATTCGTAATCAAAGGTCATTCCCATCCCAAGATCCATCGGGATAATCGCTTCTGGAGACCCCCGAAGAACCTGCAACACCTTCCCCCACCCCAATTCGCAGTTACAATGCTTTTTGAGTTAAGAACTCGCGCTTGTATACACCTTGCAATCTGCGAGCAGTTGGACTGCGAACCCCGACCTTGAATCCTTTTTCCTTGTCCCCGAAGATTGTTGCTGACATGGTCCAATCATCGAAATTCAAGCCAAAACAAGCAGCAGCTAGCTTCATTTGCATGAAGTTGTCCGGTCGATTGAGTGAAACAACAAACTCAAGCTCGTTGAGATCGAAAGTGTTGAGAACATCGATTGTCTTGATCATGTTCTTGACTCGAAGATTATAAACCTTCAAATTTTCATGATAGGTTGGTGCGATTAAGAGGACTTCAACGTTCTTAATCATAGCTGCGTATCTCGGGAGGATCGTAAGAAAGTTGACCTCCTTGGTAGTGAGACGCGGGCGGACGATGTCGATTTTGACGAACAGCTTTGCGGTACCGCTATCCTTCTTGACATGAAGGGCTGAATGCTGTGGGAAAGTTTTGTAATCGAAGTCCAAAGCATATTGCTTGGCCCGAGCCAGCTTTTCCTGAGTCTCGAGCTCTTGTTGGTGTAATTGACTGGCAATGGCCTTCTCGGCAAGTCGCTTTGCGTCCAGCTGTCTCTCGGCAATCTTCTGAGCAACTGGAGTTTGTTGAGGGCGACCACGGTTATTTTTGTTACCCATTTTGTTGTTTTGTAAACGGTATCCGATTATGAAGGATATAAGCGTATACAAGATGTAGAAGTAATGCCTTGAGAGTGGTCGGAGAGCGTCGATTAAATTGATTTCTTTCGTTAAGATTTTATGAGTTGATTGATAAATTGAAGATGTTTGAAATGGAAGGACTCTGGATTCTGGGAGAGAAGATTTCTTTTAAGCTACCTCTGAGCCGTAGCAAAACTTCCTAGTGTTTGCAAAGCACGCTCGCTTATCCAAAGCTGTATTGAGACTCAATACTTCTGCTGTACCAACATCTTAGCATTGACTAATGACGCTATTATTCTGGTAAATAGCCTTTCAGATATAGCTAATGGTTATTGATATTATATATACAGTTAAGAAAAGCACTTTTAGGGATCTATTAGTCGCGCTAGCCAATACTGTTGGACTTTCAATGTGCTTGTAACTAATGATATTTACAAATAAAGGTTATACAGTCTGATTGGTAGGCATTTGTTAGAGTCAAACCATGGATCGACTGCTAGTGAAGCTAATGCGACTGTATGGCAGCATGTAATATGGCTGAAAGGAGAATCCATTGACACCAGAAGGTCCGAGCCGAGTCTGAGACATTGCTTATTGCCATGATCTATTGTTACAAGAAGATTAGCTTGGAATACTGTCGATTCCATCTCTTCATCCCAGGAATCTCTTTTCGGCACTTCATTCTAGTATTCTCTCCTCATTCCTCAGTTTTCAGATGCTGAATTAGCATTCGAACTTCGTTTTTTCACCCGTGAGCATTAGTTAGATTGCAGGATTTAAAATAATCTGGAGATGATTAATTATAAAACCCCTCATTTATGTCTGGGTGTATGGGGGCGCCGATTGAGGGCTTACAGGTATCTAGGGGTATTATTAAACGACAAACGAAAAATTATCAGGAACGCCATTTTCGCACATCTATATACTTAACTATCTAGGAAGATGAACGGAAGTTGTCCGAAATCCAATCTTCCCAGTGTATACTTAAATAAAAATTCCCAAAGTTTGAGTAAAGCAATCTTTCTCCCGTCTATTCCCCAGCGTGACTCTCAACACTAGACGCAAACCGCAAAAGAAAGCGATGGCATGACATCGCAAGCCAAACTAGAGCCACCTGATAGCATACCATCTTCAAGAGCTTTTGAATATGACAAGAACCTCCTCACCTTTGATAAACATTTGGTCTTCGTGTGTGCAATGATCATGAGCCCCTTTCATTCTCGCTAAATCTACGAATTAAAACTCTAGGTTATGTTCTGGAGGAACATCAGTTGAGCTAATTAGAAGAATTCAATTTGGAAAAGTGTTCGTTAGATGAGTTTTATTGCTGGAACAGAAAAAATAATGCTCTTCTTTGCTTGCGATTGGCAATTTAATTCAATTGACAATTAAATCAATTTTTAATTGCGCCTCATTGACAGACGAATCTTCCTAATATGCATTGTCGCCGAATCTTAATACACGCGGGATTGAATATCATACCCCTTCTCTGAAATTTAAATCCTTTCTGTAGTTCCGAAAAGTGTTCGAATCTTTTACTATATGCTGATTGATTTGAAATATGGACTTCTCTAGTCTAATCCAAATTCTGTGGCAAACCTCCAAAGAAAATGAGAAATAAACATTAATTGACTATTAGTTCCTGGTAGACGTATCTTGACTAGGATTGGGAGGCTTTTGAGTGCGGATAAGACTATTCTCAAACTTAGACTGATAGGTTGAGCATGTGCGATGGTTACATATCGTAGAATGATTATTATAGTTAAAAGGTTGTAACGAGGATGGATTGCTGCTCATAGGACACCTAATTATCCAGGGAGATAGTAATAAGACAATTTGTGGCAGGAATATAAATTAGATACTCGTTACAATATGTACACCGAAGTGAACCAAAATGAATATTTACATATAAATCATTCCTTCCATCAGAGAACATCAATATTTAACTTTCTCATCAATCTTTTCTTTTGTTGATTCTATCCCTGGTACATTGCAAGGATTGCTGGGATCATAAGCTATACTCATCACATTTGCTCGAAGCCGGTTGGCGGCTTTCTCGTCCTCCACAATAAGAGACTGACGCGATTCGGTCTTCTGGTCTCCATAATTTTCCGTGCGGCCAGCCATGGATGATCTGCGCCATACCCATAACAAAGATGAAAGTATTAGAGCAGCAACAACAACTCCAATGGTAGCGCCCGCTATTACGCCAGTGCTTGCACCATGGCTTACATTATCACCAACAGATGTAGATGAGGCCACGGCGGACGAATTAGATGTGGTAACATTCATGGTATTAGTAGTGCTGGAGGTGTTATCACTGGTGGCCAAAAGCTTTTGACCAAAAAGCGAGGCGACTTTTGCGTCCGCAAAATCATTCGTTGGGCGCGTAGTTGTTGCAAAACCACTATAACTGTTCATTGATCAGTATATATGAGTCTTGAAGCTTTGATGAATACATACTTTCCGCCTATAACATCGGTAATATTACCAGGGACGAGATAGCTGTTAGCATCATGGTCGAAAATTGAACCCCATGATAGCTCATACAAGTCGTAAATGGCCACCCCCGAGCTTTCCCAGTCACAATAAGATGAATACTTTTTTTGAGCTCCGCCAACTGTTAACATCTGTCGATTCCCAACAAGATGGCAGGTGTGTCCAAAGCGAGGACTACTGCCGGTTATAGCAGAAGCCTCGTAGACCTTGATCCATGTAAATGAAGGCAATGACAGCACGTATACATCGTCAAATGATACTGAGTCCCCGTTTTGTCCACCATAAAGATACATATTGTAACTCGAATTGTCGGAGGCAGTGGCGACGACAGTACAAGATTCTATTCTTGGCGGAGGGAAATCACCCGACGCCTGTTGCGTGTACCAAGACCCATTTCCACCATTATATACACTGCCGATATCGAAGACATTGATTTGATTCATTGGGGCCTAATGAAGATCTAATTAGACAAAAATTTGATGCTACCAAGGACTTGTTGTAACTCACCAGGGTGCCAAGGTCAGCTGTAAGATTACCAGCTTGGCGATACATGCCACCAAATTGTATTAATATGCCTTTGCCTCCTATTTCAGGAATATACTGTAGAATACTGCCTGTTCTTGAATTTGTATCGATGGTAGCAGTAGAAATATTCCTCGTTGTGTAACTTGTGTTGTCAGTCATATTTAACATAACCATCCCATCCAAAGGCACAGAGCTTCCCTCAGGAATCCAGTTTATTTTTGTGCTTGATCCATCATTTATCTGGCCATTGAAGTAAAATCCAAGGCCCTGATCCGGAACATCAGCACTTGCCCCGGAACTGGGCTTCTCCAGTACATTAGAAGTCAGATTTATCGAGGCCCATTGGTTCTGATTCACGTCGTATGATAAAAAGGTTTGATCTGGTGATGTAGGTTCAGTATGTCCATAAAAGCTTGTATTCATGCTTTGCTCAGTTCCGCCATAAAGGTATATCTGGGTTTCACGGGAAAATCCTGAGAAAAGAGCACCGTTGAGTACCACAGAGGAGAAGGCGTTTGATGATTCTGAATCCGAGAGAATGACCTGTTCCGATACCCGTGGCCGAGTTGAAGAATTTTTTGTCCAGTCCCAGGACTGGTCCATCCTAACACTTATCATATAATTGTCTATACCATTAATTAGCTAAGTCTTGAATTGGAGGTAAATAACTTACTTGTACCTAAAGTAATAGGCCCAGACCCTGTTGTGTTACCATGTTTGTTGAAGTCAACAAAAGTTTCGTAGCCTCCATAAATGTACAGGATTTCGTTCTTCAAAATCGATGAATGATACCATCTTTGGCACATATTCTTAACGGGATCCAGCCCTGATGGAATAAAGTTCTGCGCACGACGCAGCATCTCGTGAGCTTTCATCCCACTCCCCCTTTGCTCGTTCTCATTCTTGTGTACTAGAGCCTCTCTGACAATGCCTTCCAAAAAATCTCCGATCTCCAAGTTTCCTTTTATGCTCATTGACTCTATAATATGCTCAAAAACACAGATTTCCGAGTGGCTAGCCGCGAAGGTATTTATGGATGTGCAATCTGGGAAGTACTCACGAGTAATAGGTGCATGAATAGGAAAACTTTCAACAGTTCAAATGAGAAAGAATTTGTGTCATAAGTTGGATTTTTAAGATAATTCACGAAGAGACCATGTTCCAGGAATAGATTTCTATAATCTGAGAAGGGTTTCTACACCAGATGGAGAGTGGCGGAGGCTTTTGAATTCCATCTTGCTAGATGAAGGAACCTAGACTCTCTTAGGATTGCTAACCAAGAGAATCCAAAACCGGCACTCGAGAATATAACAGAAGAGGCAAGAAGGCTAACAAATACCATTTGCTCGTCCAATGAACTTACACAGAGCTCGCAAGCATTCGTATCAGGGTCAGACACATATGCTGTGCACGCATGTCAGAGGATTCTGCGGTTGATTTTGATGGGTAGAAGGATTGCGGCTACTTCATCGTTCTTAGAATAGTACGAGGGAGTGAGGGAGTGCGTAGTTACGATAGTGGAACTGAGTGATATTTATATCTTACATCAGCCCCCAAATGAGGTCGTAAAATACGGGAGGCCGAGAGACCTATGAGCGTACTAGATAATTAGATAAGCAACCACGTGCTACCCTATTAATACCCGCAAAGGAGACTTCAACCTAACACATGTCACACCGGAATTTTTCACAACATCTCAGCCTCCAAATTCATGGCAGTTACTGACCAGATCAGGGGGATCATGGCAGTTTCATTTCTTCTTGAGAATTGGCAATGCCTACTTGAGTGTTCTTCATTGCTGCACCTAGTCTATTTGTTTTGGTTTCTTTTTCCATTTACATCGATCCCAAAAGCTCAACCCTTTGACAGGCATACCATTATCACTGTTCTTCGGTAGATATGACTCGATCTCTTCCCTTTCCTGTTCATCTATGTTGCTTGCGAATCGCTCATCGGCACCTATTGGCTGGTAGCCGGGATCCAAGGCTACCAGATGCTTAACTATTTCAACCTTCCCGAAGTAGATGGCCCAATCCAAAACTTTTCTTTTTGCCGACTGCGTATCAACACTAGAGCTACTATATTCTGCTAGTGTCATGATTGTGTGCACATTTCCTACCCTCGCGGCATACATCAACGCATTGTTGCCATTCGCATCTCTCGTGCCTTCATCAGCACCCTGTTCGAGTAAGCATCTTACACCTCTGTCATAGCCCTTCAAACATGCGATCATCAAAGCTGTGTATTTTGAATTTCCAGCTCGAAAATTGATATCGGTGCCAGCCTGAACCAGTAGTTCTATTACATCTGTGTTGTGGGCGATTCCTTTGTCGAAATAGACTGCCGCTATCAATGGTGTTTCTCCATATTTCCTGTCTTTGATGTCCCAATTACAGGAATCGACAAGTGCGCCAAACTGCAATAATAGCTTTACTGAAAATACACAGTTCTGCCTAGAGGCGATATACAGTGGAGTTAGTCCATGTGCATTCTGAACCTCTGTTGCTGCTCCATGGCTCAATAGGCATTGGACAATATGGGAGTTGAGGGGTATCTGAGCAGCTCCATGCAATGGTGTGCATTTCAAATTGCCCGAAACCATATTGATGTCAGCCTCATTGTCAATCAGCAACTTCACAACCTCAAGTGATGCTTCGTATTGGCCAGCGGCTGCAAAAAGAGGTGTGCACCCCGCTTCATCGGTATGGTTCGGCTTGGCGCCGTATGTTAACAAACACTTTACAGCAGCCTTGGAACTCCATTTAGCTGCAAGTACTAGAGCAGTGTCGCCATTTTGAGCCAACCGATCGAGATTGAAATCCCCAGATTTGACAAGTGATTCAACTCTTTTTAGGGATTGGTGCCGTATCGCATCTATTAATTCCTCATGTCCCAGTGGTGTTGTCCGTATTGATTTCATGATTGCACCTTGAACTTGCGGGTACACAGTACCTTGGCTTGTAGCAGGAAATTTCGCCAGCCGAGAGTGATCGGTAATGCATGGAACTTCTACCTCCCTCGAACCAACACCAAGCACTGCCGAGTCTTTATACATGTTAGCGTTATCGAAGCATGTGGACCACAATTATATGCGCATTGTGAAATGCATTGGAATGTACTCACCTGGAGGTACCATCATTTTTTCCGGTCCTTGTCTTGCCCATGTGCCATCGGTCATCTAATGTATAAATGAGTCCTTGTTGACTGAGTAAAAGGGCGTTACCTACTTCGAGCAAAGTTTTGGTTCGAATTGTTTCGTAGACTGACAAAATTGAGATATCTGGTGCCGTGGATAAGAAATGACAGAAATCAGAGTTCAACTCGTTCAGCTCATGGGACCGGAATGATATTTGCCGGATCAATGGGGCAGTCGCGTCGTGCTTAACGAGTTCAAGAAGAGCCTCAGTATCTAATCCACGATGGGGTGTGCCCATGAATATCATCAAAGGGATTAACGGCATCATCTTCCATCGCCCTAACATGGCCTGGGTAGATTCGTGAGCGAAAGTAACTGCAAAGACTGAATAATTGCATACCTTTTTAATCACCAACCCTCCCAAGCTATGTCCGATAAATACTAGGGGTCGGTCCTATCATAATGAACAACTATCTTGCAAGAATTGGCGCCTGTCTTACCATTGCATGTCTGCGGATCTCTTCCACATCACTACGAAAGCGAGAACTGAACACTGAGATGACTGCCTCTGATTGACTGCCTTTCAAATGTGAATCAAATCCATAGCTCATGACCCTTGCATTGGGGAAGTCTACTGCTAGTTTGTCTCGTAGCCACATATGTGTTGGTTCCGATGCCCATGACCCGAAAGCATTCCCAGCAAGTCCCGTGACGGCGATAATACTATTACCATCAATTAGCAAGATTGAGCAAGAAAGTGGAGAAGCTCACTCCAAGGCCACTGGCTCCTTCGGCTCATTCAAAGGAGTGAAGCCATAAAATGTTTGGTCGACAACCACTCTATCTCCGCCATGGCCTTTCAGAGCCGGTAGTGGGACCGATGGTTGCCAACCAGCTGGTGGTAGGAAGTCTACTGTAGCCACTTTTAATTCGTTTGGCGCGCCGTCGATGATTGGTGCTATAGACCTAGCAACCAATTGCATATTCGCCTCTGGATCAAATTGCAGGTAATTATGGACGTTTTCGAGGGTTGTATCGTGGGGTAGTCCCTCCACACGGTAGCCAGTGCGACCCATCGTTCAGATGACTTTTCCAAAATCAATAAGCAAAAGGCTTCTTGGGTGCTAAAGAGCGACGATGTTGATTTCAGTTTAATCAAAGTTTTTTGGGTTGCGAATATACAATCATTGAAATTATTTTGGCTTGCGCTGGCCCCTGTAAGTGAGATGCCAGAAACGGAACGTACCCTTTTCATCGGATTCCTTCCGATGTCAGCACCTAAGCCACCGGCCTACACACCAAAACTCAGAAATTTTCTTGTTGTGGCCAGATTATCAGTGGCCCAAGATTCCCCACGTGGTACTTGCCAAGGGTGATAAGGTATCACAATGAGGAATTATCAAATTTCCCTAGGCAGGTTCCAAATTTGCAGGCACCAACAATGTGATGGGATGTATCCTCGCTTCATTTGCCCCCTCGATCTAAGATGAAACATGCTCCGCCGTTTTTACTTAAGCCCAGGGTTAAGAATACCTCAATCTGACTGTTACAAATCCTACCTTTCCTCACTTGAATATCGCAGCCACGTTATTGCATGGATGGTAGAACTACCATAATTCCAAAGAGCTACTTGGAGATTATTTTCGCAGCCCTAGCTTCCTATGCTCCCATTGCCGGTGTCAAGCCTGAAAGCGGGCGTTTTATTTGTTCTACGGCAATAGCATTTGCATGCTTTAGTTCATAGGGCTGTACATGCTACATTCATATTAAGATACTTTCGCCCAAATAAGCAAATGGTCTCATACAATGGAGTAGTACTCATTTTTACCCTGAGGAATCGACGACATATTCCATTGTTACCTGAATTATACACCGAAAAAGCCCATCATCGTCTTAAGGATGGCTTTACTTGGTTTTAAAACGGCAAATGTTACACATTCTTACTTTCAGAATTTGCATTGGCTCTATCTATGGCCGGTCCGTTGGAAAGATTAAATTTGTGTTAGACTTAACTTTTAGTTAACACCGATCTGTCTTTAAGCTCGGCTTCAATACAGCTCCCTCGCTGCACATGACTTTGTGTTATAGTACTCTGTATCAAAATTGGATAGATATCAACTCATAACCCATTCAAACTAGACACATTTCCCAATACTCTTTAAATATCAGCTAGTAAATTCCTTCTTGATCAGGCCACCCATTGTGAGGTCAGTTAGTGGAGATGAGGTAAATCGGCCAGCTACCTAAGCTCTCTACTGACATACGAGCAGCTTCACTCAACACTTCGCACATCACACACCACCGTACCCATCCACAAGAATCTCAAATCAAAAAGCACACGCATGCATAATCTCGCTTGGTTCACCCTAACCTTCATCACCTTGCTTATATATAATACTCGAGTAGAGTGATATTAAAATAGAGTCTAAACCATAGTACAACATCTCTTCCACATCCTGATAGACATCTCTTTCACATTCTGACTTACTTTCTGACCTACATTCTAACCCTACACCCCTAACCCCAACCTCAACCTCAACCCCAATCTCAGGAGCGAAAAAACCCAAATGAAAAAGTAAAGTAAGCATGCATGCACATGGGCGTTAAAAGCGCCGAAGATGATCGTGGATCGGAGTTGGCGATGTATGTGAGATTTTCCCGTGTTCAGGGGAATGCTGACTCCCGTGTTTATTTAGTTGAGGACCGTTGTGTGGGTGCGTGCAAGTAGGCCTTGGTCGTAATACGAATGTACATAGTCAGCGGAAGTCCGATTGGAAATACGACTGGAAATACGACTGGAAATACGACTGGAAATACGACTGGAAATACGACTGGAAATACGACTGGAAATACGAATTAAGGGTGAGGCTTTTTAGTTTGTGAGCCGCGATGATGGACGCCTGTTTTGTGTTTGCGATGGGGGTTTAGGGGGAGAGTTTGAGGGAGGTTTGGGGGGAGTTAATTGTCGCCATCAGATTAGGAACCTTAAGTAAGGCAAAGTAATATGATGTGATTGAAAGGGAAGGGAAGGGTAGGAAATACTATTTTGCCGCATATAGATGATTGAAAAATTGATTGATTGATTGTACAAGTACCCTGTATATATCAGCCTAAACAATTGAGCTGAGCATTTGGAGTTAGAAATTTGGTTGAAAATAATAATGATGAATTGTATCGTATTGTGAAATG
This sequence comes from Myriosclerotinia curreyana, assembly GCA_002162495.1. NCBI lineage: Eukaryota > Fungi > Ascomycota > Leotiomycetes > Helotiales > Sclerotiniaceae > Myriosclerotinia > Myriosclerotinia curreyana. Next base: position 182,814 of record NGKJ01000004.1, read on the forward strand.
TTGAAACATTTAGGTTTATAGTAAAAGAACTTCAGAGGCAATAGTAAACTCCCAACTTTTAGCTCATTAATAGCTGGTAAGAACTCCATCGTTATCAAAGATTTTAATACAGATTGCTACACAGAAAAACGAAACTCATCAAAGCCGTCATAACCCCTTCCCCTTAACCTGATACCCACCCAAAAAAACTACATATCAAAAAGACGAAGAAAAAGAACAAGAAAAGTAGTCTCAAAACCCAGAAACCCAACCCAAAAAATCCAAAACATAACCCACTAACACAAAAACCCCGTCCGAACCAAAGCCTGCAAACTCCACTTCGCATGCGAATGTTGATCCCCCAAAAGTTTAACCTGTCCCTCATAAGCATCCGTATGCCACCTCGCAGCCTCCGCCATATTGCCCCTCCCCTCAAAACACAACGCCAGCGAATTCATCGCCCACAATGTATCCGCATGTTGTCTACCATGCACCTGAATCCTCTGATCCAAAACCCGTTGACGCACTTCAAATGCTTCATCGAGTCGTCCCAGTTGCGCTAGGCAGCGCGCGCTATCGGATAGGGTCCAGATGGCATGTGGATGAAGGGGTCCGAGGGTTTGTACCATGGATGTGTAGGCGCGGGTGTGTAGTGCGAGGGCTTCGTTGGGGAGAGGGGGGAGACGGAAGGGTGAGCGGTAGCAGCGTGCGAGTGCGTTTTGGGTCCAGATTATGTGGTGGTCTGTGGGTGGGAAGAGCGGTTCGAGAGTTCGGAGGGCGCGGTGGTGGAGGGACTCTGCTTCGGGATATTTTTGGAGGTGGCGACATACGCGCCCTAGTTCGTTGATGGTGATTATTATGTCGAGATGGTTGTGGGGGAGGAAACTGGGGGGTGGATTAGTGTGGTTTCTTGGGTTAAAGGGGGGAGTGAGACGAACCGAAGTTGAACGGCTAGTGCTTGGCGTTGTATAGCTTCTGCGAGACGAAAACGTCCTTGTTGATCGTAGAGAATTCCAAGACTATTCAACAACCACGCCTTTGAAGCTTTTCCCGAATTGGTACCTCCAGTCTTCGTGATCTCTTCTTCAAAAACACGTACTCCCATATCTATCTGACCACTCATAGTATACAGCCTAGCCAAATCTCGAATAATCATCGATCTTTCGAAGTTAGAGATGATGTTAATATTTCCCAGGCCTCCGCGTCTTTGTGATTGTATAAAGTCGTCTAGTCTAAACAAAGCCTTTTGTATATCCATCAAGTCTTCCGCGGTTTGTTTTCCAGGGGTTTCAGATTGGTTTGTCCAGGTTTGAACTAGTCTTTGAAGTTTGGCAATCCGATGCATGGGAAATGGTAGATCTTCTGATAGCAGCGATCTTGTGATCCAAGCTGATCGACGGGTTTCCGATGCCACAAACTTTTCGTATTGGCGGTGTAGCTTAACGTCGTAGGTAGATAATGATAGATGATAGCACCAATTTTCCGTGGCGTATTTTGCTAAAGGGTATTGTTGTGAGTTCAGATTGATCGATTCGGCAATACCTGATTTACTTAAGTATGTCAAAGTTGCTTGCGCTAGCCCAAGGTGCGAGGATTTCTCTTCGAGAAGAAACCCAGCTGCTTGAGATGATAGCAAAACAAAGTTTGACTGATCATGTAGATATTCATACACTGACAAATGGGCAAGATGAAATGTGTCCGATTCAGATCGGTACTCGACCAAAGGACAACAAACTTCTAGCAATGAGTCTTTAGATGGCGCCGCATTGCCGTCAAAAACCATCCTTTCCTCATCCCAAGATAATGCACACTGTAACTCAAACCAGTTAAGTGGCCTAGAAGCTCTACACACCCAATGAAATGTCCGTCGTGCCAAAGCCTGGCTTGTGAGTGGTTTTGATGCTAAACGTTCCAAAATCTGACCGTATACGTTGTAAAGTCCCGATGGGAGCCAATCCAATGAAGCTAGCATATCCTGGGTACTGAATGTTGCTTGCAGTGTTTCTATACCAAGTCTTGCAAACAAAAACATGCCCGCTGCTTTTTGTGATAGTATATTATATGCATACTCCTTCAAGTGAGATTCTTTACAAGGCAGGGTCTCAATGGCCCCCCTTAGATACTCATCAATATCTGACTGAACAGAGTTTGTGTTGATGTGAATAGATGGGAGCATGCCCAATTCTTTGCGCACTGCCAGGATATCTCGTGAAAATAATAGCAAGCGGATAGAATTGCGATCTCGGGAAATTCCACAAAGTAAGCGCAATATACTCAGCATGTCTTCGGAATCACATTCGTCAATGCCATCTATAATGATATTCAACGCTGGTAATTCACGGAGGACTTCTGAAAGTAATTCTGGTATCCTGTCTGCAACGGAAATGCGACATCGTCCATATCGTTCGGCGAAGAGATATGCAGATATTAATGCATATGGGATACTAATCGCTTGTGCTGTAATTTGACCTAAGAGGCTGATGTATATGGATTCTCGTGATTGTTTGAACTTATCTGTTGAGCTACAGTAGAAGTATACTGTGGGGGTAGCTCCACAATACTCTTGTAAATACTGAATAACTGTGGCACTGAGAATGGTCTTTCCGCACCCAGGAGATCCATAGCACCACAGTACTTGGTCTGACGCCCCGTGCAGCCATTTTTGAAAGCTTGTGTCATTTAGAAGCCATTGACCTGTATTTGCCGATCTTTTGGCGCAAGCTTGGTGCAAGCTCTCATAGTATATGCCGGGAAACAGCCAAGTCATTACTTGTGTCCTCAAGTCTGCATCTAGATTATTAATCAACGTTAGCTTTGATGATTGGCACAAACCATCAAGTGGAATCTACGGACCCTTGCTTTCTGGAGAAGATAAAATTCCTACGACGCCATTTTCGCTCGCCTGAAGTTCCTTCAGAGCATAAAATTCCGTATACTGTTCATATGCAAGCTTGGCTTCCTGGGATAACATCTTAGTGGCATTGGAAATACGTTGAACGTGATTAGTAAATTCTGCATCGAGAGATTTTAAAACTGTGCGTTCAAGCTTAAAAGCTTAAACTGGTCAGACAACATGTTTGGGGGTACCCGAGCTATTAGAGGACCTACTGTCTCTGCATAAAGCCGCGCGAACACTTCCCAGGAAAACAAGAATCTCGAAATATACGTTCGCAAGAGCGTTAGATACCCGTGGCTCGCTCCCGATTATGACTTCGTAATGGACTGGGATGTTTAGGATATTGGTGATTCTTAATAGGATCCTCGAAATCAATTTATAATAACCAACTGAGGCACGTCCAATCTGTTTGTCATTCAGCATAGCTTCTCAACAATCCAAAAGATTGCTTACCTCCAACAAGGCTTTTGTTGCGCTCCATATTAGAGCAGATGGAGCCGGGTAGGATTGAATCATGACATCCACAGCTGGTCCAAAAATGGTAAGGAAGTCTATTAGAGGAGAGATTTTGCGACTGAAGCATTGGGAGTGATCGTTAGATGGATATAAATTTTCAAGCAGTTCAATCTCTTTCATCAGGTCTTCGACATTCGCCCCCAAGTAACAATTTCCGGTTGATTGAAGCTTATCGATATATTTTCGTAGCAGTGTGTCGACTGACAAAAGCTTTTGCTCATCCACAAAATACATTTCCATTCTCTCTTCATGCATTTTCGGGTACAATATAGATATTAGAAAAGAGAAAAACGACGTCGTAGTGTAGTATTATATCGGACAAGATTATGTATCACACCTTACAATACCAACATCTGTTGTAACGTGATCACCCCTATATGCGTTTCAACTCAAACTTTCTACTTAGTACAGGTGAGTGCTTTCAAGCTGATACTCGTGGCTGATGAACGCCAAGAATGTCGATCAGATTTTCTTTCGCCTGGAACTGATGCACTGCTGAGTAGAGTATTACTGTAAGATCAATAGGGGGAAGTGAAGTGGAAATGGTGGATATGTTAACAATTGCATCTTTATATGCTGACTGTGAAGGTACGGATTGATTCCAAGGGTTGATTTTCTAGTCGAAATATTTCCTGGTATTGCCTTTGGGTAAATTACAAAGTCAAAAAAAAAAAAAGATTTCCCGCTAGATAATACATACTCGAAATGGAAGGATGATTGAAGGTTGCGAAGGGATTCTGAAGTCCCCTTGGGGTCCAAAGTGCTACCATGACAGCATCTCCCGTAAGCTTCAAAACGAGCACAGATGCATGCAGGCATTTGATCCTCCTTAACATTCAGCTAGAAAACAATTATCCGATGACAAACGGGAAGATCAGGCTCTTTTAACCGCTGAATCTTAATTCCAAAAATATACATCGCGTTGAGGTGAATCCATTTAACGTGAGACTTTTGCCTGAAGGTATGATTTCATATTAAAATACACTTGTATGACCAGCAAAACTATCGTGACAAAGTCAAGCAATTGGAATTAATTTGATCTATCTGATGCCAGAGAATAATGAATTTAAATGTGATTAAATTTTATGCGCCTGAGTATCTAAGAACGCCCATCCGCATACCTACTCACCATATGTGCTCATCTGAAAACACATGCTCATCCTAACACAACATACATTCAACCCAAAAGGTCATCTAATCCGTTTCCTAGCTTTTGTTGGGAGGCCTGTGAAGGTGCAGATCCTGTTGATGGAGCTCCCCAGATACCTGCACTCGCCTTCTCTTTGGCTAATTGGCCCAAAGCTGGACCTGAAGTTGTGGGAGTGCTCGTCTTCTTGATACCAGCACTTGCAGTAGACCACAATGAGCCAAAAGCATCTCCTCCAGATGACTTGGCAGCTGCGGGTGACTTGGCGGACGATGTTCCCGAAACTGAATTTATTTGTGTGCTGGGGGCTTGGACTGATGTAAAATAATTTGGTTGTGTACTTTGATAGCCTGTTTGAACAGGGCGTGGTTGTTGAGCCATTGTAGGGGGGGAAAATGCGGAATAATTGGCTGGGGTGTTGCTGGTGCTAGTGGCCGGTGAGATCGATGAAAACCCAACCAGATCGCTCAAGTTTGCTGCTTTTGGTGCCGAGACTGGCTGAGGAGAAGCGTATTGTGTGTTGGCAGTCGTAGTGGCGGTAGGTTGTGAGATTGGGGAGAATGCTGCTAGGGCAGCTGGTTGCGCGGGAGTTGCGGACTGAAAATCATCGAAATCGTCATCATCGGCCAGAGTATTTGATGCTCCTGGGGCCACTGCCGGCGTTGATACGGGTATGGGGTCATCGAAAGAAAACAAGTCGACTTCGGGCTCCTTCTTTGGAGGCTCAGCTTTTTTCGTTGATCGCTCAGTTCCAGCCCTTTTGCGATTGGATGATGCTGAGGAGCTTTCGGCCTGTCTTCGCGATGATGAAGGAGCTGCCCCCTCATCATATTCATCATATTCCTCAAATTTATCTCTGCGGCTACTGCTGCCACCGAAATCCCCATGATTACCAGAATCTTGAAAGTCGCTAGTCTGGCCCCCAAATCCACCACCATCTCCATATACACCTCCACTGTATCCGCCATAACCACCTTGTTCCTCGCTCCCGAATCCTCCATATCTACTGGAACTTGACATACCGCCGCCCAATCCTGCTCCACCTTCAACTCCAGTATATTTATTTCGAGTAGCTCGTGCCTTCTTCCGTTCCGCCCGGATCCGGTCGACATCGCTCAGAAGTTCAGCCAGTTCCTTAGCTCTGTTTCGAACATTAACACCTTGGTCTTTACCGTTCTGATCGATGAAATGGAATTGGCGTAGCATCTTGAGGAGTGTCAAATGAGACCGCGCATCATCAATGACACGTTCAGAGCCATTCTTAATTAAGAACTCGAGTAGTTGTAATCCTTTGTATATCTGTCTCCATTCCTCGGCAGCTTTCTCTGTGAATCTCTTATAAATCATAGGCATAATCTCATTGAGGAGTTGACTAGGCGGAGTTAGTATGGAACTTTGGCATTCGACCAGAATGACTTACTAGTTATATGTGCCATTGGCAATCTCCTGCATCACTGTAATAACACATTAGAATTGACAATCTAGATATTAGGTATAACAGATCCTGGCGACTAACATGAGGAACTAGCACCCCATGGCTCATTATTCGTAGCCTCTCTGACTTTCGCCTCCATCTCAGTGTAATTCATAACAGCTATATAGTTATCAGTACATAATCAAATCGGGCCAGCTGTTAATATTGAGCCCTTACCATTTTGTACCTTTCGCACGCCGGCCTTCAAATCATACAACGTCAAATTGGACGCAGCCTCCTTCAAACTGGCAAGATCCATGGCGACAGTTTTTTAGTAAAAGAGATAGATGATATGAAGTTATCGACGCGGGGGAAATTATTTGGATACTGTATGAATATGGAGATGCAGGTGTCCAAGAACGGCCGATCGCACACTAAAGTCTAATTGAGCCGTAAGAGTACCAGTGTGGATCACGTGATAAAAAATACATTCGATACTATTTGAGTCTTCAAGGAACTGTGAAACATCTAATGGGTAATTGATGTAACAGATATCTGATGTTCTCTTGATATTCCTCGCATGTCCATTTCAACATCAAGATCTCTCTCTCATTCGTACGGGATACAGAGTGTCTGATAGACTGACTTGCTGAGAGATATCATGGGCGGCTTTGGCAAAACACCAGAAGAAATTAAGCGGTGAAGAGCCAACCACCCCTGCTTCTATCAAATCATATCAGAGAAATCGCTAGGAAGAAAAAAAAAGAGAAATTATTGAAAAATCTCCAGAGGCTTGCTTTCTTACTTCAATACCTACTCAATCTACGAGTCAATACTACATAAAAGCTCATCTGCAACATCATTTTCTACTCGATCGATCTTCCATTCCATCAACCATCAACCATCAACCATCTTACCTTGTCTCTCCTTGGTAAAAGCATCCTTCACGGTGTCACCAAACCATAAACAGGTACGTTGTTGAGAACCCCCAACCTGCATGAAAAAGACCTGCAGGTCTGATCATGTTTTTCGTATTCCATTTCGAGCTCTTGGAACAATTGGAGCATCTAGCCTTTGAGCTTTTAATGCAACCTGCTTGTCGCCTCCCTTGAGTCCTAATG
>NGKJ01000004.1:190692-203935 GCA_002162495.1 Myriosclerotinia curreyana
CCCCTCCTTCCTATCGATTCCTTTTCTTTCCTTCTACTCAATCTAACCAATACATTCCCCCTCAAACCCCGAGAAACATCCTTGAAATAATATTTTCACCGAGTATTATTAGTACGCAGTTTAGTACACAGCAGCTCACATCTCACATCTCACTCACCCACCCAGCACCTACCCAGCACCTACCCATTTTTCATTTTTCCACCCATTATTCAATTCTCACGCCTCATATTTCACTTTTTTTTTACGTTGCCCCACCATAAAACTAATTAACCAATCAGGAAGTTACTCACCGCTTCGCTAAAAATGCTATTCGTGCCCCGCACTGCTTCTGCGTTGAAAAGCACTTCGTTGCCCCTCCTTCGCAACACCTTCATCAACAACTCTTTCAAATCCATCTCTTCAAGACAATTTCACGCTTCTAAATCAAACATGGCCATTACAACGTAAGATATACATATATATACATATACATATAACCCTCTATCATCAATAACTACATTGAAGCTCACATATTAATAGTTACTTCGATGTTACCTGGGAAGGTCCAGTCCTCGACGCTTCTGGAAAGCCAACCTCCACCGTTCAGGGTAAGTGATAGAATCCTCATCTCATTCATTCATTCAACATCAATTCTATGATAATATATCAATCATTTTTCATCAATATATTGAAATGCACGATTGTTATTGCGCCGATTGAGCTTTTGTTGAGCTTCAATTGTTGAGCTTCAACAACAACAACACGTCTCTTGTTTATTTTGATTGTCGTCATCTCAGCCCCACCTTCCAACCCCTCCCTTAGTTTCCGAAGCTAATATATCTTCCTCCCACCCTAGATCAATCCGGAAGAATCAAGTTCACCCTCTACGATGATGTAGTCCCAAAGACCGCCGAGAACTTCCGTGCTCTCTGCACTGGTGAGAAGGGTTTCGGATATGAGGGTTCTTCCTTCCACCGTATCATCCCTCAATTCATGCTCCAAGGAGGTGACTTCACCCGTGGCAACGTACGTTCCAATACTCGATTCATACAATACAAGACTCGCGAAGCTAAGAATTATACAGGGTACCGGTGGAAAGTCAATCTACGGTGAGAAGTTCGCCGATGAGAACTTCGAGCGAAAGCACACCCGCCCAGGTCTCCTCTCCATGGCCAACGCTGGTCCAAACACGTAAGCTTACAATCTTCAATCCTCCTTACAATAGTTCGAATAACTAACAACTTTGTAGCAACGGCTCCCAATTCTTCATCACCACCGTTGTCACCAGCTGGCTTGATGGTAAGCACGTCGTCTTCGGTGAGGTCGATGATGAATCCTTGAACATTGTCAAGGCTCTCGAGGCTACCGGATCAGGCAGTGGTAAGGTTCAATATACCAAGAAGCCAACCATTGTCAAGTCTGGTCAGCTATAAATGCATTGACTAGAGAGAGTATCGGTGGCAGGAGGTCCTTGAACACAAAATCGGTCGGCAAATCTTCTTTATGATTGAGCTTTTTGGCGGACAAGTGACGAAAAGTAATGCAATGAGTTTTACTAAATTATTGTGTCTATTGAGTGTAAATTTCTGCCAATGTGAATAGATGCGTGAAATTTTTATATCTCCCAACTGTGGTATCTTTCCTTAACTCCAAAGCCGGCCGTCGCTATGCTATGTATGTAATGATGCTATCCCGAATACGTGTCTTCAACCTAAATGTTTAGCCATGTTTGGAAATACTCGCAAGTACTTGGCCCTACAGGTCCACCCTCCTCACAAAGATCAGCAACTGGACAATGTCCACATGGGACATCCGTCAAAGCACTAGACGGGCCACCTTCCTGATCCTCCCTAAATCCTTTCCTCACAGCCCTATAGCAAACTCCCTCCGGACCCCCAAGAACCTTTTCGATCTTATTATCAAAGATCAATATTTCCAGCAATTGTTGGATATCTTGAGCAGTCAATGTTGTGGCTGTAGCTCCCGAGTTCTCGATGAAGGATGTGAGTTCATTGAGAGTTGGATATCCTTGGTAGCCGGGTGGCATAGGTAATAGAGCATCATAATGTCTTCTAGCACTCTCCAGAGCATCGTCTTCGGTAACATCTTCGATTTTGACTCGGGCTCCTAAACTTTTATCTCTCAATGCTTTGGCCTCATCCGCAGACATCTTCTTTCCCATAACCTTCTTCGGCTTTCTCAAACTCGCCGAACTAGATTTATAGAACGATTTTCGATGGATCTGATCAAATAAGATGTGCATGAGTTGCGTGATAAACTCCTCGTCCAGTTCATTGTCGGTATACCACGCTCCACCACTTGCGCGATCGGAAGGTTGCAGGCTGGCTTTTATGTACATTTTCTTATTTCCCCACTCCACGGATTTCATTTCTGAGATCATGTGTTTCGTTTCCAGGTGCTTGAGCGCGGAGCGGAAGACAGCATCGTGGAGGTTAGACCTCGACTTGATAGTTCTGGACCATATTCCTTCGTCGCCGGCTTCATCAATGAGCGCGTAAACGATTTCTTGTTCGGAGGAAAGGCTGCGGTATCTGTTGTTCGTGAATTGGTTAACATTGTTTATCATTTATCATAGAGTATTAGTTCTGACCAATTGGTCGCATAATCCAGCGCAGAAAGGGGAGGAAGTTCTACTTCTTAGCTTCATCTTCAGTACGTAATTTCCATCCAATTCCCCTCTGCGGATCCTGAACCACCTTAAACAACTTCTCATCTGTGAGACCCTGGGTGACAGCCAGCAGTATAGACACATCATCGTTTGGTAGAATACCGAGCTCAAGCAGATCGTCTTGGAAAAATGTAGGATTCTCGTCAAAAGATTGAATACAGTCGTCATAGAGGAGTTTTTTCAAGGCTGAGGTTTTATCCTCGGTCGCGCCAGCGCCAGTGGCTGCTCGTGAAGACATGATGAGTTATGCTTGTATAAATTGGAAGCTGTAGATTATGCTACCGGTATTGACGTAACATTGAGAAATTCTCTCAAGGGATGATGTTGGTGTGTAGTGGTGGAAATGTATGAAGGTTGTTCTGAGTCGATAAATTATTATTTTAGGCGAGGAGGGGGACGAGGCTATGAGAAAACGGCGCCTTGTCATGCAGCCAAGTATTCAGTAGATTACTAAGCGGGTCTGGAAAATGTCACAATGATTTGGAGAAGGCAAATTTTGAAATTATTGGAGAGTTCTTTATTTTCACTCTCTCTTTTTACCTTTTCACTGTTTTCTTTCTCTTCTCTCGTCATCAATTGGGTACTTGATGGGTTTGAATTTTGAATCTGACTTTGGGGGCCTAAAGACATTCTTAGGACCACCCAGTGAGTGGATATGTACATGTCACTGCAATGAGGTATTCATCTCAAGTTTAACTATCGAGATTGCAATGTGTCCCTGTGTACAAGAACTTGACAATCTTATAAATAAACCAGGGCTGTTCTTGAGCCTCAAGAGAAGATGTGAGGGCTCCAAGAGGGCAGGGGAAAGGAGGGAGTGGAGGAGATAGGGTTGGAAGGAAAAAGAAATTGGAAACCATGTCTTGAAAGTTCAAGAATGAGTTGGGTAGTGGAGCCCGAATCTTTGAAATGGAACAAGATAATGAGGGTGGAGGAAGGTGAATTCTCCTTCTGTTTTCCAATTGAATAGTGTCTTTGCAATCAGTTCTTTGGATTTCGGCGATGGTTTACTTCTGATTTCGATATTTTGATCATTGAAATTCAACTGTAATTCTCAATTCGAAAAGAATCTTAGATTCGCAATTGAAATTTACATTGAATTCTAATTGAATCTCAATATTTAGCCCTTGTACTGGTAAGATGCAAGCCGGTGATGAATAGAATTTGACAGCTTTAGGCTTGTCTAACTTCAATGTCCTCAAGACCAGACGATTTTAGACATCACAATGATTCGTCCCACAGTTAATTAAGTCGAAGGTCATCCGCAAGTCTTAACTTCTTTTACAGCGTTGATGAGAGGCTGATGATGGATATACGCTTAGTATTTTGCTCAGCATGAGCTGCTTGACTTTTTGTGAAAAATAGCACATACAGCATATGGCAAATTAATTATAGGAGGAAAGCCTGTTTGAGTAGTAGCTCCTCATATCCATATTTAAGGACCTCTTTTTGACACAAAGTAGACTCTGAAATTGATTTATGGTTATATAAAGTAAAGCCAACCGATGACAAATTGCAGAGATTGCCCGAGAGATTGATAGGTCTCCGGAACAGGTGATTCTATCTTTAGCTGTTTAGCATGGTACATCTATGATCCCAAAGACTGCCAGTGAGAACCAACTTTCATAGAATATTAGCCTTAGGCCATTGAGTGAGAAGCACTTCACAATGATCGATGGATTGGCGGCAACCTTTGAGAGAGGACCTGCGAGATTTTTAGTCTCAAGCATCAGTGGATAATCATGCCCCTTGAAAAGTTGGGATACGAAGTGATCGCAGCCGGTAAATAGACTCCATCCTCTTATTAAGACAGTAGAACTTTCCAGTGAGACTAGCATAGACCATGCAATTCAAGGGATGTCATGAAGCTGATGAACAATATGAGCTTATTATATACTGAAAGTTGAAAAGGAGTTAAAAAAGACGAACTGATAGCACCTGCACATACATTATTAGGACTCAAATGCACTATCGCTGACCAGCCTTCCTTCTGCAATCTATCTCACATACTTGTCTCCATTCCCCATTCTTTGATTCGCAAATTTGCAAAATAATTCGAATATTGGAAGCTGACCTCTGCCATTTAAATACATGAGAGTTCCATGCTTCAGAATTTTTGGCATCTTTCTGGCTAGTGTCGAGCGATTAGAGTTTCGAAACAAAATTATATTTGACCAAGTTGATCTGATATGTTAGCTGACAGATATTTAGCATTAATCGGCACATTCGCTGTCAGTATTTGTTGACATATTTTGAATCTAATCGGTGTATCGAATGCGTTTGGAACAGTACCCAGAGCTTGTGCATCAATTCAATGTGTTGGAAATCCAATCCTCCAGAACACTAAGCTATAATCGAAAGATTTAAGATGTTGGTATTTGAATGTTGAAAACTTTGGTCTGGGTCTTAGACTGCTGCATATTTCTGGACTCTCTGGACAAAGTGAAGATGACTGATGAGTTCTGATATTTGTTGAGGTGTACGAAGCAGCTGAAACTCTCTAGTGGATCTTGGGGTCTTACTGATCAGTTAAGTAGGATATCGATGGATTATAATGGCTACTTAATTCTTGATAGCTCGGCTATGGTAATGATACAGTAGGAGTTACATGCGCGTTAACTTCGCTTTTGAACTGTTCCGGGAGTGCAGAGGAATTCACGTTGTCACAAGTGAGAAAGAATAGTGAAGTGAGCCGAGTCACAAATACTGTATTGCAGGTTATGACCATAGCACAAATAGACATTAGATTTATGTGACTAGCTTAGAATTTCCACAGTTCATATCCTCGCCTCAAAATTCTTCCTATTCCTCAATTACTCGGTTCCCCTCCATTTTCAAACAAGTTACAATTCGGGAATCGATACTCTTTATCATACGTTAGCATGCCGTTGCTTTCTTGGTCCCTTTTATCCTTCCCATGCTCCAACAGCAGATAGGAAAAGAAGAGGAAACTCACGATCATATAAACTCTGCCAAAAATCCACCTCCCTTACATAACAAAAATCCGTCGTAAGATACCAATCAGTCTCGTTCGGATTCGTCGCCACAACATCCGTATAACACTGCACCCAAACCTCATGATTCCACTCATATTTCCTTTCCAAGTGACCCGAGGAACTCGGTGTATCATAGCAACTCGCGTAATCTTCTCCAACAGTTATATTGAGGAGGTAGCGTTTGTGGAGATTGTTAGATATTGAAGGCGGTGAGTGCTTAGCGAAGAGATGATATGTTTCTTCTTTGGGGATTTTGGAGGCGGTTGAGCGTTTATTTGGGGTCGTGTAGTTTACCTGAAGAAATCCGACTGGACCGCAGTAATCGAGCTCGGTTTTGTCAACGGGCTCTTCTAGACCGATTTGGGCGACATAGCAGTTATCAGTTGTTTTTACCCAGGTTCTATTTTCCTCTTTGTCAGCTTCTATCTAAAGCCAACAAGATTGAGGGGGTCGATTTACCCATCGTTAATCACTACATGTCCCAAATCCGTCCAGCAGGTCAATGTGATATCAGTTCCGTATTTCAGATATTTGACTACCTCACAACTCGCATTATCATCGCAGATATTGCATTCAGTGTTATATTTTGTGGTTGCTGGACTGGTAGTTATATGTTCGATTGTAGAATCTTTACCACAGAAGCTGAGATCGGTTTCATCTGTGTGGTGGTTATTATGTTAGTCAAGTTTCACGGGCATACAGAACAATGGGAACTTTACATTCTCCGGCGTAATCTTTGAGGTCGTATTGGGTTATGTAGCAGTCATCGCTTGTCCTCAACCAGGTGCTAGAAAATAATGTTAAATTGGCAATTTGGCATTGAGATTTGAACTGCCAGAGCGTTTACCTATCTCCATCGATTGCAGTTCCGCTGGTCCAGCAAATGAGTCTTGCGACAGTATCGTAATTGTAATACACTTTGTTAGTACAAAGTGAATAAGGGCAAGTCTTGCACTCAGTTGCCACTCCTCCTTGCAGGGTATTGTTGAAAGGAGGTTTGAATGCAGCATTTGTGACATCTGCAAGAAGCATGGAGATAGCAAGCGCGGGAAATAACGAGAACTTCATGATGACGACTCTGCTCAGAAAATGCATAAAAGCGATTATTGATCAATGCTTGTTGATTGCATAAAAAATGACTCCTTTAATTTCAAGTCGTGCTGGAAATGAGACTTCATATATACCAACAACGTGTCAGGCTCGTCCAGAACTGGAACGGATTTTCTTCACCGTTCACCAACGGGTGTCGCCAAGAGGAGATTATTGAATCTGTTCAATGTATCCTTGAAATTAAATATCCTTTCGGAATATTACTGCAGGTTCAATGCAAGAAATACTGATCAACCCGAGATTGTACATTCATTACCCCGCCATGATGCAGCCTTGGCAAGCCTGATTCTAGAGTAGAAGCCTGATGCAACCTCGTATAGCCACTTCAGTATTTTAGATTCAGATTATGTGCAGCTCGGGAGCCTTCATGTGGCGATGACGTTACAATCGGTGTTCAGGCTAAAATCAGGTACGAGGTCATGCTTTTGGCGCTAAGGCTAATAACCACGGTGAAGTAATATGCCGACTTCATCTCAAGTAATAAAGACAGAATCAGAATAACATCGTTTCAATCCTGTTATAGTTGTTGTGAATATTGTTTATTGCTGTGATAACGATAAATGAGCGGGTTTGCTTATGCCCTGTGACAACAGATTACAACCAATTGGAGCGAGAATTGCTTCCTCCCAGACCAGAGGCTAGAGTATATGGTGCACCGGCGATTTTTGCCTTCATGATCCATTCGTTCCATTGTGGGAAAATGTCACGCATTTTCCAAGTGCTGTTGAATGCGGTTATGATATGTTTTGATGACGTAGGAAGAGCTTCAAGCGAGCGCAAGGAGGACTCACATGATGACCAGCTGATTTCTCAAGCATATGACAACAAAATTCGTTGCGTACAACTATCTCAGTGTTGAAGGATCAACTTTCCCAGGTACATACCTAAGTAGGTTACTAGGTAAGTCGAATACGTGTTAACGTTCCTCAAACAATAAAACCATCACCTCGCCGGACAAGAGGCAGATGAAATGAGCGGTAATGTCAAATTAGCGAATAGGTTATAAGTTAAAGCTAAAACTACTCTAAGAGCACTTTAATAAAGCTTCGGCTATAGTACAGACAATAACCTACCCCACAAATTCCACGTCCACATCGGCTGATTGCTCAAAACCCACCCGTGACAACAACAACAACGCATCACAACATCACAACATCCAAACATCCAAAATAACAATCCCCATCCATAAACATGACAGCAACCACCTCCATCAAGCCGCCACGCTTCAAATTAATATTTTTCGTCCCACCCTCTGCACTTGCAATCTGTAAAACCGCCATCTTCGCCGCCGGAGCCGGACGCTACCCCGGCCCGGGAAACTACACGGAATGTTGCTGGGCCACCATGGGCACCGGTCAGTTTCGTCCAGGCGATACTGCGGATCCGACGATTGGGAGTGTGGGTGTGTTGGAAGAGGTGCAGGAGGTTAGGGTGGAGATTTTGTGTGTGGGTGAGGAAACTACTCGGAGAGCGGTTGAAGCTCTGAAGATGCAAGTTTGATTTTTATTTTTATTTTTATCTTTTATTTTTATTTTCGTCTGGCTTCTGGTTTCTAAGGCGTGCGTTAGGGTACATCCGTATGAAGAACCGGCTTATGAGGTTTATAAGCTGGAAGATTATTGAGTCTGACGAAGCGGATGGGCGACGTTGTCACGGTTGGAGGACGCAATGAAAATAAATGTGCGTCTGTTTAGAACAAGATGTCTGGTTTCTCCTAGCCTTTAGCGATGTCTTCCAATTGAATCATCGCCTGTGTCTCGCTTAAGAATCAGTACAGTAAACGAGATATACTCTTTCATATCCGAATGCCAATTTATTTCACAATCGCACTTGAAATTATTGATTACTCTTCATTCTTTTTTTAGCAGCGATCCTATTTATCTACTCAAATCCTTATATTCAAGCGTCTGAGATTCGTGGGGGTTGGGGGGTCAGGGCGATGTAAACTTTGAGCCTTTTGCTGGGTATCTGTGAATTAAGGGGGGCTGTTTGTATTGACTTCTTGTATTGACTAATGACTTCGACTATTGACTCTAGACTCTAGAATTTAAAAAACCCATCCAACACTGAACAGAACAGAACACTACTTCCTATTAATTAACTTACAATTACTAGTACCCGAGTAGTAGCCTCCCTCCGGACGCACTTAGGACCAACAACCTTCCCGAAACCTACATGAAATATTCCCGTTCAAATATCTGTACTATCAAATTTCCTACTTTCCATTCATCCTTTTCTTTCTACAAAGGATTTATGTATCATATCATTCCGTCTCATCAATAAATCCACTAATAAATCCGCCGATAAATCAAATCCACCTTGCCTCGACGAACCTCCGAGCTCTACAAAGAAAAAAAAGAAGAAGAAGAAAGATCTATTGACGCCATAGTCATTACAGTATATCCATCACCTTTAACAGCGAACCACCTGCAGCCCAAAAAAGTTGAAAATGATATATTGTGTGAGGTGAGGCTTGATTTCCTAAGAAATCCATCCATGGTATTCATAAACCCAACTAACGAACCCGCAGCGCTGTCGCTATAGAATAAAAGATAACAATCATAATTCATCCTTGAAGATTTCTTCACTACCTTCTTCGGTATCTCCATCCTCATCCTCATTTTCATCTACACTATGACCCGCTTTCCCTTCCTCCTTATCCGGCCCCTTCTCAATAGGTCTTCCTTCCCCCTTCACATACCCCTGTCCCGCATCATCTTCTACAATCCCCAAAATCTCCCTCACCTGACCAGGTACATCTACAACCTCAATTTTCCACCCTTTATCCCCAGCTAATTTCTTGACTTCATCTGTTAACTTCTCGATCATCTTTGGATCGAGATCCATCTTGGCTAATTTCTGCTCACTGGCCACTTCGATTGCCCCTCCTTCGGCGCGACTCTTGGCGCGCGCGACGACCTCACTTCGACTTTCGTCCTCGCCAAAATTGGCGGGGATCGGTAGACGCTGTCCTTCTTTGCCGATGAAATTACCCGCGCCGACGGTTATCCCGCCGATGTTTATGAGTTTTGAGGGAGTGGGGATGGATGATGAGTCTGAGGCGGATCCTAAGGCGGAGGAGGAAGCGGCTTCAATGCGTGATGGGAGTTCAGAGGAGGGGATCACGGGTTTGCAGATTATACTATTGGCTTTATCTGCTTTGGGGGCCACGAATGCTACATCGTTGCAGAGACGGGGTGTGTATACAACCATGAGGTATGAACAAGTTTTCATTTCTTTGATGTAGCCAATGCGATCGATGACATGCGGGTTGCAATGGAATTGAACTTCAATTTGGCGAGGTTTGCCTGTGAGATCGCAGATTGTGCCACCTTCCATTTTTTGAACGAGGTAGCGGGTATCGCCCTTTACTTGCAGCTCTGTTTTTGCTTGATCCCCATCTTTGGGTACTGTGTGTGCTTCTATATGATTGCCCCATTCGTCTTCTTTACTCTGACTTTTCGATGACGTCTTCACTTTTCCGAGAACGAATTCTTGGGCTGATGGATCCGGTTGAGGTGGGAATGGGGGCTTTCCGGGTTGTGGAGGTAGTTGATGAAATTGCTTGATTTCATTGTTGTAGCAGAATGAATAAGACCACCATCCGGATACGAAGTATAGACAGTTCCCCTCTAGATCTTCAAGTAATTCCCAACCTCGATCAGTTGCTCGCGCGAGCTCTTTTTGTTCAGCAGCGCGGGCTTCAGCTTCCGAGGTTTCATTTCGTGGAGGGAGAGAAACGATAGGGATTGTGCAAAGGTGGGCTTCGCCATGTAGCCACATGAGCTCGTGTGTGTGCTTGGAGGGGTCAAATTCATGGCCGGCAGGGTTTTCGTGAAAAGGATGTTGAGATGATTGTATGTTTTTGGTATCGGGTGATTGTGGTATATCGTGAATAGGTGTGGAGGGGTGATTGATGATAAAATCTGCCTCTTGTTCCGAAAGGAAGGAATCCGAAAATACTACTTCATACTATTGATCGTGAGCTTATGGCGACTTTACATCAGAAATGGGCTCGTGGCCTTGCGCATACCTGGGGAAATGCAAATAAGTCATCGTGAACACTGAAGACACTTTGGCTAGCTAGTACTATTGAAGATGTAGCCAACAAGGCTAGAATTAGTTGACGCATCATGCCATATGGCAATTGCGGATTTCAGATGGAGAGAAATTCATTGAAATACAGTTAAAGTTATCGCATTTCCACAAAGTTGTCATCATCTCCAACGAGCACCGGAGTTCGGAAAATCTTTTTCACTTTTCCCGGGAGTTGTTTTTCCGGGATTCACATGATATTCAACCTACAATGAAAGAATGATCTCCGTTTAACATAAAACGCGACACAATAAGATGAAATAAGACCAATTATGACACTTTTGACCGGCCAATGGTACGAGATGCAACAGAATCCGGTATCTTCAAGAAATCGGAGATGCAATTAGATTATAGTCACGTGTTGGGATTCCAGATACCCGGACGAACGCTCCATGAATAGTTAAAAGAACGAAAAGATGTCTACCGTGTTAGTAGTACTAGAGAACGATGGGACGGCTTAGTCGTACTTTCACGTCAAACTTAGATCCTGGGCATCAATCGACTGCACGGGCATCACCGATGAGTATTGATCAGATCAGGCTCTCTACAAGGCATAGCTTATCAAAGATGTGAAGATCACGATCACATCTCCTTTCTCACCCCATGCCGTGTAGCATAGCTTTCCGATCATCGACTCGGGTCCAGACCATCAGGTACAATCTACAAATACAAAGTGTTGAAGACAATCCATGAGTGAGGAAGAGGAATGCACCCGGCAGATTCAACAAACTCCAAAGATCAAGGCCAGAGAAGGCCAACGAGAGATGTTGGGCATCACATCATCACAGCATCGCGCCGAAGACACGATAGATCTCACAAATGGGTGTGGTGATGATCCCAAAGGGTAATGTAACAATGCCCCCCAAAAGCCTTCTCGTACCTTACGTATACAGCGTAACTTTTGTCTGACAACATGGGGTATGGATATATGCCGCGGATTCGTGGGGTTTGCATCCATCCATCCATTACAAACAAGAATAGTTACTTCGAAATCTCAATCATACTGTACAAGCCAAGTCCATTGCCTGATATGCAACAGTGGCTACGCCCGACGAGAAAGAGGGAATTCTTTTGTTTGTGTTGTTACTGGTTTCATTCATAATCTTACCAATCATGATTGATGGCGGGTTATATTGATTTGATTATTGGAAGAAGATATCTCTTGTCAAAGTTGTCATGTTGGTTTTTACAACGCAGAACCGATTCAACCGAGTGAGTACCGTAATAAGACGAAGCGAAGAAAGGAAGGAAGGAAGGGATGTTAAATGATGAATGAGGTGGACATTCAGGTTATTATTATTATTTGAGTTAGAAAAATAATTCGCGATTAAGGCAACCTTGGAAGTTTCAAGTGTTGATGATGTGTTTGTTGGTTCGTATAATAGGTAATCGTATTAATAATAACTAGGTAGGTAGGTATATAAAGTACGTGTCGAATCTGTGGTGGAACACGGAACACGTTTTTACCGAGGTTTAGGTCAAGTCAAGAATTAATAATAATAATAACAATTGTATTATTATGTATTATTATTATGACAAGTTATGATTTATTATTCTATGAATAGGTATGAATATGAAAATGTAAGGCGAACTAGCGAATTTATGTTTGCTTCTTTTAAAATGATTAATAAGCCAGTCGGGTCGAACCGCAGTTTAATAGGAAGATCCTTAATTCGTTGCTTTACTTTCTAGTATATAATTATTCTTTATTACCTATTATTAGTAAATAAATATAATATAACAAATATAAAGAATAATATATATTTTATTAAATATTTATATTGAGTTTCTTAAACAATTTAACTATATTAAACGATATAAAAGGCATTTCGGTATATGAGTTAGTATTAGTATAAATGAAGGTAAAGATTAAAGACGATCAGTTCTAGACTTTTAACCTTCAGCCTTCGTACCGTAAAAATATCTACAGTAGTGATTAGTAATTACTTAGTAAGCTAATCCTTTAAAACACCACACGCTTATTGCGCTTTCACTCATAAATATAAGAATCCACATACCGGTATATACATATACATATCCACAAACTAACAAATAATCTTCATTTATTATTCCGAATCAAGTTAAAGTTTATATCTCTGACTTATCATTATTTTTATCCTTATCTATCCCATCTTATCCTCATCTTATCCTATCACATACGTATTATTTCGTATACGAAATTGAAAGAGAGAGACAAGAAACCCATCTAACCTCCAACCACCCACATCCACCTACAACCCATACATCCACCCAGATCCCCAAATATCCAATATCCATAGGTACCGATACCAATATACCAATACCAATACATCCATCTCATCCAACCATCCAATCATCCATCCCATCCAACCAACCACCTTCCCCTCCTTCCTCC
>NGKJ01000004.1:208749-245771 GCA_002162495.1 Myriosclerotinia curreyana
TACTACTAGAAATATACTGAAATACTGGAATTTAGCTAAAAATACTTATTTATAAACATTTCAAATCCTTTTTAGGCTTAGAATAAACATTCCAAATCCCTTTTAAGCTTAGAATAAACATTCCAAATCCAATTCCAGTTATTTTAGTATATTACTAGTAATATTCAATATTATAATTTGATTTAATATTACTAGAAATAGTATAATCTTCATTTTATACGTATTAACTATCGTATTGAAAGCTCAATACGCGCCATCGTTTTACAGTAGTATACTATCGACTACACTGCCTGTTCTCAATTTCATTTTTTCATTGTCTCCCCAAAATACAATTTAATCCTTCAAAGATACATCCAAATCCTATTATAACAGTGGTAGTCACTAGCCATAGTTTCCTTTCATCCAGCCCTTTTCACGATACTCAAAGCTGAGTCACTTCCGCAGTTCGCATCGATATTCCATGATATCGAAACTTGCTTCTTTTTCTTTTCATCTTGAGGAGAATCGTAGATCCAGAGATCACTTTTCGCGTTTTTACACCATATGCTAAAAAGATTTGATACCGGCAGAAGTTAACATCGACCCTTCCTTTCCTCCTCCTATTGATTGCAGAATGCGAGGTGAATAGTTTTGGGACCCTTATATTCATCTTGATGTACCAGGAGTGCCGTCTTCAATGTTGGAGTACGTAGTTGATGATGGCACGATCTAGGAAGTACAATTCTGGAGGCGGCGGATGGAGGCGGTACTTGGGTGGAGAGGAATTCTTCTTTTAAGTGCTCTTACCGGAGCAATTGTGACGGATTTGATGGCGATAACCAAATTTCTCCGGAAGTTGATTGTTATGATTTTGATTAAGGATTCTTACATTTGCTTATGCAGTGGTTGGAAACATAAGTTGCGAAGTCAAGGATGATACATTAAACAAGGAGAGGGAAGAGAAAGGAGACAGAGAAGTCGTTCATATATCCGAGTTTAGGCGATGATAGATATGATAGGCACTATTGTTTCTGGAAACATTGTAAGGTCTAAATTGTCTGTGTGTATTCAATACAATTCTTGGAAATAGGACATATATACTAAGCCGGGAGGCTTACGACAACACTTTTGACAACAATAGTATCTAGCTCAAGGATTCAATTTTTGCTTTCTTTCTCCGTCTTTACTCATCTCAAACCATATACTGTATCTAAGGTGTGCGTTTTAGCTGCGTTTATTTATTCACTCTCAAAGATTTGGCGATGCTTATCGTCGCATCACTTTTTTGTTCGAGCCGTGCAACTACTAGGCGGCCAGTGAGGAATGGGTCAATAAGCGAGAGACGAGTATAAATTGTGGCATAAACCTATCTAGATTAGATCACGGTTCAACTCAATCTAAGGAGAAATCGGATGAGAGTGATTGTTAGTGTTAACTGGCTTTAAACTTTTTACTGCGCATCTGTTCGTTCTAGACGTGGAGGAAGAAAGGATGGTATACCCAATATCATTACATTAATTTCCTCCCAAACAAATAATCTCCTTTTCTCGCTACTTTCCCTAAATTAAATCCTCCTTTCCCTGAAACTTTGTGCGTCTGCATCTAATCGATTCTCTTCTTCCTCCCATTCCCATTCCCATTCCCATTCTCACACCCTCACCTCCCCTCTATCTTCTCCTTCACCACCTAAGCCCTTTCAATCTTGAAGTCCCCTCCAATCGGCCCTCCCACCAACGCTACTTGTCTATTCTTCACCCTCCACGAACTCGGACTCCCATCATATGATCCAGTATCAACCCATTGATCTTCAAATTTGAACCATGCTTCCCTCATATGCTGAGCTGTTCCATTTGCATTGGTATCGAACTGGTTGAATGTATAACTTTTGATTCCATTAGTCTTATTTTCATAGATTCAATATTGGTAGAAATAGAATTGGACATATGAGGTAGGTGAGTTTAAAGTAAAAAGAGGTTGGGAATGAAAGAAAAGGCGGTACATACTAACTCATAACATGCGCCTCGCTACAGTTTCCCGGGTTGGTTAGGATAGCACTACTAGATATCTGATGAATGCCATTTGCCACCGCGCCCAAAGCTTTTTGTTCATTTGCAATTATTTGATTTCTTCCGGTCCCTTGGAACCAATGTTAGTTGTTTCTTCTTTCCTCGTCTTGTGTCTCCAATTCCTGTCATCGGATGTCCTTCTATCCACTCCTGAAAAGTAGCATAAACACACGAGGGTAAGATAATCAAAAAGAAGCATCAATTCAAAAGGGGAATAGAAAAAAACCTACAAACACCAGCCCCCAAGCTCGTAAAATTCGCAACAGCATTAGTTGTATATATCAAATTTAGAGCAGTCCAATTCTTAGCGTCGAGCAAAAAGGTTTCCAGAGCAAGCGTATAGCGGATTTGTTCGAGAGGTGAGTAGCTGTATGATGGTGAAGATGGTGAAGATGGTGAAGTCGAAGAGAACGGAGGCCAGGAGAGAGCTACTGGGAGGGTAAACAGTGGGAGAAGAATGGAGAGCGGGGTGGTGATGTACATTGTGATGGTGCGTGACGTCAATTTGAAAAGGAAGGAAACAAAATTGAAGTAAACTGGAATTGAGATTGAGAAGAGATCGAGAATAAAACAATAAAGAAACACAATATCCAAGGCCATGAATTCCGGGGAATTCCCCAAATATATAAATATAAAATTTGTACACCGTAGCACAGATAATCAGAATTGCTGTACTACTCATACAGTTATCCGAACCAATTTGGCTATTCTTCAGCTACAAGCCACCAAATTCACTCGGGGACTGTCATTCTCCCACCCGTATCATTCCACTCTTATTTTCATCCCATGAGTCAATATCCTGTCTCAATTCCAGTGCGGAAGCTAGAATCATAATAACTGACTTATATTCAAATCTCTTTCACTATTCCAGACAAACATCTCTCCTGTGTCACGCTCCCAAGTTATTAGGTACAATTTCCAGCCACCACCAGCCCCATCTATCAACTTAGACAATTACCATTGGCCCATACCAACAACTTAGAGATTTTCAGGGTATCTAGAGTACTACTTAGTACAGTACACCCGTGTAACACCCGTATACCGAAGACCGAGACTAAAACCCCGTGAAGCTAAAGAGAAACATCCCGATTGGTCAAATGCGGACAAAAACAGCTAGAAGAGCTAAGGAAGTTTACTTGGGGAGATCCGGCTTGGCACTATCCCCTTGGTTGGTGCTTTCGCTTAGATCAAGTGGGTATTACCCTAATTCACTAGACCGTGCGATCGATTTCCAATTTTTGTATAAAGATAGTTGCAGGTTTTGCTTGAATTTTTGACTAAATTATTAGAATGATATTCTCTTGGACCCTTTGACCTGATACAGAATCAAATCAAGCACCTAGGTTATTCAATCCATTGAATTAGTCATGTAAACACTCCTCCCCATCCCTTTTAACTTGCCCCCGGGCCCCTCCCCCCCTTCGTCCAAGCCAGTGCCGCCCATAAAAGCGTCTCTTGCTATTCTGTTTCTTTTTTTGATTATGAAATTATTGCATTAATGAAGAACTTACCAACTAGATTTAACCCAAGGGAAATCACAATCCTCTAGCTTCCCTTAACAAAACGTTTTGTTCTCTATCATTCCATCATTTTATGTATGACGAAAAGGTCAAGTATATCTTCTTGAATAATAGCACCAACAAATTGACAATTACAGAAACCACTTTCTCCTTAGCTGTAATATGTGGTAACTGATAGTACGCACTATCAATACCAACAACCATACCTCGAATCGTTGCTCCACATAAGGTACTCGCCAAAACCCTTCTGGTGGGGTAGAACTTTTGCGTGACATATCGAAACTTTGGAATCCCACAATTTCGGGAATTTCCTCTGGTGTCACGTACAGGAGCTTGTAATATGGCAAAAGAAAACTGCAATGATGCAGCAACAACAACAACAACACCAAATATAAGAAGAATGGTGTATTAGTAGATTGCTGCAATGCATGAGGTAAGTGATGCCGTATCTATGAGTATAGCAAAAATAGTTAGCCATCAGTCTACAGAGTTTTCTTGTTATTGTTGAAACAAACAAATCAATTCAGAACCAATGATAACCAGGATTCCGCCGCTGGATGAATCAAAATGTTAGCTTTTTGTATATAGCTTATCACTGATCTCCCCTCCCCTCCTCTCCTAGGTCCTAAAACTCCTACTATATCCTTAGGTTTTTTCTCTCTCTCCTAGCTTTCCTCTCCTTCAATTTGAAGAACTCCTTCCTCTCCTTTACAAGGTTGAGCACCCTACCCTACTCGCGGGTATTTGGCCTCATAATGTAATATACTTTATCTAATAAGATTCTATAAGGTGATTATCCGATTAATACAATGAGTACTTAAGTACCTAGGAGTATATATTATGTGATCGTCTTATAGTTGTCATCTAAAATTGAGATTATTCCTAATTATACAATGATATTAGATTATACTATTCCAATAATATTATTGAGCCAGTAATGCTTTTTATTTATTTAATATAATGCTTTAGATTTATATATATCCAATAATATTACTTTAAAATAAGCAAATAATATATTTTCATTTTTTTTTTAAAATATACTAAAATATATAATATAAACTATTATATATAATATAAATTATCACATATAATATACTTGTGGGTATCTTGGATATTTAGAGTATTTTATAAGGTTTATACCCTACCTAATAAAAAAGAGCTAAATAGTATATTGCCCGAGTTATACTTTAGATTACCCCAGATATACCCTACCCAATGCTTAACCTTGCTCCTTTAATTAAGGAGAAAAGGAGTAAAGGGGATTATAAAAACCCCTTAACAAAGATATTTAGAAAAAAAAAGCCCGAGATTTCCTCATCGGCAAATTAATTGAAATGAGGTACATAGATAGCAAAAGAAGAATTGAAAGTGAGTGGGGAATAGATGAAAGGAGTCGTGTTCATCTACTCATCTACATATTGCATTGCACTCTGCAAAAGTGCCTGCGATTCTTAACGAATTAGCAATCTACTAAATGACTAAATGACTATTTGAGAATCGAAAGTGTGGATTCTAAATATAATCTTACAAAAGGCTCAAGAACAGTATCACCGCCTCCCCTAAATTCCATCAGCATGTTGAATTGACTAGAAGAGGGGAAAAGAGGTAAAATTCACCAAATGAGTCCTATCAACCCATATATATCAGCCTCTTCAATATCAATATCGATATCGGCACCGATATATATATATCAAGCACCCACCCTACATACAATGCGCAACCCTATATCATTAAGCTTCTATGAACCATGAACCATTTGTGATTTAAGATTACAAAAAACGACACACAGCACTCCCCCTGTAAGAAAACCAACCATGAGACAGAGACAGACTTAGCACTGGGATAGAAGCCTGCTAGGTAGGACTCACCAAATAGCCAATAGCCGCCTACCCACCACAATCAAATATCATTGAAAGTCGAAGCGGTAGTAAGATCGATGATACTATCTATATAAGTCAATAACAACATGTGAAACGTCAAGGCTTTTATTTCAATCTTACACATATCAAAACTTTACACACCCAAAGGTTGATTGATTTGATGACTTTGCAGACAGACAGATGGATATACAGACAGATGGATATGTATATCGAATATACGCATGCATCCAGGAAGGATTCAGAAAAAATCGGAGCTTCGTTCGTGACCTCAGACAGAAGAAGAAGAAATACCTACCTACCTACTGACCGACCCCACCAACACCAGCCAACAAGAATAAGAACATCACGGTAGAGAAGAAAAAGAAGGGGAAAAAACGTATCATATCAACCACTCAATTTTGGAATCAACCATCTTTTTATTTCTCTCCTACAGTACATCAGACAGACCAGACCGTCTTCTCAGCTATCGGGTCCATCCATCCATATCTTACTTTATCTACCAAAACCTCATACACCACCCACCACCCTTTAGTTTTTTGAAACTCTGGCTTCACTTCTGCCTCCCTCCATATAAATCTCCCTGTAAATCCATCCCACGACTCCATCCCACGACTCCATCCTCTTCTCATTCACAAAGATCCTCAGCCTCCAAACCACTGATCACGCCTGAGATCGAATCAACTTGACGAAAAAAAGTGAAAAACCATCGCATGAATAACGCCCCCTCCACAAATCCCAAGGGTATTTACAAAGGAGTAAATAGAATGCAAACCCGCCATTAAATCCATCTCGAATAATCAAAGGTAAACCTCTAAACCTCGAACTTCACATTGTGTTCACAGGTGATTTCTGGAAGCCTTTCAGCCTCACAAACAGAACAATGAACGGGGATTGCATGAAAGGAAGATGAAGAGTGAACAGAGAACGATAAAATCTCCGAATATGGAAATAAGCAGTAAAAAGGAGAAAAAAAATGAACAAATGAAAAATCTTAAAAAGTGTTCCTCCAATCCATGCTCCCCCGCCACCCCAAAAAAATTACGCCTTTCCCGAATGTAATGCAGTAGATCTTTCCAACAAGTGCAAAATGAGTTCTGTTCCACCAACAAGAAAGACATTATCTCTTTTTAGCTTTTCCACGACCAAATGCCCGTATTCGTGAATTTCATATCCATACCATACCAATTCATGCTTAACCCCTCAGCTTACTTTCAAAGAACAAGGTGCAAATCATCCTTCATGCTTCACTCTTTTTTGATCCCCACCATCTCGGCTTTCATCTTGCTCGGGTGTCTTTCTTTTACCACCCCTTTCAGCATTATCATCCCTAAGAAAACTTGGACCTGTGCCCACCACTGGAGTTGCAAAATTTAGAGGACTAGGTAAAGTATTCGAATCACCACCTCTACCATAATTCCATTCAGGATAGAATGACGAAGGGCTCGGGAGAAATTCGTTATTCATGAAACGCGACGGAAGGGCTGAGACTGGTGTCACTGTCTCTATGGTATTGGTATTGGTATTTGTATTGGTATTGGTATTTGTATTCGAGTTATTATTATTTCCACTTGCATTGGATGCTTGAGAAGGTTGTGTAACTGGATGTGGTCGTGCGAAAGGATTAGGCGGTCCTGTTGCACCGGCTGATAGCAAAGCCGAGGCGGAAGGAGAAGGTGGTGGGAGTACCATTCCTCCATGATCACCGCCATTGCGACGCGCCTGAGGGTTAGTCGCACTGGCAGATCGTGGGGATGAGAGATCTTCTGCAGTGGCAGATCCACCATTATCTGATGCCTCTTCTGGAATCTGTACCTTGAGCACAGGTCTCTTTCCACCACCCACACTCAGTTGTGCGCTATTTGTGCGAGATGGTGGTGTGAATCCGTCTGGCAAGGATGACATGGATATGTTGCGATTCTTGTTGCGCGTTTGTGATCTTTGAGGTGGCGAAGGCGGCTTAACACGATTTATTGTAACATCTACAGACTGAGAGCGATCTCCAGATTCTTCTTTTACTACATCAGCATTGGAGGTTGAGCTTGCCCAGTGCTGGGATAGAATTGATCGACTCTCATCAATTGGCGTGAAGATACTTCTAGATTTTACAGACGATCGCTTGACTGGCTCTAGCATCTGTTGTGGTGGTTGAGCTTGTTGCTGTTCTGGAGAAGGTTGAGGTTGAGGCTGCTGTGGTGGAGGTGGAGGGGGAGGGGGAGGAGGTTGTGGCATTTGCTGTTGTGGCGGCAGTGGTGGAGAAGCAGTTGCGCGCGAGGATTTAGGTCTTTCTTGTGGTTGAAATTGCGGTGGTACTGAAGATCGCCTTTGTTCCTCCACATATAGATGCTGTACTTGTTGCGGATGAGGGTGTTGTGGAAGTTGATGGGGGTGCTGTTGTGGATGCTGCTGGGGATGCTGCTGAGGATGTTGCGGAATTTGTTGCATATGTTGTTGGGGGTGTTGGGGGTGTTGTGGGTGATGTTGAGAGTGATGTTGTGGATGCTGTTGGGGTGCAAAATGTGTGTATTGTGGTCCAGGACTTTGATGTGGGTGGGGAATTCCTGGAGGCGGACCTTGTATATGCTGCGGAAGAACGTGAGGATGTGGTGGCAGACCGGGTGTCATTTGAGGATTGTAGGGTGGTGGATTTGGCGCATAAGCAAATTGACCATTGGTCGGGGGGCCATGAGGATGTTGTGGTACCAGGGAACTTTGCCTTCGTGGGGCATTTCTAGATGATGGTCGAGATCCCATTCCAGGTTGGGGTGTATGCTGTCGCTGTTGTGGAAGGTGTTGAAAGACACCATTTGGAATTGGTGGAGAGGCGGAAGGGGTCTGATGACGAATATGCGGATATGGTTGGTGAAATTGAGGAGGCATCATCTGTGGTGGTTCAACAGATCCATGGTGAGAAGGTGGAGATCCATCATCATCGTCGTCATCATCATCCATCCCTTTTCCTTTGCCTGAATAATCGGCAGGTCCTTTGTGTTCGTTGGCACCTCCATACTACATCTTTAGTCAGTTTTTATTCTTGCGCCGGACGCGATAAAACACGTACGTATTGATATCTTGTCATAATCTCTCCAATATCACTACTAGAATATTCGTATAATTTCTTATTACTGCCAAATATTATAACCGCGACATCGACGGAGCAGAGGACGGAAAGCTCATGCGCCTTCTTGAATAAGCCTCCTTTGCGCTTCAAGAAGGTCCTGTAAAAATGAGATTAGCATTTTTGCGCTCCAGATTATATTCGCACAAAGAGAACATACACTGAACGGTTCCTATCATCCTTGATAGCCTTGATCTCAATCTTTCTTCTCCCCATTGCGGCAACGGCGCGCCGTTCTTGTGGTTTAAAATCCGATTGCGTGAATTGGTCCAGTTTCAGACGTGTAATTCAAACAAATGATTGATGTCGAGGACTCGTTGATTGTAAATGGTCGCGTGGCTTCGTTGATGATGTATCAATGAATAAGAAATTTTTTGACAAAGGAACCAAAGTTTAAGTACCTAGGTATGGTATGAAACTTATAAGAGAATAGCGGCGGAGCAAATAATGTAATGAATGTTTGACGTGGGATGATGATAGTTTAGATGAAATTTTGGGTGGTAGAAGGTTGCTTTGTATGGCGTTATATGTTATATGGCTTTATATAAAAGTTAATAATAAGTAGGTAGGTAGTTAAGTAGGTAATTTTACTTTGTCGTCGATATAAGTAGGTAGGTAGGTAGGTAGGTAGGTAGATAGGTTGCGACCGAGGTTTATCATATACTCGAGTACAAATTGATTGTACAATACAATTAGCAGTAGTAACTAATAAATTTGATAGGAACTGAACTGTATTTCATGATGCGTTGATGCGTGGATGCGTGGATGCGTGAATGGGTGATGAGATGCTAATGCTAATTATAGCTATTTTTGGATCGTGACGAAAAATGAAGGGGAAAGGGAAGGGAAGGGAAAGGGGGGTTTGGGTTTTTTTTTTGGTTGTTGTGTTCTTTTTTGATTTTTTTCGAAGCTAAGCTCAAAGAGGAAGGATATACATATATAAGTAATAATAAATGTTGATTATTTTATAATATTTTATAATATTTTATAATATTTTTAAAAGTTAAACTTTTTTAATTAATAATAGTTAATTAGCCTTATAAAAGAATATAATAAATTATCTATTCTTTTTTGTTGTATAAAGCGTATAATAGATAACATACATCTCCCATCTCCCAGTGTTGAAATTCAACTGCTACAGCAAGCCCTACCTACCTAGCTAAAGTAAAAAGTAAGATCCATTATTTAGCTTCCCATGCATATAGAAATTTACAACGGACGGTACCACCATCTCCAAAGGAAATGTCCATAAATAGATCCTAATGCAGCTCATTTACCTAATCACACAAAGAATCCATACAAATTACCTTGTTTGGGGAAGGGGGGAAGTATTACTGGCTTTTTTTCTTTCTTCTTCATATGCTGCTGATGCTGCATCAAGGTCATTGATCTTGATATACCTCAACCCTATGAATCTGTTTACTTTTTGCCCATGGGTAACTTTTATTATATATTTGACCATTATTGAATGAATGAATGAATGAATGACGCTCCGCTGGCCCTTCGGGGACCACTGCCGTGGAGGCCGACTATTGGAATGTATTGAATAACCTACCTACTGTTTCCCTCATCACCCTAAGTTACCCCAATATCCCATATCCAATATCCAAAATCCAAAAACCTCAGTATACAAACTACCATCCACCCCACCTAGCATCTCCTCTACATGTTCCGTGCATCCTCCATGCATCCATAGAGAACCCTATTTGGAAGATTCCCATGCGATTCTATTCTATTCTATTTTTATATTCCTTTTGGAAATACAGGTACTGCAGCTAGTTACTTGCTTGCTTACTTGCTTGCTTGCATGCCCGTTACACGTTCGTAATATCCTACATGATCCTTCCTTCGCTCTTCATTCATTCCTTCATTCATTCATTCATTCATGAATCATAAACCAAATGGCTTTGTTAAACTCGAAGATGGCAGGAGAATTATATCATCAACTGATAACCATGTATCAACGCTCGATCATACCTATACCTATGACCTCACAGTCAACCCCAAGTCCATCGTACACAGGTTGAGGAGGGAGGCTCTAAGCGATATTTGCTGAAGGATAGTGGTATATATATATATATATATATATACATGTTCACTTCATCTTCACCAGACCCGGCAATGATCAATGATTATGAAGAAAAGAAAGATTGTTATCAACGCGAACGATCATTCAAGAATGGGGATCGGATGAAATTAGATTCACCCACCAGAGAAGGTACATTGTAGATCCCATCTCCATCACCCTCCTCCTCTTGCGTCGTCATCCAAGAACCTACAAGATCGGTACTTGTACAGTACGTTACATCGCTCAAATCCATATAGAAACAATAATTTCATCTCATCATCTCATCTTCTCATCTTCATAGCTTTAGATCTCACAATGATCATTAGATAGGATAGACCGTGACATTCCATGATTTTCAGTCAAGGAACATTAATTAACCTTAAGCTACAGTCAGTACTCTCTCTAACATTGAATCCCTAAACCGATTATTTTCTTATAAATTCCTAATTAGATCCTCATTTTTTCCCTATTATTATTCCGTTTCTTTTCATCTAACCTAACCTACCTACATACGAAGTATAGTCCCATTCATAATTCATCACCATCAAAACCCGTAGTCGATCCAAAATCCGTTCTCGCGCACTGCACGACAAGCGGCTCGTTGTAAGATACGAATTGGGGAAATGCGCGAGAGAGGTTGAGATGCAAGATGCAAGATGTTCTATTATTATCATGAACCCATGCATATCAAATTCCAAAGAAAAGTCATGACAGGATAATAATCAATGCACATGCCACCATATAAAAACTTGCGCGCCTAATCTTCCAATTAACTGGACGGTTATGTAGCTACATTCATCCCATCTCATCCCATCTCATCCTCACTACTCAAAAAAAAAGGGCTGAGTATATGTAACCATCTCACCATCTCACCATCTCACCATCTAACTATATCACATCTTCCATTCCATAAACGGCAGTGCAAACAACAAATCAATCATCAAATCCCACAGCCATAGGCATGTGATACCGACCGATATTCGATTCTATCTCAACCTCTACTCGCTTCGGAACACTGTACTCGTATGCTGCAGGTCAGTCAGATAGATATAGATATAGATCTGGGTCGGAAAATAGAAACCAAACGGGCCGCATCGCGCCGTCGCGCATATGAGAATCTTCCGCGCGTTAATCTTCACGGCTCACTGATCATGACTTGTATGGTTATAGCTTTGGTTCTTCTGTGGAGTCCCTTTGCTTGGTCGTTTATGGCAGTGCTAGAGTGACGAGTTTAGGGTATGTATATACAGCTTTACTAGATATCTAATTTTCCTCTCCGGTTGGCTCGCTTGAAGATTCTATGATCTCTTGGTTACATACATAGTTAAAGTCTTCGATATCATATAGTATCTTTTAATCTTTTGTAATTCCCAACATCTTACCTACCTTCTTACCATGTATCTATTTTTATCCCATTCCACTTCCCCATATTCCCTCTCGCCTACCCGATTAAAAAGGTAGAATATCCCCAAAGAAACCCTAAAGGATTTAATGTATCCATGGATTGGGAATATCCATCTTCAATATCCCATTCGGGAAATTTCCCTTTCGGTTGTCTTTATGTGGTAAGGTTTTAGGGCCACGAGGTAGCCGATGATATGTATGTCGACAGTTTCACATACTACGTACCGTACCTCTTTCTTGGATCTCACCAGAGTATGTGCATTAATACACAACGGAGAGTACATACAGAATATCATTATATTTCCTATTTTCCGTTCGTGATGATTAGCACAGCATGACTGGCTGAGCCGTTGCTGCATCACTCAATAGTGCTTTATCAATATTCAATATTTCAATTATTTCATACTGATTCTTCAAAAAGGGGATTCTTGTTGCAAAGTTTGAGATTCATTTCTTGATATCCACTCTTAGTTGAGTAGAGGTATCACCGTATGTATCTCCTGTAGTCCATTCGATGTGTCTCTCAAGCAAACTGACTGCCCCCCCCCCTTCCCCTAAAAACCCGGAATCGACCGCTCCTTCCCTTCCAACACGGCAACTAAAATATTATATTATATAAGGACAAGTTTCTATTTACGTGTTCGTTTCATCTCTATTTGCAACAGTCTTTTCCCTTTTCGTCATTTACATTTCTCAACGAAGCGAAAAAGATTCAAGTGTTATTTCTTTTTGGGGGGATCTCAAGGGTGCATGCATGTATTCGCTTGATTGATTCAATATCAGGTTACGAGATCGAGACTGGATATCGAACCTCCATTAATATTAAAGGGTACAATATCCTTTCTATATTCTCATGCTTGCTTCAAACATTGGAATTGAAAGCTATCAATCATACTGTAAGGCTTGCTTCACCCAACTCAAGCAACTATGATCATCTCCATCATCTAAGTTCAAACTCTCCTTTAAGCCTTCTCATCCCAACTCAAAACACCATCCACACTCTACAATAACTTAACATCCAACTTCTTCCCAGATCAACTTTCCTATCCATCCCATCCATCAAACAAGTCTTCGCCCCCAAACCCAACCTTTCTCTCTCCACGCCGCATGCAGCGCCACTCGGCTTCTGCACTATATGCATCCGATGGTTTCAGTGTGTATCATTTGACTCAGCATCACCAGGCTCTCCATTTGCTACCCGGCCTCTGTTTGAACTTCGTTACTGCAGCTTCGAGTTCGTACAAAATTCATGGTGTCAAAAAACATCTCATGTTTCCATACAGTATGCTTTCTATGCTCATCGATCCTTCTGTCCTCTGATCCTATCATTCAATATGATACTTGTAATCCTAAGACGCACGTCCAGCACTAGAACTTCCTTCTTGGCATGATACTTGTAGCAACCATTACATATCATCACCCGCATTGAACCTTCCTTCCAACCCCCGTATTCACCTCCCAACTCCCAACCCCAAACCTTCAGCCCCCAACCCCCTTACTCTAACCCCTACTGCGAATATTCATACTGTCTATGCTCTTCACACAACATCATTATCGAACATGAGGAGGGTAACCATCAAAATCTTTAATTTTTCCTACCTACACGGGTAGTATTAAGAAATATGGCCAATTAAAAAAAATTCAGTTATCTGCATGAACATGCTATTGAAGCTCTGTGTCGCGTAAGCCTCACTTAGCAACTGACACGGTACCATTCGCAAAGTCAATGTTCGCAGTGCAAGCCTGAGAAAGCAAGCAAGCACGCAATTTCTTCCTCTCTCTACCCCTATTACTCGTATGCGAAAGCCATCCCTTGCCAAATTTTCTCTTCCATGCAAATTGCATACCATGTTGTGCCACGCTATGCAGATCAGATCCGTTCAACCATGCTTCGCAAACTCCATACCCCCTAACCATATCCAGCCTGAATTGACGCCGATCATTCCCTAGCCGTGAGGATATTCGGGTACCAAAAAGTTAAGAAAACCAAGCCATCCGAAAGGGGAAATTAGAAGAAAGCAGAAAGAAGAAAGAAGAAAGAAATGAAAAACGCCCTCTGATGCAAATCGTATCGTGTCTCGCGTGCACTTTTGTGTCGTACAATTAACCCTCACTGTTTGAAGGCTTTCGTGAAAATAAATTTAAAAAAAAAGGTGATTGTGTCAAACCAGTTTGTACTTTTCCTCATAGATGTATGCTGTGGATTAAATAAGGCGAGGTGATATATGAGTAGAAGGCAAAGACGCAGAAGACTTCGATCACCTGCTTGATACTGCTAGTAATACATTAAGTTAATCAAAAGCCGGTGGAGCTTGGATAGCTCCGAATCCGCCATGGTTGAGAGCGCCGTCTTCGGGTTTCATTGTGCCGTTCAAGAGGGGACAAAGTCTGAGTGGTGAGGGAAGATGTATGTCAGCAAATGATGTTTTTTCCTGTGTGTGTGATGTAAAAGGGGTATAAAATGCAAGGAATTGGCGAAGAAGAAAGAAATGTACGTGGATCCTTAGGAGCTTCCACGTGTATAAGAAAATGGGGCGGAAACTGATTCGTTAAGTCGGCTCCTTGAGCAAGAACACACAGCGGCCTTAGCGCTGCCCTTTGTAACTTTAACTGTGGTAGATCCTAACTAGGGAAGAGAAAAGGACTAATTAATTCGCATTGGGGACAGTACTTTTTATTCGTCTTGATGTGACCCGTCTGACCACAATTTGCACACTTCCTCGTGGTACCTGCTGGCTTTTCGATACTGGAGACAGGGGTTCCGGATGGACCTGGGGAGTCGGGATTAAGAAGTTGTTGACCGGCCATGGATTGTTTGGACTTTTGTTTTTCACGGGCGTGGCGTCTGTCTTTGTTACGTTCGAGACGGTCAAGTTCCATTTGGACTCTGTGGGTAAGGTGTTAGTTGTGATCTACTGAGTGGGAGAGTACGGTTGTAAATACTGTTGTTGAAGAGCTCTATTAAGTTCTGCATCATCCGACGTCTTGATGGTATAGACACTGAAACAAACTGTTAGCTATCGTCTCCAAGAAGGAAACGCAAAAAAAAGCAAGCTAGTGAGAATTACTCTGAAGTAGCAGCTTCCATCATCTTTTTGCGCTTTATATATTCTCTCCAAACGCGAATATCTTTGACTGTCTCGACTCGTTCTTCGGTTTGACCATATTGACCTACTTTGACCTTCCGAGTGATACGCAGGAATTTGCCGGAGGGGTTTTCAACGTTACTGGCTCTGCTGACTTGACTGAAAGAATCATCATAAGGTGCGGGCGTGGGCATAGAATGTGGAGTTGGTGCTACGACGAATCGTTCATCCTCATCTGCTTCTTCCAATTCGGTTGAAAGATGTTCTTTAGTATCTGACAAATTTGACTTTTGCTTTTCCCAAATATCGCGGATGGCATTATTATAGAGCTCGTCTTGCTTCTTGACGTTATAAGTATGTCCACCATTTGCCTTTCTTTCTGCAGCAATAGCAGCTGCGGACGTAGCATTTGGACCTTGGACAGCGCCAATGTAGCCTCCCTTCATAGAGGTTTGTATCATACTCACTGCAAGCCCACATCCAGACGGATCGCCATCACCATGAAGTTGAAGCATTGCTTTACCTGAAGTTGCATCCAAGAAAGCTTTGCTTGTGTTCCAAGGAGTAAGTTTGTGCTCAAGCGGTCGATCGGCGAATGTTCCTTCATCACCTTCTTCTTTTTCAGTTAGGGACTCGTAACCGGCATCTGTGAGGTTCCTAGCTCCAACTTGCATAGCATAAATCATGCATACATCTTCAGGCTTAACTAAGCTTCGCAAAGTCGCCTCATCAGGAATGATAGTGCCTTCATCTGGACGCCACACTTTTTCATTCTTATCGTAGGTGAGAATTTCCTTCAATTTCGCTCTGTTCTGCATGTCGTTCGTATCAGGAATGTGAGCAGTAAGATCGGCTATTTTTAAGGATTTAGTGGCGCTACGTCTGATTTTCCTGAATGCAATCATCTTGACTCGATTCTTGGTAGCATTTGTAACAGTCCTGGAGTGTGGTGTTGGTACTTTGATGGATGGGAATTGTTGCCCTGCAACGAATACGTTATCTATATTGCGAAGGTGCCATGTAGTACCGTAAACTCCTGTGGTACTACGAACACAGAGGAAGTCGGTATTTTTTGGTTGGTGCTTGAATATCGGAGTACGATACATCTCATTGTGGAGAGTTCGAACGGTCTCGCCCGGATCCACGAAACCAAAGTTTGCGAACGGGGACTTGTCTTCTGGGAGGAGAATGGTAGTGTCACCAATTTTGTCCTCAGGAGATGGTCTTTCCTGATCTTCCGCATCCTTTCGCCGGTAATAATTGATGATCCTATTACCCATGCCAAAGTTTGAAAGAACTATAGGCTGTTCCTCTGAATATTCAATCAAGGTAGCAGTGGAGTAGAAGTCCGCTAGTGTTAAATCCTTGGACTCTTTGAATACTTCTGGTATGGTCATCGTTCTAGCTTCCTTCTTCTTTCGCATACCTGGCTTGTCAAAAGTAATGGTCTGGTTGAGCCATTTGTTGAATCTGAGGGATGGTCGGTGCAGGGATCTGGCATCCTTAGTGTATAATTTGACCTTATAATAAGGCCATTGAAGGCGTAGCGCGGGAAGACTATGCTCGACGGTCAGATTTCCAATGGCTGCTCTGACCTTGCTTTGGTGATTCTCCTTTAGGGCATCGTAGGCTTCGTCGTTTGAAATGTTGAAGCGCTTGCTCAATTTCTTAGAAATGATATTGTTTCCTCGGAAATTACCACCAAGACGTTGACGTTTGGCCGCTGAGGTGAACTTAAGCTCTTCTAAAAGTAGATGAGGATCGTTGAGATCCAAGAAAGGGCGCTTGGCTGAGATAGCAACGGCTTGTTGCACATTATCGAAAGATGGGACAGCGAATTGAGAAATGTTGAAGTAGTCTGGCTCTGGTTGCACGACCTTTTTCCTTTTTGACGAATATCCGAGAATCTCTCTCTCCCAATCATCCATTGGCTGATCATCTATAGGTTCCAGTTGAACGATATCAGGTGTCGAATTTATCTTAGAGTCCCAGTCGTCACAAATCATCTGAAGATCCGCCCACGTCACCCCTCCAAGCTTTTCATCCTCGGGAGGTTCTTCAAAATCGAAAGTTTCCTCATTCTCTACCTCCTCAGCAGAGTCTTCGATAATTGCAACAAGTCCTTTAGCTTCCGCCTCAGCCGCACGTTTGCGCTTATCACCTGTCGCTGTTCCTAGATTGCTGCGGAAAGATTTTTCTTGGTCGGGAGCGAGGTCTAAGCTCACTTTTGTAGGATTTAAAGGTTTGGGTTGCTTGAGTGGTACTTTTGGGACGAAATGTGCGAGCTTTGGTGGCAGTAGCTCGTTGAAGTTCAAGATGACACCAGGTCGAAGGCTTGGAAACAACTGTTTGGCTAAATCTGCCTCAGATTCGGCAGGAGCAGGTATCGAAAGATCTTGGTTGTTCAACCTAGCTTGATGGTAACCAGGAAAATTGAGTTCCAATAAATCTTCCTCCTCAGCTGGCGCACCCACTGGTTCCTCGACTGTATTTCCTGCAGTCTGTGGTTCTCCATCTTGTATATCGACATGGTCATCAAAAGCGAATGGGGAAGAATCTCTGCCTTCTCCAAATAAGTCATCGGTATCGTGGCTCGTACCAGCATCGTCTGTCAAGGCAGGTAAGTCGCCAGCGCTTGGTAGAGAAGCTTCTTCTTCCTCCGGTAAATCGTCATCGCTGATATCCTCGAAATCCTGCGCATCATCTGCCTTCTCGCCCAACTCCAGAGGTCGATCGCCAAAGAGTCCGTCGTCGTCGCCCTTCTCCAAACTATCATTCAACAAATTTTTCATAGCCTTTTCATCTTCTTCATCCTGACGCTTCCAGTCTATCTCAGTAAACTGGGTAAATTCCGTGGGTCTGGATTCGGATTCGGCCATCTTTGCGATTTACCTGGTCACTCCCAAGAGTAAAAGATGCGCCGATGGTCGTGTTCATTCAAAGATTATTTGTAGAAGAGAAATTGCTGTCGGAAGGAGTATTGACAATGTTAGACTTCGCATACGGTTTGTGATTTATTTGGAAGGTGGTCGTGGAAAAATGGTTGAGGGTGATAACTTTGTTGTATTCAAAACTGCATAGTTAGCGCGTAATTATATCTGTAATAAAGTGGTTGACTAATAATTACTCGATGCGGGGGAAACAAAGCCTTGGCCTTGAATAAAGGGTTACCCTTCCTACTCCTTACTTCCTTCCTACTTACCATTGCACTGCTTTTCATCATGTTCGAAATCTCAAATATATTACTCTACAACCAACCACTGGCACTTACAAACGTTTTCTGTGAAGTAAAGATTAGTAAGGATTGCTAATAATACTTAGCACTCATGATCAACGTTCTCTCTATCGACGTGATGCATGCATGATGCAGGGTCTACCTATGTCTATCTATCACTTATACGAACTCTATCGGCTCATACGTAAAGGTTATATGTACCCCACCAGTGACATCTGAATAGGTATGCGTACCTATAGCTAGTAGGTATATATATATGAAGTGAAGTATCAGGGACTTCTTCATATCTGCTGACTCAAGACGATGATCCCCTTAATATCCCTCTAATATATCTCGAAGTTCAGTTCCAACAAGACAACAGTACTAGCAAGACCTCCTAAATTCTATCTTTCCTCTACTCTACATCCGTCTTATTCAATTATGGATTCCGCCTCATTATTTCCATGTGCTTCAAGGGAAGAACTGGTGAAGGAATATGTCGGCAAATCACTACATGACGTAACTTGCCCTGCAGCTATACTTGATATATCGAAATTGAAGGAGAACTGTGCCAGCATGCTTGATGCCTTGGATTCTTTGGACTGCGGGTGGAGAGCCCATATTAAAACTCATAAGGTACACATTCTTTTTGGAGTTCTAGCCTCTTATCACTCAATTCGTCTTCGTACATATCAGTAGTACTGCTCTTGTATAAATGGTGGTCTCTCATGGATTTTTTTGTTCAATATTTACACTGACCAAATTGAAAGACAACCGAATTGACAAGATTACAAGTCGGTGATGGATCTGGACCGGTCAATATCGTTGTTTCCACTGTAGTAGAAGCGGAAAATATAGTCCCTCTTCTTCTTGAGTATAAGAATAAAGGAAGGGCAGTCAATGTGAGCTCATCATTGTCCCACCTATACGTAAACATTATCTTTACATAGCTTAGGTACTCTACAGTTTCCCCCTCACCTCAGGCGTAGTCGATCGACTGTCAAAAGTCTCCACAGCTCTTGGTCCCAATGGTCTATCCCTTATGATCGATCACCCATCCCAGCTCCGCTCTGTCGCCGCCATCCATGCCAAAACGAACAACCCGCCCCTCATCTTCATTAAAATAGACATGGGAGGCCATCGAGCCGGTGTCATTCCTGGTACGGAAATCTGCTCCCAGCTGATCTCTTCCGTCCTATCTCTAGCCAATCGCGATGTATGTATCCTCCACGGACTATACTCGCACGCTGGACACTCCTATGCCTCCAACTCTCAAACTGCAGCCCTCGACTATCTTCGCCAAGAATTTGAATCCCTTTTCATTACAACTGAGGAGGTTCATTCAGCAGCTGCTACAAATTTACCTCTTGTGCTTTCTGTGGGCGCTACCCCAACGTCTAGCGCCATTCGTAACCTTCTTCTCCCATCCAATTCTTCTGAAGCATCGAGTGAGATTGCAGCTCTCAAGGCTACTCTTGAAGCTATTCGGGGAGTGGGCTGCGAGATTGAGATTCACGCTGGAGTTTACCCAACGCTTGATATGCAACAACTAGCTACTCATGCATTGCCAGAAGAAATACTTAGTGTAAGCTACATTTTCCCGAGTCTTTGACCCATGAACTAACACCCGCAAAGTGGTCTTCCGTAGCCATTACAATCCTCGCGGAAATCGCCTCCCTCTACCCCACCCGAGGCGAGTCCGGCTCCCCAGAAGCCCTCCTCACAGCCGGTTCTCTCGCCCTCGGCCGCGAACCATGCAAGGCATATCCCGGCTGGGGAATACTCTCACCTTGGAACCGCACTTCTTTTGCTTTGCCCAATACAGGCCCTGAAGGTTATTCTGGCGTACGTACCCTCTTCTTCAAAGATGTGAGAGGAATCAACTAAAATAATTAGTGGCAAATCTCCCGCATCTCCCAAGAACACGGAATCCTCGCCAACCCAGGCAAAAATGACTCGGAACTCTTCATCGGTCAAAAAGTTCGCATCTGGCCTAATCGTAAGCATATTCGGTTCACAAAACCTTTTGTTCTTAATACCCAATTCTGTTTCCCAATCTCAAATCCATTTTTCTGTTTCATGCTATACCCTCCTTCTCCTTCTCCTTCTCCTTCCTAATACATCCCAAACTCCTCGTTTTCCTCCCAATTCTTTCCCCAATAGGCAATACTGACTCCCCGATGTTCTAGATGCATGTATCGCTGGTGCAGGATATGGATGGTATCTAATTGTGGACGAGACTCGAGAGGGAAAAGAAGATGAGATTATCGATGTTTGGGTTAGATGGAGAGGATGGTAAAGCACAGTTGGTCACCAAAGACCGCAGAAAAAGAGATTTAGCTCTGCCATGGATTTCATTGTGCATATATTCTAGAATCAAAGGTATTATATCTTTATCTCAGCGCGCACTTTAAACTCCCTAAACGCCAGGCCAGTTCCCCACTTTCCACTTTCATTCGTTACCATCATAGATCTAAAGGATAATTTTTTATCTCTCCGCAATAATCATGGAAATAGAAAGCGTTTTTTTTATTTGCATCTCTTCTCCACAATGCTCGCACCGAATTCCTCATATTCCTTCCTCGAAATCCACATTTGATGGAACGTTCCCAAACTCCCCAAGATGCTCCCTCCAATCCATGCACCAAATCTCCTCTCCTGTGTAAGACCCGCGGCCTGCAACTTGATTCTCGCACCTGGATATAGAAGTGCCAACTCGCTACTCAAACGATCCGTAAACCCGTTAAGCAATGTGCTACCACCTGTAACAATGATATTTTGCAACAAATGTGACCGCAGATCCATATCAACCGCATTTACTGAAGCCTTGATCATTTCAGGAAGAGTCTGCGCTTTTGTAGGGGCCGGCTCGTTTTCTGAAGGCAAGGCGGCCTTTTCATCCCACATGCCTTCCGTGACATTGAATCGTTCTATACCCCACATCTGGTTCGCACCGTCGGGCATCTCAAATACACGGCCCGGTTGTTGCTTCGCGTAATCCACGTTCGTGGTATTGGGTCCGGTGGTAGCATTCAATCGACTCGGTCCACCCCATACTTGCACAACCGATTCTTTGAATTCTGTCAAAACACGTTCTTCTTCGAGAGCGCGGAAACTGGGTGGAGGAGGGATCTTGAAGTTGCGGTAGGTAGCTTGGGCCGGGGCGCCTGCATCGACGGGAGTTTTGGATGCGATCATGAAATGTGGAGTAAGCTCGACTTTTGGTTCTACGGTGCTGAACAGTGTGCGGATTTGAGAGGATAGCCAATTGCCAGCGAGTTGGGATCTTTGTACCGATTTTTTGAGTACAAGTCCATCGTGTACCGCGATAACTGATGCGTTTGATGCTCCGACGTCGACTACCAATGCTGTCGCCTTGCCGCCTCCAAATGCTGCGAGGACGCTGTTTCGTGCGAGCCAAAAGGCGGGGCTACCCCAAGATTCCATAGCTACTTCGATGGCCTTTTCTCGTGACTTGACTGTGTTCCATGCGGTTTCAGTCATCAGCAATGGGTGCTCTTCCAATGGTTTTTCTTGTCCATCCACATCCATATCAACCTCCATCTCCTCTGGTTTATCGTTTAGTCCATTTGTTCTAGGATCCGCCTGTTTGAAACTCGTAAGTCGTGAAGTAATAGCATATTTCCACAATTGTTCTGCGGTGTCCCAGTCTTCAACAATACCATCCTTGTTCATTGGGTTGCGAATTTCGAGGTTTGCGCTGGGGTTGTGAATCGCATTGTCGCCGTAAAATGAATCTCCATCGCGAACGCCGTAATGTGAATTGATGACTGATTTGGGGGTATCTTCTCCTGCAAAGCCGGCGCGTATACTTGAGTATCCAGGATCAATTACAATGGCTGATACCTCATCTAATTGGTGTTGTTAGTAAACATTTACGGACTTTTGACGTGTCTGGGGGGAAATGGCTTACCTCCTCCGTAGACGTCTGTTGGTTGCATTGACGAATTCATTGTTTGCGATGCCATGACGACAAGATAGCAAGCAAGGCGGTGTGGGTTTGGAGGATAGGAACGAAAATACTTAAAAAGGCTGAGAAGTTGTCGCGTCGGTCCTGTAGATGCGCTCGAATTCGTGAAAGTTGATGTTTGTAAATTTGAGCAGTTTTAAGCGACACAAACTTGACGCGGAAGGTTGAAACGATCGACCCCTCGATTTCAAAAATTGTCAAAACAAAACTAAACGAACCTTGGAAGTCTTATGAATACACCTTTCCTTTCCTTCTGGGTTGGCGCCCACTTGAATCTCTCTTTTTTATCATATAAAAGATGATGGATTTGAGTTATGCTTTTACATGTGACTACATAACTCGGAGCTGGAACAACCCTTTCCGAAACATCGAAACACATCTCATCTTGATCAAATTCATATCATCCCTTTTTTTCGTTCATGATATAGTGTTAGAAAACAGTAGGTATTCTCCGTAATCCTGAAGTGTATGGAAAGATCGTCGTTCATCTTGCTATCTTTCCACAAACCACCATCCTCGACACAGCAGACGCCCAGTTGCTCGATAGGTTATTCATCATACGAATATTTGTGTATCCATCAAGTTCACCATGCAAACATTCGAGGATCTACGATTGGGGAAATACAAAGGAACAAAAAGACTGAAGTTGTCATGTGGCCTCACCGAGTTTCCTCGGGAGATCTTGGACCTCTATGATACCCTCGAAATCCTTGATCTATCCAACAATCCTCTCTTCACACTCCCCAAAGATATCCACCGACTCCACAAACTCAAGGTTACTTTCTTCTCCGACTGCAACTTCACCACCTTTCCCACACAATTATCTCAATGTCGTTCCCTAGAAATGATTGCCTTCAAGAACAATGGTATGGCCATAATCCCCGAAGGAGCTTTTCCACGCAAGTTACGTTGGTTGATCCTTACCAATAACAAAATTGAATCTCTACCCAACAGTATTGGACACTGTCATCGACTTCAAAAATGTATGCTAGCTGGAAATCGATTGGTCACTCTCCCTAATGAAATGTCTCATTGCCGGAAGTTAGGCTTACTGAGACTATCAGCTAACAACATCACCCAATTACCTACTTGGCTGCTTAGTCTTCCAGAATTGTCATTCCTTTCGTTCTCTGGGAACCCCTGCACCCCCTCAAAAGGAGATAATCCAGTGTTGGAAGATATTGCTTGGTCAGACTTAAAAGTTCACCAAGTTCTTGGTGAAGGTGCTTCGGGTATAATTTCAAAGGGTGTGTGGAAATCACAAACTTCCGAAATCGATGTTGCTGTCAAGTTGTTCAAAGGCGAAGTGACCAGTGACGGCCTACCTTCAGATGAAATGGATGCATGTATTGCCGCTGGCCGTCACCGGAATCTCATTGATCCAATTGGCAAGATTCATGGCCATCCAGAAAAGAGAGGATTAGTACTCGAGCTCATTCCTCCCCATTATACCAACTTGGGCCTTCCCCCGACTCTTGACAGCTGTACCCGTGATGCGTTTCATCCAACAACCGTCTTTTCAATCGAAAAATGCCGCGCAATCCTAATATCTATCGCATCAGCGAGTATGCATCTCCATGAGAGAGGAATCACCCACGGAGATTTGTACGCGCATAACATCCTGATCGATAACTCTGGTCATGCACTTCTTGGAGACTTCGGCGCAGCGACAATCTACCAGAAAGGTTACGAGCATTCAGAAGCAATTGAAAAGATGGAAGTTTTTGCATTCGGTCATTTAGTTGAGGATATGTTAGGATTGGTGGCGCGAAATGTTGTGGCTGAAGAGGATGTCAGTGTTTGGGATGAGAAAGAAGGTTATGCGATTGAGGAATTGAACCAATTGCATTACAAGTGTACCAATCCTATTGTTATGGATAGACCATTGTTTTCTGAGATTTTTATGGAGTTATGTGCTTAATGGGATATGATATAGAGTTGGGTGAACTTGGATGGAATATTCCATCATTGTTCATTTCAAATTTAGACTGTAGACTAA
Organism: Myriosclerotinia curreyana; assembly: GCA_002162495.1. Lineage (NCBI taxonomy): Eukaryota > Fungi > Ascomycota > Leotiomycetes > Helotiales > Sclerotiniaceae > Myriosclerotinia > Myriosclerotinia curreyana. The sequence continues at coordinate 233,072 of NGKJ01000004.1, forward strand.
CTAATAAGAAGAAAGAATAATGGATAAGGGATACAACAAAGTTGATAGAAGAATACGCGCAATTCATCACCTCTCATCATTTGACTTATCGGTTCATTGCCGGCGTACTTTCGCTTCTATGATGTTAGTCGCCTTTACACTCATTCACTTAATCCGCCAAACCTAACTAATTAACCCAAAATACCGCCTCTCTCCTCGTCAAATGGTGGTATTGACAAATCGACAATCTAGCTTCACGGTTAGACACAACAACTCGAGGTGCGAAGTGGTATCTTTGTGGGGAGCATTCGATTGCTTCAAAGATCAAGGATACACACTTACTGGTCACCAAAGATGTAGGGCATACAGACGAGCCTGAACTTTTTGCCATTTTGGTGTGCTCTTTTTGATTCGTTATGTACTATGTATGGTACGCAGGTAGGAAGTTTCCCAATGCATATATTCAAAGATACCTTCTTTTTTTTTCAGCACAAGTACAGCGGGCACTCAACCTCAACAAATTAGTAGAAAGGGCAATTGAGCAATTTTCGAAATAGTAACGGGCAGTGGATTTTTATTGAGGTCCAAAACTATATTATCAAGACTCATTTTTTTTGGCTATTTCGGTAGAGTTACGATTGGTGGAGACGAGCGAAATGTTGTTACGAAAAGCATCCAAGGACCAAGAGTAAATCGCGTCCTAGAACCATTGTGCAAGGAATTTGAAACTGCAAATGTGATCTGAACCAAAATGTCTGGTCTTTCGATTATACCTACTACCTCATTCCATTTCTAACACGGCATGATGATATTCAAATCCCAAGGTGGTCTGCGGTTTGCTCCTCTCCAATCCAACCAGTCCCGTACAATTCGGTCTGATTTTTATTTCTTAATAAAGAAAGAAAATACTATTAGACTGATTCTATTGATTTCATTCTTCTTTATGTAGGGAATAATAAAACTTCCGCATCAGTCAGGTACTTCAAAGTCTTAATGTAATTGTTTGTAGAAAGACTTCCCAACTTGTTGATGTCGTCTACCGGTGTTAGGAGATAAGATCATGGACCCACCACGGCTTTACGCCCCAGCGGAGTTAAATTCGGCCCCACTTAAACATCTGGGGAATCAGCATAAATACGATTTGAGGTTAGCCTCTTTCCTTAACATCATCATCAATGATACTAATAAGCACAATGACAATTTCCTCGAAATCATAGCTTATGTCGGAGTTTGAATCCGAGCCATAGTAAGTATAAAGAGTAAATATAAGAAGAGGTTTGCCCTTCCTCTTCACTTCATTCACATAATCTCAAGCTTTCTTACAATATCCTCACTCGAAAACACCTTATAGCATAATTTAAACATCTCACAACAATTGCAATGACCTCAACAACAGCACAGAATCTTGCTGCTATCATACCCAAGAAAGGTGGACCCTTAGAAATAGTTCATAGGGCAACCCCTACACCAGGTCCACAAGAACTTCTGATAGAAGTCCATTCCATCGCATGTAACCCAATCGATCATTACATGCGCGACCATGGCTTTGTCATTGCTTCTTATCCCGCAATTCCCGGCTCCGATATTTCAGGTATCGTCGTTGCCGCCGGTTTGTCCGTGCCCGCTGCTGCACCCAAAATGGGAACCCGTGTGACAGCTTTTGCGCCGGCCTTCTTCACTCAGGGAGATCCAGATCATGGAGCATTTCAAAAGAAAGTTCTTGTGCCGGCTTCGAGCGTCTGCCCATTACCTGACGGAATAAGTTTCAACGAAGGAGCAATTCTCCCAATGGCTGTGCAAACTGCGATGGCTGCTTGGTATTCGGTTGGGTTGGCGCGCGATACAAAGTTCACACCTGAAGACAAGAAGGGAGCTCTCGTATGGGGTGGGAGTAGTAGTGTTGGAGGGGCGGGAGTGCAACAAGCTGCGAATATGGGATATGTGGTATATGCAACTGCTAGCCCACAGCATCATGAATACGTCAAGAAACTTGGTGCCTCGAAAGTTTTTGATTACAAGGATATTGATGTTATTGAGAACATTGTGAAGTCTGCAAAAGAGGATGGAATTACAATCGATTTGGCATATGATGCAGCTGGTGCACTACAGTCTATTTTAGCCATTCTGAAGGCTGCGAAGGGTGCTGGTGTTGCTAAGTTGGCATCAGCAATTCCCTTAGGACCTCAACCCCCAACTGTAGAAGGCGTGGATATCAAATTTGTTTCAGCGCCAAAGGATGAAAGGATTGAATGGTCCGAATGGCTCTATTGGACTTGGCTAAAGGAGAAACTCCAGACGGGTGAGTTTGTGCCAAGCCCAAATATCAAAATAGTAGACGGGGGGCTTGAATCTGCGAACAGAGCATTAGACGAGTTGAAGGGAGGTGTTAGTGGAGTAAAATTGGTGTTGGAAGTATAATTGCTTTATCAAAGTGATTTCTGTGGCGCACTTGGAAGCCCTTTTCGTGAAAGGCAATCAATGCTCAAAAGTTTTCCATACTTGCTAAGAACCGTTTCCACTAGTTGCTAGTGCATTTTATCGATTCTGCCGCTTTCAAATTCCGCGTGCCGTATTGTAGATCATGAAAATTTCCCCGGCAAGTTCTTCGCGCAGTTTCTATAATCTTTCCGCATCTTGTTCTCTAGTTGCATAGTTTTAGTCACTCCTGCATTATCAATAGCAACATGTGTCCTAGTCGTCAGTCTCTCAATAGCATCTGCCGCCGCGCGGACAGACTCATTATCAAGCAGACTGAAGTAGATCCAGACGACGTCGATCTTGGGGTTCATACTACGCATGAGGGAGATAACGGGTAGGATTTTCGTTTTGATGCGGCTGGCGAGGATTTTCATTGAGGGATTTGATGATGAGGCTATGGAGAGGGCGATGTCTGTCTCGATGCCTTTGCTGGGGCCGGTGGTGAGAACTGTATATAGTGAGACTAAGGCTAGAGGTAGTGATGATTGGGAAAAGGTGAATAATATGTACAGGTTTTCCCGTCAGCATGCTTGGAGAACTTTTTGACCATGTCTACAGCATATGTTTCCTTGTTTGGGGTTTGGCTGGTGGCCATTGCGAAATTACTAAGTCGATTGATAGATAGCTAAGATGATTGCGATAGTGTTAATATCGATGTTCAAGCGGCTTCAGTGACTGCAGTTGCACTGTGCAGTAACAAGGGACGTTGTGCGGCATACGATTTTGCTCATAGGGATGTACGTAGTTACCGGACAGCTGCTTATCATGACAGTCACGCCTAGTACTTTTTTGTACCAAGTTATGCAGGACCCTGTGGATCAGATTCTTATCTTGGTCCGCTCAATATAGAACGCGCTCTAAACGCAGAAAGTACTTCATCGAGGATTTCTATAGTGCTTCCTATAATATCGATGCATCAAAATGGTGGACCTTTGACATAGCTATTGGCCTACACACCTTGATAAGTTTAGTATAGCAAGACCAATCACATTACAAGTTCGCTCCGTATACACCGCTGCTGCTGATGTATGGATCGACAGCGCAGCAAATTGACCCTGACACTGCGGAATCACTGCGGGGTATCATAAGCCCTACTCTTACAGTAGCGTCCCAGTTGGCTGGAACCTCTGATTCAAATTATTCCTGAAGTCAAACTATAATTACAGAATTGTAACCCGCGGTAAGATCAAATTCGGTCAACTTGCCGGTAATTCCAACAGACATCTTTGTACTTCTCCTCTTTATTTGCAGAGTCGTGCTGAGGGTATGAGTTGGGTGGTCTTCCTGGGTCCTTGTCAGTATATCCTACTTTTTGTAGTATCTTCACACATCTTTTCATGTATGTACTATGCAATGGAACAAGTTGGATGTAGGAAAGCTTTAATTCATCTAAGTACACTCTGCTTATGCCTCGTATGCATTTTGACTTGATCCTGAATGTTACCTTGCAATTTGCTTCCTCTCATAAGACTTAATGATTCAATATGCAGCTGTATGTATCCCTCATATTGATTCTGCATAACTCCCGTAACTTCCCTCCCACAATATTCTCCATAAAACAATCTCAAAGAACCCATCAATTTCTGGCAATAAAGTCCCATTAGATGTCAAGAAACTCTTTCAAGTACGTGAAATCTGCTCGTAAGTCAATGGCTCAAGATCCATTAACTTAAGAAAGCCATTCATGTCCTCCGTTAGATCTTCCTTGTTCTTATAAGTTGGCATATCCAAATTCTTCAAATCTCTCTCAAACTCCGCGCGGTGAAACCTAGCAATGGTCGTATTAGGACCGCCCATTTGCTGAGAGTAATAAATGAGCTTTGTGCGCCAATGATAGATGAACTTGCGAATTGGAAGTACAACTGAGCTCTTGTTGACTAGCCGGGAGTTTGCGAAGCCGGGGGCGATGGACATCAGAAGGTACAAGACTTCGAGGCGTTGTTCGGGTAGCGGGGCGGGGCATGCGACTGGATCAATGAAGTAGTAGATGGTGAGGAGTAGTTTCAAGGATTCTGTACAGTCGCCACCCCCAAGGTGTGTGTCGCGATAAAATTGTCCGCGGAAGACACTCAGGTATAAGGCTCTCATACCAGGGCAATCGTAACCAAACCCCTCTTTTTGTAGGCTCGCGAGAGTCTCATAATCGGAAAATAGTTGATAGGTCAGATTTCTATCTTCTTGAGGGTTGTAGTTGCTGTGATGGACTGAAAGCATCAGGCTTCGGAGATTGCCCTGGGGTCCTACATCTCCTCGGAGACATAGGGCGCACTTGCAATCAAGCTCTTGGGATCTCATGAGCGCGGCACGACGGTTTTGATAGTCGCCTGTGTATACGAAGCGACGGGTGATTTCGGTGCCGGCAGGAATGTCGCAGTTGGCTTGAAGGATGTATTTCACGCCGTCAAAATACTCGCGGGTGTTAGCATTGCAGTCGTTTCGTATGATTGAGATGAATGGTTCGAAGCATTCTGTGAAGGTACTTGTTAGTATGGGTTTACAGCAGATACTGTGTCGTTGAATATCGGTAAATGAGCTTTACTTACTACCACATCTGACGCCACCCGGGGTTCCAGTGTTCCAGTCGCTTCCATGCTGCATGTTTACTCGACGTAGGGTTATTTGCTGCATTGGAATGAATTGACTGATAGCCTGTTGATGACCATTAGCTCCCTCATACTTGTGCAAAAGATCTGTAGCTTATAACTTACAATGCTGAGGATATGTAGGACCCCCTCCTCGGTGAACATCGAGTCAATAAGAGTGTTCAAGCCAACCTTTAATCCATCATAGGAGTCCTTCAAGCCATCCTTGGTTGCAAAGTGAAACGAAGCTCCGGTTTCCATTTCTAAAAACTCCTGTAGATGTGCCGAAGGAAGACGACTCGCCCTTACAAGGGACATTAGACGGATAGCAAAACGAACTTCGGAGTATCTAACGTAAGCGCGCTTCCCTTCAAAGGCACTGTTCACCATTTCTTCCAGGAAAGAACACTCGTATTTGTGGTGGTGCTGATGGGCTTCCTTCTCGCACTCCTTTCGCATATATTAGTCTACAAACTAAAGTCAAGAAGAGAGAGACGACAAGAAATATCTATCTTACCTTGCTGCAGTAGTAGAGTAACTTGCAGTTTTCGCAAGGGGTGAAAGTGATCTTGGCTTCCAAACCTCTCTCCACATTGCATACCACTCCTTCGTGGCTCTCCATGCTCTGGTATGCAAAGCAATTGTCGCAGGTTCTTTGCATTATCTCGGCTTCCTCGTCGATCTAGGGGTAATGACGCATTAGTATAGTATTGTAGGATGTAGGGCGAATGGAGTATCATATTTGAATGAAGAATAGAAGGCCTCCTTCATTCAAGTGCCTTGAATCACTGGAAGATAAAAGGATATTGATAGAAGTAAACTCAGACTGATGAGTGCACTGCCTTTGATGTGTTAAAGGAAGAGGTCAATCAGTAGAATAGTCTTTCAACTTGGAAGACAATATGTGATGGTCAAACTGAATGGGGAAAAGCACTTGTTGAGGAAATCTGAGATCATTGTGGAGAGTACACTTTCAGTCTGTGAAAAGAAAAGATAATCAATAGAAAAATCTTAACCACACAAGACTGGATGTTGAAGGTTTGTAGATTGAGGAGAAGTATCCTTGGGAAGGTCTCAAACTGATATGCCCACTATGCTGTAAATTTCTTATAGTTATACAGTCATAGACATACATATAGCAGAGTAGAAAAGCCGACATGTCTTAAGTGTGGGTATAAAGAATGGACATGATGCAAAACAAGAGGACTTGATTCAGTGAACAGACTTTCCAAATCTAAAAAGACAACAGACATGATGCCAAATACTCGGAGTTCATTCGATGAGTAGACTCTCCAAAGTTGTAAAGAAAACAGACATTTGATGTTACATGCTCGTCCGGACATGAAAAGATGAATGTGCTAAGCGACGATCAAGGGACAGTTGAGAATAAAATAATAAACAACTTACAATAGTGAACCTTGGTTTCTTGATGGTAAATATAATGTCCCCAGAGGACACGGCACGATCCACGTAAAGACCTTCCCTACCAGGTTGGATAAGAGAGGAGCGGATAGACATTGGGACCTAAGAATACAATGTTAATGTAGCTGACTGAGACTCGATCTGGGATTTTTTTGAGAATGATTAATTACTTACAGTACGATCAACACGAACAGGAATGGCATCCTGGGCGGGGGTGAGAGGGATGGGAATAGAAGCAGAGCTAGAGGCGGAGGAAGGTTGTTGGGAAGCCATGGTTGCGGTTGTTGTTGTGTGGGGAATTTGTAGAATAAGAAAGGAAAACGAAGTTGGGTAAGAGAAACAATCTAAAATTAAGCTAAGCGGAAGCGAGTTAATATTACACCTGGTAATTGGATCGGTAGATGGCAGAAACTTACTGCTAGGCCATATATAGTTAGAGAGATTAGGGCAGGAACGGAATAGATTGCTCATTGAATGGGCGATTTCAGGTAACTTGGCAGCGCAGAGCTTATCACTTCAAAGCTCTAACCTCCAAGATCAAAATGTGCAGCTTAATCTCACCTGAAGGCACTCTCTAATTGAATCCCCAGTTCTTCCTTTATCTACTCTAGAAAGAGAAATCTTGACGGTGAAAGAAGGACAAAATTGAGAAGGATGTCCGCAGAGAGCTTAAGAGCTTCTTTCTTCCAGTTGAACGCCCTTCTTTTCTAACAGCGGGTTTACATAATTAGCCAGCTAACTACTGTTACAAGAACTTGCCGAGCCCTCAAGGGATATTAGACTCATTCATCATCTATTTCTAGTCTTTCAAAATCGTCAAGCATCGAATATCAACGGCTCATTCAAACGACTCGAACAATTACAGCACTCATCGATTGCGCTTGAGCTCCCATAAGAAGGAATCTCCACGCATATCTTCCCCAGACATTCCTCCAAAGGAACTAGAAAACAGCACTTCAACAGAACGATTGGTAGAAGGGGCGGAATCAGAAGGGGAAAATCTAGGAACAATCGCAAAAGCATTTGAAGTACGCACTCAACTTATGCTCGCATGAGAGTCTACGTGATAAAACCTAAGCTGATGGGGAGTCTAATTCCATAGATCCAAAATGAAATCCCAATAGCAATTTGAGATTCTGTCACCCTTTTCTTGTCAACAACCAGCCCGCAAAATATCAACACGACTCCAAATTTTAGTCTACTTTCGGGCATCACTCAAGTAGTCGCACACTCATCCGTCGAAAAATTATAATCTAAGCCATCATTCGTTGTTCAGAAGGCCTTTTCCACATGAATAATCCAGCGATAAAGATTCATCTTCAGCGCAAAAACGGAGAAGTCGAGATACTCAATGCCGATTCTACTTATGACGCAGCCTCATTTTCAACACATTTAAATTCCAGAGGGATATCACATTATGCGAGGAACCTTTGCACCGCGGAACAAATACAATCTACGAACATTCCAAACTCGGAACCATAATACACAGAACTTGGCACAGCCAGCCACATGAACTGCGCAGATTATGGAATTGGCTACCCAATCTCAGACAAAGGCACCTCACTGATTCAATTTCATATTCAGAAGAGTATCAAGAATAGCTGAAAGTAAGGTACGATGTCAAGCATCAGCAAAGGAAGCCAGAAGTTGGCATAAACGGCTAACAATTTCTTGTTACACCAGACACATATTTATTGTGCAAATGCCGAATAGCTCACCGTGAAGCTACCACAATGGAGAGTAATAGTGCCAGTGGCGGAATATGCATAATAATTATTCTTTCCTATTATATATCGGGCCATCATAAGCTGGAGAAGCAGAAGTAATTTGACAATGAGGCCAGAAGGCAATTGTGCCGATAGTTGGATTAGTTACAGCAGCAAAGAGCAGGAAGCCCTCAAGGGAAGGCTGAATTTCTTGGCCAGTCCTTTAAATAATCTTTATTATAATACCTCTTCATCTGCAGTATCTCTGAAACGATTGATCTCATCTTCTTGTAGTTTACAAAGGCAGCCCAGTGCCCAACACCATCAACCCTCCAAACTCAACCCTCAAAACTCAACCCAGCAATCGTGAACACAAGATAAAGATGTATTATCTAGGACCATTTGGAGATTTTTCTATTACTGCTGTGGTGGGAAATTTTTATCATCTAAATCATGTCAAAAATTCTAGGTAAGTTATTTGTGGTTGTTGACTAACCCGACCCCTGAATTAACCGAAGGCCAAAGTTTCAACCACACAAGAGAAAACACAGACATCCATCTACCGACATACCATCTAGAACATCATATGTACACCAACATGGGAGGTTATGCAGAATGCAAAAAATATGAATTTAAACATGATTTGACATTTTAAAATTTGGACATCCATGAATTTACTGATATCATATGTGACAAAAACTGAGCTTCAACCAACTTCAGGAATGTCAACGTCTCTAGAATTTCAATGAAACTATTCCAGATAGCATCTTCATCACTTTCAATCACAATAATAATCACAATAATAATCACAATAATAATCACAACAATAATCACAATAATGATCACAATAATGATCACAATAATGATCACAATAATACAAAGCTTTTCAACTTAGATCACTTTCTTTTCGCCCTTATTGTAAAGGATTAATCGCATTTTGACTTCACTGGTTGTAAATGTGGTAAGCTAGAGTAGAGAAGACTGCCCACCGCAGCCACAGAAATCGAACACTCTTCTTCGGCGTAAAGGGCCGATTGTTACAAGACATCAATTGGCTCTGGATGAGCATGTTGATATAAATCGATACATAAACTATGTAGGAAATACTATTAGTATTGAATGAGCCAGGCCTTTGGACCTTCGATCGCAGAGGGAGATGGGCTCGATGACGATAAGGCGTGGTCAATAAAGAAAGAAAAAATTTGGGCAATGAATAGGCTACACATCTTATCACAGAATATAATATAGTTTTGATGGGCTGAATTTCGTATTTGAAAAGATATATTGCATATCCAATCTTGGTTTGCGGTTCACAAAGGGTGTTAGTATCGTATGAGAATACTTAAGAAAGGAGTTGAAGGCCGCAAATAGAGGTTTATTCTGGGATTGTTTGTGGAATAGGATTGAGAGAAATTATTGACGGCGATATTAGATATGATGATTAGAAAGGGAATGAATGGGAAACAATATGGCAATAGCTGATAGCCTAGAATGATTTTACTAACACTCCTGAGTCTTAATACTCAGGTTGAACTTCATAATGCATGTTTGAATGGACTCCTTGATTGATATATTTACCCAGATATGGCAGAGTACGAGTGAATTGCATAAGGACTTGAGACATAATAATTGTCCAGTGATAAGAATAGACAATACGAAGGATAATGAGATCATGTAGTACATAGGGCAATATAAAGCTGGCACTGCGAAGAAATATGGGGCAGGTGAAGCCTGACGGTTTCTTTCCGAGGAAATCTTACATTGTGAGTAGTATAAAAGACGCAGATATCTTACGAGGTAAAAATGTAAAGGGCAATCTGCATCGTGCTGTTAGGGAGTTGAGGTGCTTTTTGGAGCAGAGATAAAATATTGAGGGATTCTTATGGGAGTGAGGAAAAGAGGAAAACGAAGATGCGGAGAATATAATTGTCGATTTTGATAGTGATGAAAAGAGATAAATTTATGTGAGGACTGGGAGTGACAATGGTATTCAAAAAATGACGGTATATAGTATGATCTTGGAATATAGATGAGGATCAATCCAATCCTCAACCCGGTACCTACCATGTCAGGTGTGACAGTATTTTATGATCCCACTCATTGTCTTACTCTGACCTTCAGAAAATCCTGCTCTAGATATGATTTTTTCTTTCCTTAGTAGTATGAATATTTGAGTTCAATGCTCTATAGCCCTTATATACTTACAACCCGCAATCCACACTCCCAAGCCCAATTTACTAATTCAACCTCGAAGTGCCCGCCCCGCCGCGACCCAGAAAAACTCCTCCCCCATTTCCTATCCCCATTCTCTTAAAAACGATATCCGCGCAATATAATTTGAACCAACAAATCTAGAAGCAGATATGAATCAACCCCCAGGGACAGAATCTTAGATATGTAGGAGATTTGCTGGTGTGTGGTGTGTGGTGTATAGTGAGTAGAAGGAGGAAGAAGGATGTTGGGTAGAAATTAGAGATGGGAGGAGAGAATATGAAGAAAATAAGTGACTGGAGATCGAGGATAATGATGGGCTTAAAATTGACAGTGATGAGACGAAGTCAGGCAGCCAGTACACCCAATTTAACATGTAAAGAATTGAAACGTTGACTTTTTAAGATTGATACCGAAACTACTGTACAGTAAAACCACGAAAGACATTCTACCCGTTTCCTAAAGATATGGCATTCTAATATTCATCAGAAGATGTTGAAGCTATTTCCATCCCTACACTCATTTCCAGCTTTATGACATACTCCTTACTGTTCCTTTTTCGCAAATTATGATGTGCAGCTTAAAGAATATCATCTCACCGAATCTCTTCTTTTATACCTTGAACTATTGAATTAACCAAACCAAACCAAATTCGGGTTCAAGTCAACTAAGGAGTAGTCACGATACCAACCCCCCGTCACGTTCTGTTATCCCCTCGCATTCACTCTCACGATACACCACCATAGTATTCCTACCTCCTAACCTATATAAACCACCCCTCCGAGTCGAATAAACCAAATACACAGATCCAAGCGAAACATGCGGGGAGAACTAGAAGATTGCGGATGTAAGGGTAACATCTGAACTTTACGTGTAGCAGGGTGTTAGTCTTATGCTGAAAAATAGGAGAGATTTTTGCACCATAGGGTGATGTAGTGACGGGGAGAAAGTAGGATCATTGGAAACTTGGAAAGGGGGGAAGTGGGAAAGAGGGAGAAGGAGCCGCGGTGAAAAGAAACAAGTGGTGAGAAGATTGAATGACAATGACGACGATAATCGGAATATAAATATCGACAACACAAGAAAAGTAACACTATTTTCAACTTATACCATCCCTTTCAATAGGTATCTACAATAAGCAAACCTAAATAACTCTCACACCTTCCCACAACAACCCACTACTATACACATATGCATTATTCATCGCATTGATTAGAGTAATTTTATATCTAAAGAGCGGGAGATAGAATGATAATCTGCGGTCGTTTTATACCTCAAGGAGTCAAATCAGGCAAAAATAAACTCATCTCATGGCGTGATCAACTACAAAAACAATTTGATAGAGATCATTACTAACTATTCTCGCGTCCCCACCCCCCTCCTCTCTAAATTCATGAATTAGCCTCTCAATTTTTGACGACCCAGCATATAAAAACAGCCCGGATGAAACAAGATATATCTACAGTATTATAAACAGAGTGGGATTTTGATATACAGTACGTGTAGGACCATGATATTTTCTGTACCCGACTGACTGTTCCAAGCTCCCCTTCCTTGATATTCTAAGATAGAAAGTGGCATTGAAATAAATTCAAATCTCAACCGTTTAATTCCAGGATAACTTCCAAAGACCATGGGATAAAGAAAGAGAACGATGATGAGAACGATGATGAGAACGATGATGAGAACGATGATGAGAACGATGATGAGAACGACCTAGATGAAGATATAAGACGACAGCGAAGAAGAAATAACAACAATAGCACATTTGAAGTAACAATATAAAAAACCATTACCATTTCTTATCCTCGCACTCCCCCCAACTTCCCACACAATTCTTTAATTACATATCAATCCCCTTCCCTTCCCTTTCTTTACCTTGAGATCCCCTCTCCAACCCTTCCCTCAACCCAAAAATACCGGCCGGTACAATTATCCTTCCATTTGTGAAATCCATGCAGTAAACTTTTCTGGTTAGAATTAAGAGAGTGAAAATAGAATGAAGGAATTGGGATTTATATATACAACTTCGGCTGATCTTGGAATGGACAAAATCAAACCCGAATTCAAAAGAGACGCAAGCACTATTCTCTCTCCCATTCTATCCTCTTATATCTTTTTTAATCTGTGGATTTGTTCATTATCCTCTATCCTATACCCTATAAGCCATACCTTTCCCCAATCCCTTTGACCCCATTTATCCTCAACACCTCAGCACCTCAGCACCTCAGCATATCACCGCCTCAAGCAGCTTACAATCCTACCACCACATCACCCCTCACCCCTCACCTCTCACCTCTCCTCAACTTATCAACATCACCC
>NGKJ01000004.1:245936-257068 GCA_002162495.1 Myriosclerotinia curreyana
CTTCCCTCCCTCACCCCCAACCCAAAAAACAATCCACCAAACCACCAACCACCTCAAATAAACTTCTCACATCACTGTGAAGTGTGCTTGCCTAGGCCTAAAACCAAGAACGTTTTATTTGATTTTTTAAACAGTTGAAAATAGATAGATGGTAGATGGTAGATGGTGGATGGTGAATGGTGAATGGCACTAACCCAACAAGTTTGCTATTACTAATAGAAGCTGCAACAGAGTGAAGTGAACCCACAGAGGAAAACCTTTTATTTCCGGCTTAACGCTATCTATTGGTGTTGTATTCACAGTCAAATCACCTTCCAAACCAGAAGTGCAGAAATGCGAAAACGGTCAAAATAATATGTTCATCATCGATAGTATTTTATTGCCCATTTATCCATTCACCAACCCAACAACCACCCAAGATACTTTTTATACCCTACGACGTATTTACTGTACAAAGCCTTTCCTGTCACCTATTCCCATCCTCATCCCCATAACCCCATCTATCACCCAGCAAAACAAACACAACCCTTTACCACTGAACAACCCCACCAAAAATTAATCGCCAAACAAAGACGCTCCATAACGCCATTGCAAATCTTCAGACCCATCATTAAAAAGGTCTAGTAGACGGTGTATGTAAATGTTGCTCCCCAAACAAAAATGCAATGCCAATGCCAGGAAGAAACGAGCCAGAAATTACATAAAAAGTGTGCCTACCGGTGAATGTGGGAGACACAGAACAAAATAAAAGAAGGAAGAAGGCTAATGAGAGTGGCCATCATGATCCGAATGATCATGTCGAGGCTCTACTGCCTGTGTTGAACAACATCCCTTTCCCTTGCAGTAATCAACACATTCCAACAAACAAGAATCGTCATCCTCCATTCCGCATTTGCTTTGAAGTTGACCATCTAACCCAGTTGATAGGCCGTTCAAGTCATGATCATGATCTTTATCAAGGCAGAATTCGGGTTGAAGAGTTGCGCTATGAATGCCATGACCGTGTAAGCACTCACGAATTTCCCTAGCCAGTTGCATGTACTTTTCTCCACCATCTTCACCGATAGGGAAGGCAACTTGAATATGCATTGACGCAACGAGTTGGGAGTCGCTGAGTTGCCAGATGTGGACGTGATGACAACCCTTTACAGCCTCAAAGTTTTCGATGTCTTCTTTGATAAGGGCGACGTCGATTGAATCGGGTGTGGCTTGGAGAAGAATTTGCGCGGTAGCTTTCGTTAACGGAATACAAGATCGAAGAATGATGATGGTAATGAAAAGTGATACAGCAGGATCGGCATATAATCGACCAGGCCATTCAGTCAACCATATAATCAAGGCAGTGACGATAACTCCGACATTTCCAAGAGCATCACCAATAACGTGAAGAATCATAGCGTTCATTCCCATGTCATCATGACTGTGACCGTGACCACCAGACTTCTTCTTGGACTTTTTGTTGTGATTATGTTCTGCATGGCGGCTTGTGCGACGTTCATGATGATGACCTTCATCTCCGTGACCATGGTTGTGAGCATGAGCGTTTGAGTGATCGTCGTGAGCATGTTCAAGAAGAGGGCTATCTTCAGCTGGTGCGGGTCCGGTTTCAACAAGAGCATCATCATCTTGATCACTAGAATCTTCACTATCGATTCCTTCCAATTGCGTCTTGCTTGCCGCAATAATATCTTGTCTAAAGCTTGCCGGGTGAATGCTGATATTATCCAAACTAGAGAATTGAGATTTGCTTGTGCGTCTTCGATGAGTGTATGGTTTAGAGCTCCTGCTGGGTGATCTGGTCATAGCGCTACTGCTGTCGCGAGCTGTGGAAGCATCTTCATCGGGTTTTGTAAATTTTACTTGGCGTTTGCCGGCAGCTCTTGCTACAACAGCTTCGGGGAAGACTTCGCCTGCATTTCCAGTTTCTTCGGCCTCATCTCGATATGGTTCGTATGGTTCAAAGCCGTGTTCATGAGTATGGCTATGCGCATGGCCTTCTTCTGCAGCGCTGACTTCGTCTCCATGAGAATGTCCATCTCCTGGACCATGCGAATGACCATGTCCACCCAATACGAAAAACCCAGCCAGATTCGATGCCAATCCCAAAGATCCAACAATAAGTATAAGTTTTGGTTCGGTAATTTCAGGTGGATCGAAGAAACGTCCGACAGCTTCGAGAACAATTGATACGCAAAGCGCAATAAGGAAGACGGCGTTAAAAAAGGCTCCAAGGATTTCTGCTCTCAAAAACTATTAAAAGTTAGTTACCGCCTTGTTGAAGTAGCTTTCCGTTCGGAAGTCCTCGACTTGTGTTACCACTTACTCCAAAAGAATATTTATCAGTTGTATTTCTTCGCGAAGCTTTGACAGCCCAAAGTCCGACGGCAAGGGAGATGATATCGTTCAACTACACAGATGTTAGTATATATATATAAATCTATACTTTCCTGAATCGCCTTACCATATGGAAAGCATCTGCCATGAGTGCCAATGATCCAACCCACATACCAACACCTAATTCCACAATGAAAAATACCGCATCGATCATTAACATGATCAGAATGCGTGTTGACTTTGACCAAGCCATCTTGAAGGTTTGCGGAGTGTATAACTTCTTTCTTATTTTCTTTATTTCTTTCTTTCTTTCTTTCTCTCACCAGTGTTAAGTATTCGTAGAGAAGAGTCGGTGAAGTATTAAAGTAGGTAGACAATGGATGGATGGATGGATGGATGGATGGCGTTGTATGATGACAAAATGAAAAGATGACGCCCCTCTTAAATATTCTTGAAGTTATGTTCTCGCGACTTTTTGCGATTTCGGATCTTTACCAATAATCCGTTATCAAATTGAATTTTAATCCTTGCGCGCTCTTATAAATCTGGTCGTACAGTATAAGTAAGGTACCGTACCTACGATAGAATACTCAGTACGGGTTTGTATTGTTGATAATTATTCTGTAATGAATAAAGAAGAAGAGGAAGAGGAAGAGGAAGAAGAGGAGGAAGAAGAGGGAAGGAAACTAATTGAAGAAGTGAATGGATGTCATTCAATACCTAATAACACAAAAATATGAAGATACTTATGAAGATAACAAATCAATGAAATAAAATGAAATGAAATGAAATGAAAATATAAAGTTTCAATAATCCAACTTTAGTACTACAAGTCAGAACTGGGAATTTGGAAGGTATTTCGAATCTAAACAAACAAACAAACTCATCAATCAGCAACTGAAACACAACCAACCACAATTCTAAGTAAGAACATGTGATTCACGGCCATGTGATTAACGGTCATGTGAGGATATAGGTTTTGCTTTCCGACCTTCCTTCCCTTCCTTCCCTTCCTTCCTTTCCATTTTCTCCTCTAGAGCGAAGCGAAAAAGCCTCCACGGCAGTGGCCCAGCGGAGCGTCATATTCATTTGTTTCTTAGTAAGTCTTGCTTTATTCTTTATTATAACTAGGTAGGTAAGTAATTAGTAGAGATTCCTCACTATTAATTACTCGAAGTCTCACAAAGTAAAGTAGGTATCATATCACATCAATTCCTCAGTCATTGAACTTTAATGAATTTGATAAACTGTCATATCAGAAGATTCGCATTCATTAAGTATGATTTGTTACTTCTTCTCTTCTATATTTACATACATCATTGGTGGAGGAACGTCGTGCCGAAAAGACAACTCAAAGGAGTTTTGACGAAGGTATGTATACTTTCATCTCAACCTACCGAAATATTGCAATTTTCCGCAATTTGTGCTATTTTGGCTACATGCGCGGTTGAAATTATCCATAGATCTTTCTTTATGTGATAGAGCCCCAATTTGGTGGTCTTTTCAATCCAGTGGTTCGGTAGTTGGTGCCGGAAGGGCAAAATAGCTGTACTTATCATTTCAATGTACTTCGAGCATGTGCGACATCATGTGTATTCTTGGCCTTAATATACATCTCCCCGATTCCCCCGATACGATAGAGTCAGATGAGGAGGTTCGTGGTAAGATGATCCGAGATACGGTGAACCGAAGAGAAGGAAGTAAAGGCCATTCATCCGAGGCATTTCGATATGATTCACAGTCAATCAACGACCACTATCATTTATCCGACTTTAAGTCTTCTTTAATAATATCCACGGCAACTAGAAGTATGAGGAATGCCAGAATCATCTACATTAGGTCAGTAATGCTGGATAAATATCATATCGTGACTATGATGTTCAACGAAGTCAAAGTTGACTCACAAGGAAGAGCCCAGCTGCTATAAAAATGATATCAAACCCTCCTGAGAGAGCCTTACCCCTCACAATAGCATTCTGATGTCTCCAACTTCTGATAATTCCTATCAACAAGATTATTATTGCGGCAACTTGACATATGCAAGCCAGAGGTTTTCCAAGCACGAAGAACCCTATCACGGGATTTGGCGTGGGGGAATGTTGCAGTCGGCTGGATATGTATCAGTACAATGGCCATGGTACTGTGAATCTAGATGTTTACATACAATAGTTGTGCGATTGATACCCCTAACATCGACAAGGTCAATGAAGTTCTGAGATACGCTAGAAAGGTTCTTTCGAGAGCTGACACGAATTTGTTAGTAAGTTTCTCTACCAAATACCAAACAGGGAACACATAGATCAGAGAATCCATCCATACTGAAGCAAGAAATAGTTACGATATAGAAAGCTAAGCTTAAAAGATACAGATTCTAATAGAAGTTTAGGTAGAATACCTAATGTAGGTAAATGAAACGAAAGCCCCAGGTGACAGTAGTTCGGCCCTGAATCTCCGAAGCTCATAATAGCTAATATTCCTTGACATTGATAAATCCTCCGGAACAGATAGATAAGAGGGTAAAAAGGTAATGAATGGTACGTACCTAAATGATCTCTACATGCAGCATGGTCGACGGTCACACTAATTTGGTGTCTCCAGAACTTTGTGACATTATAGGCCAATTGACCGAAAAAGCCAGTGGGCACTGTACTACCAGGACCAGATGCATGAACGGATGAGGCATGTTCATAACTTTGTCTTATGTGGGCTAGTTCTGAAAGTTCAGTGGATTCCCATTGATCTCTTCCTGGGGGTGATAATTGGGGTGGCTCTTCGGGTTCTTCAATGGATTGACGACGAGTTGATGTTTCAGCCATTATATTCGGGAGGCGTTAAACGCAAGATGACATGCAGATATATTGCGATTGATTGATTTTGATAGTTTTTTTACGGATTGGAAAGAAGGTGCATGGCATGATTGAAGAGAAATGAAGGGAAGAGAAGAGGAAAGTTAAGACTGAAGTTTCGGATTATGATTATGATTATATTAGCTCAGGTAGTAAGGAGAATGAAGCAAACTTTTCACTTTCTCCTGATGAATCAGAATCTTAGAGTACGAGAATCATTTGACGTAAATGAAGTACAGTTGACAGTTGATTGTTTGTTTGCGTGTTCATGTGCGTGTGCGTTGTGTTGTTGATGTATATGCGGAGGAAAGATAATGAATCTCCATCCACTTATGGCGCTAATGATGATGTTCATCACATGACCAATGGCTTGTCTAGGTAAGCTTTCTGAAACTAATCCATAATTAGTTAGTGCCAACTTTCCAAAACGAAACACCTGAGTTTCCTCTCCTCTTTCTGTCTCTGATCAGTTTCTGGTCATGTATTTTGTAGACTTCAGAATCTTCACATACCTACTCAAAAATGATTAACAAAGCTATTATACCTAACATTGACATTGAGATCTTCATTGAATTTATCCGTCAAGATACCCTCATAATTTCCCGAGTGGTTAATGGAAGTCTCGGATCGTATCTATACATCCCAAGTATACGATCATACAGACGAACGCTTATTGGAGGCGAAACCGGCCCGTATGTCCGCTTTCAGATGAAAACGCGTCTCAACCAAGTATCCACTACCACGAGGCGTCGACGCAGTGTTTTGGAGGTATTCCAAGAAGAGAGGTCGAAATACCACCTGGATGGATACACTACCTTGCCTAGGCGAATGCTGTGCATATTTCCTCCTGCCTCCTGATATTCATTGTCAAGCTGAAAATTTGGCGAGAAATGGGTAACATCCGTTCAAGTTGACAAGATTTTATACCGTTTTTCTTCCCCACTACGAGTTCCTGGATTTTGCCAGTGGTTTCATGGATATATCCGTTTAATGTTCATCGCAAAGAGGCCTGGAATAGCATGTCTTACCTTTCTAAAGTGTAAGAAAATTGCTGAGCCGGTCCGTTCAAACCGTTATTGCCATTGCGTTGACAGAATTTGCTTACCCAAAGGCTGAGCAAAGCTATCATTGATCTTATTAAAGCTTTCCCCACAAGACGGTCACACCAACAGTCCCCTGCAAAAGATGCAGGGTTATAAGAATATCAGCCTGTAGTCATGTATTAATTTAATTTCAGCGGTTTCCATGCATGGAACGAGTGTGTCCATACATAATCTCTATATTATTTTATAACGTCTCATCTTCTCTTATGCGGCGTATGGGATACTCATCCGTAGAGCACTGGCAATAGAGAATATCACTTAAATGCAGCTGATCGGGTATCGGACTCTAGGAAGATTCATACCGTGTTTATTTGCAATATAGATTGACGGTTGCATCTACTCTAGCGTTGGGCTATATAAGATACCTCTTGATTCCATTTCATCTACCCATTCGAAACCTTTTTGTGATATTTGGAGAGCTCATTGTTGTTTAGATACGCGGCAAAACTCGTTTGCTTCGCCGCACGCTAGCATCGACCACTTCTTCATTCACTCGTTGATATCTCAAAAAACTATTTCACTGTCTACATTTCCATTTCTACAAACCCCCTCGATCGTTCCACTGCCCCACCAGGATGGCAGAATCACCAGACAGCCAAGTGTCCGACCCTCTTTTTGATAAGTTCGAAGAAGGGTCGGATGTGCTTTCAAATCGAGACACAGTTGCTACACCCGATTCCGAACTATCCCCTCCTGGAAGTCCGTTGGAAAAGCATGCTACGCTTGAACCCAGAACAAAATCACGTCAATTAGCTGCGGCCTTGTCACTAGAAGAGCAGGTAAAACTTCTTCGTTCTGTTAGCTGCTCATCACTGATGACCGTCTCAGGTTTCTCTACTAGTGGCGGCGGACTTTTGGAGGTCAAAATCAATTCCTTCCAAAGGAATACCGGCATTCAAAACTTCAGACGGTCCAAATGGTAAATATTGCCGCACTAAGTCCTCATATCATTTTAAATCCCCAAATACTTCGCCGCCTTCACCCGAACCCATTATCATTATATACTAGTACTGACACCAACCACAGGGGCTCGTGGGGCTATTTTTAAGGCTGGAACAAAGGTTCGTCCGAGATACAATCTATCAAGAAGAAGGTTCTGACATATCCAGGCCGCGCTATTTCCATGCGGTATATCGCTAGCAGCAACATGGAACACCGATCTTATTCATGAAGTCGGACAGCATCTTGCAGATGAAACAAAAGCTCGATCGGCTCAAGTTCTATTGGCACCAACCGTTTGTTTACATCGCGGTCCACTTGGTGGAAGAAATTTCGAATCCTTCTCGGAAGATCCTTTCCTAACCGGGAAGCTCGCTGTCTCTTATATCAAGGGTTTACAGGAGAAAGGTGTTGCTGCAACAATAAAACGTAAGAACTAAATTCATCGACACGGCATTGTCACGTGTATTTGGCTAATCATGTATACAGATTTCGTAGCTAATGAACAGGAGACATTTAGATTAACTATTGATTCTATCGTACAAGAGAGATCTTTGCGTGAACTATATTTACTCCCTTTCGAGATGGCCATTCGAGAGGCCAATCCTTGGGCTGTCATGTCCTCGTATAATTTGATCAATGGAGTTCACGCAGATGGCAATTTTCATACTTTGAAGGAGATTTTGAGAGAAGAATGGAACTACGACGGGTAAAACTTTCGCCATTTTTATATCCAATATCTATATACTTACAAAACCTAGTTTGGTCATGTCCGATTGGGGTGGAACCAATTCAATCGTAGAATCCATCGAAGCAGGCTGCGATATAGAAATGCCCGTGTCAACAAAATGGCGAGGCGAAAAAGCAATCAAAGCTATAGAAGAGGGAAAACTAAGCCGAGAAGCCGTTGAAAAAGCCGCCGCAAACGTGTTATATCTTGTCGAACGGACGAAAGGATCAGACATGACACCCGAAGCCCCCGAAGCAGAAGACGACAGAGAAGAAACACGCCAGTTGATTCGTCAAGCAGGTGTAGAAGGACTTACCTTATTAAAAAATGAAAACAATGTCCTACCAATCAAACCATCCCAAACAAAAATTGCAGTCATAGGACCAAATGCCAATCGAGCAATAGCAGGTGGCGGAGGTAGCGCTAGTCTAAACCCATACTACAACACCATCCCTCTCGAAAGCATCAAAGCCATCCCCGGAAAAGAAATTACTTATGCCCTAGGTTGTCATACCTACAAATGGCTCCCCCTCGCAGCAGACTACTGTACCACCTCCACTGGCGCCCAAGGCGTGACCCTCGAATTCCACATCGGCGATAAATTTCAAGGCACCCCTCGAATAATCCAACATCGCACAAACACAGATCTCTTCCTCTGGGATTCGGTCCCCGAAGAAGTAAATCCCATCTGGTCCGTTCGCGCAAAAACAATCCTTACTCCTACCACCACTGGCTTCCATACTCTCTCCTTTTCAAGCGTGGGTCCTGGTCGTCTTCTCGTAAACGGAGATGTGAAAGTCGATTTGTGGAATTGGATGGATCTGGGTGAAGCAATGTTTTCGGGGTCAAAGGATATCCTCTTTGATATCTATCTCGAAGCCAACGTTCCTGTTGATTTGGTAGCGGAAACAACAAATGAGATTCGTCCCCTATTCAAACAAGCACAACTTAACCAAACCCACGCGACAGGCGGCTGTCGCATCGGCTACAAAGAAGCTGATACCGAAAATCACTTACAAAAGGCTATTGATGCGGCTAAATCCTCGGATGTGGCGATTGTTATCGTGGGATTGGATGCAGAGTGGGAGAGTGAGGGGTATGATCGACAAACGATGGATTTGCCGAGTGATGGCAGTCAGGATCGATTAATTGATGCGGTTGTGGAGGCAAACCCTAACACGATTGTGGTTAATCAATCAGGAAGTCCAGTGACGATGCCGTGGGCAAAGAGGGTTCCGGCAATTTTGCAAGCGTGGTATCAGGGGCAGGAGGCGGGGAATGCTTTGGCGGATGTGTTGTTTGGATTGGAAAATCCGAGTGGGAAGTTACCTGTGAGTGATTTTGCCGTTTCCTCATCTTCTCGTTCCCTGCGATCCATTTATTCTCTCGTATATATCATGTCACCCCCAAACTTATCTCAACTAACCCTCTCCCTTCCAACAGACCACATTCCCCGTCCGCCTCGCAGACAACCCAACCTACCACACCTGGCCCGGCGAAAACCTCCGCTCCCTCTACGGCGAAGGACTCTACATTGGATACCGCCACTACGACCACCTATCCCTCCCCCCTCTCTTCCCCTTCGGCCACGGTCTCTCCTACACCACCTTCCAATATTCCACCCCCACCCTCTCAACCACCATCCTATCTCGCGCCCTAAGCCAATCAAAGATCACCCTCAGTCTCGAGATCACAAATACAGGAACCGTGCAAGGGAAAGAAATCGTACAACTCTACATCCACGACGTGAGGAGCAGATTAGCGAGACCAGAGAAAGAACTAAAGGGTTTCGCCAAAGTTTCTCTCACACCCGGCGAATCCAAGATTGTAGATATGGAAATTGATAAATACTCAGTGGGTTACTGGGACGATTCTTATCGTGCCGGAAAAGGAATGTGGGTTGCAGAGCAAGGAACCTTTGAGGCGTGGATAGGGTCCAGCGCTGCGGATATCAGGTATGCTTTCCCCCCTCGTACTGTTGAACATCTTATTCTCATTATGCCGTTTGCCTATACGCGTATTTTAACCGATGCCGCCTTTATAGACATAAAGTTTCATTTGAAGTCCCAGAGACTTTTACTTGGATTTTTTAATCGGGAAGATTGAGTTGAGTCGCGTGGGGTGAGGGGAATGGGATTGGATGTGGGTGAGCGGGTAGATGGATGAGTGATGGATGGATGGATGGAAGGATGAACTATGGATCCTCGAAATGCAAAATCGTGACCAGATATACAACAGAGGGAGAAGACAGCGGCGATGAGCGAGAAGAGGCGGGAGAGAGAGAAAATCCTTTAAATACATATATACATATATACATATAATGGCGTATACAAGATTCAATTTACATCAGCTTTTCCATTCCATTCCATAACTCACTGGCATCCGAGAGATGCACGAAATTTCTTTTACTCTCTGATCATTATTATGTTTTAAATTCCTAAATCCGTATCTATGTATCTATTCCTCAACCTTCGCTATTGGTATGAAGGATGCTAAAAATACACCATATGAACAACTCTACATGTACTCTATATATCTCACAGCTCTGCTTCTCCTTCTCCTTATCCATATCCATATCCATACTATATATGTATATATACATCCAGGCGGGCTCCAGCCAACCCTCACGATATCCCATCATATCTTACAGTAGTATGTATCCTTGGACTCGTGGGCAGGATGATTTGATTGGAGGTATCATCATCTACGTATCCTTCCTTCCCTTCCTCCCCAGTCATCCAGGATATATGTAACCAAAACCCAACGCAATCCAACCGACCCAATGCAGCTGAATTACACGCAATGCCGTACACCATGCAGTGCCGCGATACAATGCAATACAATGCAATGCAACCCCAATATCCAGAACGCCTCGCTCATTTCGTTTCCGACCCTTTAGTCGTGTATATGTATGTGTGTGTGCGTATATGTATATCCAATTCCAATCGTGTGCTTTCCATCCATCCATCTATCCCATTTCATGGCGTGCCAAAACCCCCAACATTGAGAAGGGGAAACTCCGTCTAAGGATCCCCAGCAGTAGGTCCCTTGACAGTCATTTCGCTATCCATCCATCTCCTCTCAATACTTGGACGACTTCTATGACTATCCTTGCTCTTTTTTCTCTCCTCCACATTTCCACCCCTTTCCTTCCCACCTGCCCCCTTCTTCAAATAATCC
>NGKJ01000004.1:257075-299603 GCA_002162495.1 Myriosclerotinia curreyana
CCCGCCAATCATCCCCGGACTCTCTGTTTTCCTTCCCCCTAACATCGAGACTGGCTCCTCAGTAACCCCACGACTTAAATCGTCACGACTAGAACCCCCCATCAGCGTATCACCCAGAACCTCCATACTATCACCCCTCGCCACACTGAATTTTCTCCCGGAGCCTTTTATCTTGGAAAATGTCCTAGTACTGGAATTCCCAATCTCCAATTTTTTTGCCACCTCCATTTCTTCATTTTCTTGTCGTTCTAATCTCCCTACATTCTCCACCGTGAGCTTTTGGGGCTTGGATTCTCCTTTATCCTTGCCCTCTCCGTTTCGATCGACATGGCCATGAATATGAGTGCTCTCGCCACCAAACCCATGACCATGTATAACACCAACCCCATTCTCATCACTCGCCGCCCCAACCAGTTTCTCATCCCTCAGCTCCTTAGCTTTTTCCTCAAACACTTCTCTCCTAACCGCTCGATCCCCTTCGTCTTCTGGCTGTGGCAACGTGAGACGTTGGGAATTTTGCCGTTCGATGTTGCTTGGGCGGGTTGGTTCGAGAGTTGATTTCTCCAGGTCTTTGAGTGGTCGGGTTGGGAGGGTTGATTCAAGGATTGATTTCTTTTGGTCTTTGGGTGATCTGATTGGATTGAGGGATGGCTTGTTTTTACTTTTGGGGTTTGTCACAAGTTTGGATGTCTGTGATTGTGATGGTGGTTTGGGTACTTGACTTTCTGTCGTGGATTTCGGTGCTTGTGATGTTGATGATTTGGGTGCGTGGTTTTCGTTCTCATCTATGGATCTCTGTGAATCATGGCGAGCGGTACTTGATGAGGTGCGACGTTCAGATCTAGGGTTTGAAGGTTAATAAGACGTTCAAGATACCATTCCCACTTTGGAGGAAAGTATTTGAGAAAAGGAAAAAAAAAAGATAAGGAAAAGCATACTTCGACTTCCCACTCTTCGCACAATTTTCATTATCACCCTCTGCACAATCACTTCCTTCTTCGTCCTCATCCTCACTCTCCGATTTCATGGTTCTCCTATTAATCGCCCATCTCACCAACATCTTCTCTAACGTCTTCCCTTTGACAGGTTTCGCCAGATAATCATCCATGCCTGCTTTCTTGCACTTTTCGCGATCACCTTGAATGGCTGAAGCTGTCATGGCTACGATGGGGATATTGCGCATCGAGTGATTGTATGGGTAATGGTGGCGTAGTATGTGAGTGGCCCGGTATCCGTCTATGATTGGCATCTATTGATGTGTTAGCGGGGAACCTAGAGATGAATGGGAGTCTTGGGGAACTTACTTGTACATCCATGAGAATTATATCTGGTTTTGGATGAGGAGGATTTGGAGAGTCTGCTGCGAGAAGATAGTCAAGAGCCTCTTTTCCATTCCAAACTGCTGATGGGGAAAAGCCTAATTTTCGAATAGTCTTTAGTGCAATTTGTTGATTAATAGCACTGCAAGACATGTTAGCTCAACATCATTCATGAAAAAATAAATCAAGTCCACTTACTTGTCCTCAACAAGTAGAACTTTAATATTCGCCCGCTCAGTGGTTGGCAGATCTACCTCTGAAATAACCGGAGGTGTCATACTGACTGGCCTATTATACCTGGGCATTTCCAAAGAATTTTTATGAGGCGACTGGCCAACATCATAATCTGAACTACCACAAGAAACACTCATCTCAGATTGTAAACGATCCGGTAGACTTCCAATATCAATCAACGCATTTCCATCGTGATACTGTGGTTTATTGAAAGGAATCCAGAAAGTCGCCGTGGTGCCTTGTCCCAGAGATGATTCCAGGGCAATTCTACCATGCATCAAGTCAACCAAGTTCTTACTGATCGTAAGCCCGAGTCCAGTACCACCAAATCTCCTTGCTGTAGATGAATCTGCTTGACTGAAAGGTTTGAATAAACGTTTTCGAACTTCCTCTTCAATTCCAATACCCGTATCTTCAACCACAAACTTGACTTCGATAGTATCTGCATCTTCTTTTTCTTTGATGACCGAAAATTTGACTCTTCCTTCGCTGGTGAATTTGATACTATTCGTGAGGAGATTTGTGATGATTTGACGAACTCGGCCTGGGTCACCCATAACAATCAAATCTCTTTCAACTCCAACTGCGATGTTAGATTCGAACATTAGATTCTTTCTTTCAGCAGCAAATCCCAACATCTTGCTAACATCTCGTACCACAACTGACAACGAGAATTGTACCTCCTCAATATCCAATCGACCAGATTCAACCTTTGAGAAATCCAAAATATCATTGATGACCGTAAGAAGTGCATTAGCAGAACGTTGAATATTCTCTGCACATTCTTGTTGTTCTTCATCAAGATTCATATCAGTGAGTATTTCGGCCATACCAATAACGCCTGCGATGGGAGTCCTAATCTCGTGAGACATGTTGGCAAGAAATTGACTCTTTAATCGACTAGCTTCTTTAGCAGCTGCTTCGTTCGCGAGAAGTCTTGTGTTCTCTCTTTCTTGCATTTGGATATCATTTTCTCGATCCTTAATCTCGGTAATATCCATAGATAATCCAATGACACCGTCGATAAAAGCTTCGTTGACTTGTCCGCCGCCATCTTTCTTACCTAGAATAGGAACAAACTTCGTTCGATACCATCTATTATCGATGTTATGTTCTTGCATATCTTCCATCGTCTTTCCAGTCAAGATATCCTCAATTGGTTGTAGTGAAGTGGGAATCATATCATGCCTTTGCCTATGACTACTGGACTGTGAGAAGACCTCATAAACATTCTTCCCAATATAGTCATCTCCCCTCGGTTTACCACTACCGGCGACACTCTCATCGCTAGATCCCGCTTCACTCTCAATATCCCATATGACAGAACCTTCGAGGAGATTAATTTGCCGATGTCGGTCCACGGAGAACAGCGTGACTTGAGCATGTGTTATAACGGACAGTAATTGTTGACGAAGTCGTTTAGCTTCGAATCGTGACATGACAGTTTCATGAATATCTGTGCATGTTCCAAACCATTTTTCGATTTCGTCAGTCTCTTTATTCTTCAGACAAATAGCTCGACCAAGCATCCATCTCCATTCGCCATCGTGTTTGCGGCAACGATATTCGGTGGTGTAAGGTTCGCCAGTCTCTAGACAATGCTGCCAGCGCTTCTTTGTCAAGGCCATATCTTCTGGATGAAATGGTAACTGCCAGCCCTCACCAAGCGATTCTTCCACGCTCAAACCCGTGTAGTCATACCACCTCTGACTAAACCAATCATGTAATCCATCAGGAGCAGCTGTCCAAATAAGCTGTGGCATACTATCACAAATGAGTTGGAATCTCTGCTCATCAGCCTCTTTGATCTTAGCGATCTGTTGAGTCACAGCTGTGATATCCCTACACGTCACAATACCAGCCAAAAACTCGCCAGTATCTGGATCTCGAACCTCCTCTCCTGCCAAAGTGTTAGCATGTTTCGAGTCAGCTTTAGAAGGAGCCTCTCATACCTAAACAATCAAATAAGATCTTTTCCCCAGTATCAGGATCATAAACGCCTAACAATCGACTAGCAAATGGCTTTTGCGTCCTCACTAAAACCGAGATGGGATAATCTGACGGATCTAAAGCTTCCGAAAAGTCATGGTTATAGCAGTGCCATTTCCCAACCAAATCGAAACCTGTGAAATTGTTAGTGTTTTTATGAAGAGGTGGAAGGGTGAAGAATTCCTACCGTCTTTCACATTCGACATGTCGGCTTCCCTAGCAAACAACCTCCTTGCTGCTCTATTCGGCATCGTCAAACTCTCATCCTTCCACATGGCCAGGATAGGAACTTCCGTATTATCTAAAAGTGCATCTTTCAATATGATTACTTTCTGTAAGATGGAAGGGGATCCTGATTTATTAACGCGTGAGGGAGGACCCAAAGGGGGGAATGGCGACGATGACATGGGCGCATTCGTGGGACTAGTGATTACAGACGAACCACTAGATCCTTGACTGGAATCATGACTGGAGCCATGTTCGGAGCTGGCAGATGATGGGCTTGAACGAGATAGAGTACTCGACGACTGGGAGCCCTTGCCATTGCCGAATTGACGCTTGGGGTTGTGAACTATTCTAGAGCCCCCCTTTGAGCTAGCTGATAAAGGTTCAGCTGTTTCTGAGTTTGTGAAGGTCAACATGAAATATTTTTCATCTTCTATCTCGAAAATACTAATGATCATCTTGGCATAAGAATCTATATCTTGTTAGCTTGATATACAAAGTATAGCCCAGCAGTGAAATGGATGTTTGTTTTCAGTCAAGTATGCCATCCTTTTGATTATGCGGGTGTGGTAGCTCTACTCAAGCGTGACAATAAGGGTTCTCGAAAACATGGCATGAACTCAGCTATATTTTAGAAGCAAGGTCCGAACGTCGATTCGAAAAAAATACTTCAAGGAAGGCTGAAAATACTGCTTTGTGCATGAGGCAAAAGTATCAAAAGTATCCTTACGTTTATCAGCCATTTGCTTAGCCGTTCTCCCTGCAAATGTTGATGCTGTGATTGACCCGGCTGTAATAACAACTTCCACTACCGCATCATGAACCATAGAGGTTTTCTTCTCCACATTTGTGATCTTACTCTGTGATTCGGTTCTCTCGGCAGTAGGGGTCACATCCCCTCCATATTCTGAAGTCACAGTCTCTTGTGCATCCGCGTGTACATTGATTTCCTCGCAAAGACTATCCAGAAACGAATCCCAAGAAACCCATACAGGCTTGAGATCTTTCATCATATCGATACCCAATTGGGAGAGGGTTTGTCCTTTATATTGTTCCACCGATTCTACATTCTCATTCGCTGGATTTTCACCATCGTCGGGACTGAGGAGCCTGGCAGTGGCTTCGTTCGCGAGCAACACCGTTTTCGAGCTATTCAAAATGATTACAGGGTATGGCAGATAATGCATAGCCGAAAATGCTACATCGGCTGGCGAAACCATACCCGGAATCTGTAAATGTAGGATACTACACTGACCCGATCCTGGTCGCCCATTCATGTAATCATGGGCTTTCAAAGCATCCAATCCATCAATCTGGCCGGGAGGCATATGTAGAGGTGATATCGGTCGATCGATTTCTGCTTCTGGTGTACCTCTGTCGGTTTCGTTTGGTGACACTGCTGGTGCGTTCCGAGAAAAAGGGATGTCCATATGGGTGGAAGAAAAAGGAATATCGATATGGGTGGGGTGCTCGCCAACAGCCATGATTGATATTTGTACAATAATTGGCCAATATAATTTGTATGTTCTCAGTATAAACCTCACAAATCGCGTTGCCTTCCAATATTCTCATGAAGTCTAGGTATTCACTCTTCACGAAATTCTGTGGTTTCGGACCGCTAAATCGTCATATTGTTTTGCTAGGTAGTAGCAGAATGGAGATCGTCGGTATTGTCGGTATTGTCGCCACGTCGATATGGGATGATTGTGAATACCTAGATACACGAGTAGTCGATGGTATTCGATGGGTTCGTTTCAAGATGATGATATTCGCGAAGATGGGATGGGATGGGATGGGATGGGATATTTACTGATTAATTATTATAAACAGAGAGAAAGAATCAAAGTTTTCATTTGAAGTTCGAGTGGTCAGTTGTTTTGAGTTGATTGATGAGTGGTTGATTGAGTGATTGAGTGATTGAGTGATTGAGTGATTGATAAGTGGTTTTGTTTGTATGAATCCGGGATTGAATTTTGACTAAAACGGGCATTAGAGCAAAGCTTGATGACTTTTATTGACCTAGACTCCGAGACTATACCAGAAGCATTTAGGACAAAAAAATGCTAATTGAAATGAATTATGTCATTTATTTTTAATGACTAAAACAAAAAACTTAAATATATTATATTTTGAATATTTAAGAAATATTTTAAGGAATGAAGAAGAACAAATAACCGAAGTAGTAGTAGTAGTAGCAGTAGTAACTTCAAGTAGGTAGTGAAGTAAAGAACAACTTGAAGCCAAAGCAACAAAAACCTACATCTACCTACCTAATAAGTGAAAAGATTTTCCGATACGGGCAAATAATTATCATTAATCAAAAGTTTGATGCTCGATCAAGTTGATCAACGATAGATAGTACCGGTACCGGTAGTATATCGTATCTAGTAGTAGTATCTATCTATCAGAAATGGGGTTATTAATTTCGAGCCTCGTCATTGTCAGAATGTCAGAGAGTTCAATCAAATAATACCTTCACCGAAAGTTACTGAGATTTGATATCCTTCTAATAGTAAGATTGCCAATGATCATAGATACTATGGCATAGTATGGCATAGTTACATAGAATAGCATATTGACAATGGCGCTTGCCTGTTTGTTTGTTTGCTTGCTTGCTTGCTTGCTTGCTTGCTTGCTTGCTTGCTGCCTCCCTCCCTGGGCCTATTCCTGGCATAAAAGCGATACATAAAGCATGCCATTTTCTCCTCCCCCACGACATGAAAATTGTGCCAATGATGTTTCGATTGAGCAAAGAGGGTCTGAGGCGGTCCCAGCCGGTCGTCGCTGATCGCTCGGGTATTTCATAGAAAGTATCCAGACTGCTCCATTTCCACGCCGATCTTGTGGAGAAATAGGGGTTGTTTGTTATATCTTGAATGCGAGAAGTCTGAATTCATATAATGATCTTCACTTAATTGTGGATAGCCTCACTTCTCACTCTCTTTGGGTCGAAATTTATACTTCAGTAGGCGAAACTTACCTAGTAACTTATACATTGTGGGTAGCCTCACTTTCGCGTTCTTTGAATTGAAATTCACAACTTCAATAAATAAAAGCCTGTTTAATATTAGCCAGATAAATACTAGTATTTATAGTATTTAAGAAGTAATATATAAAATATTTAACTTTTCTTATTTAGTAGATACGTGCTTTCCGAGGACATTTACTTTCCGGGGACATCTATTTTCCCCGATTGGTAACCATACTAGTATTTATAAATTTATAATCTTATTAAATATATTTATTATTTTAAATATTGTTATTTTTAATCTTTTATATACTATTAGTTTATTATTAAGATGTATATAAATATTATTTTATATTAAAATTTTAAAAAAACAAAATTATTTTTAATTTTCAAACTCAAAATAACGGTTTTATAATTTTAAATATATAAAATCATAAAGATTATTTTAATCATATAAGTGTTTATTTAAATTCAAAAACATTTCATTCTAATTCAACCAATTAAACTATATAGATTTTAGAGAGCTGAATTGGCTCAAAGCATTCTTACTCGGGGCCGGATTGTCCCTCCTACATGTGCTATGTACACGTGGTTGGCACGTGTACGCATAAAAGGGCATCTCAGGTGGTTCTTTAGGTACTACCTATCAACTTTCGTTATTGTCGAAGTTCAATTAAAAGCTGCCGGTGAGCTTGCTTTATCATCGCAGGTTTCGGTATGCTACTGCAAATAATGGAATGCAGACTCGAGATTCGATTGTGATGGTTTTACTAGCTTTTCCGGTTATCTCTTCAGTTTCTTCTTTCCCCTCTCATTTAGGTATCTTTAACCATCTCTTTTGTTTTTGGAAAATAAAATAAATATCTTACCAAAATAACACTAGGTAGAAATAGATCTCTAATACAAATATATACAAAACTATTATAATAGACTACATAACCTTTAGTATTCAGAAAGACACTCCTATAAAGTATATAAAGTAGTAGGTAACACATGCAATATATCTCAAACTTATTCTATTCATTCATTCATAATAGTCAAGCCACCATCATCTACATTTCCTCACAATTTTAATTTCTATCTTCTTCGTGTGCCTAGTCGGATACCGGTACATATGAACACGATTCTCAAAAAACTCGTCCACAATTACAAGATTACATCCCTACAAACCCAAGGAGCGGGAGTCCATCACACCTATTCCGCTCCTCTATCGCCTCTCCTTTAAAATTCACACCTACACCTCGCTTCGAAACACAGCATCATAACTCCCGCTCCATGCCATGTACCACCACTTCCGCTCATCCCTCTTCACCCTTCACTACATCTATACCATGCCTTTCAATGTTTTCATCCTTCCCACCAACTCCGATCCCCCTGGAATTCTCTCTGCAACAACTTTTCACCATCTCCTCCGTAACCTTCATTTCCCCCCATGTCTCTCGAGCAAGAGCATCAGAGCCTACTTGCAATATTTGGCTTTGTCATCATCCTTACTGTCTCCTTTGTAACTTCCATGTATGCTCCTCGCTTCTCGAGCAATTTCATCATTATTTCATCTTCCGAGTGGGGCTTTGGAACTAGAAACCACCATACTCTGTCTTCTCTGTCTCTTTCAAGTACTGCACTAGTATTTCTTCCCCAGAATTTCCCTCTATACCTACTATGGCAAATTCCAATATAACTAGTAAACTCCCCGTTGTTTGTTTTTAAAGCTTTGGTATTAGTACTTCATTCAGTATAACCCCTATAACCGCTGCATGCACAACACCTTCTGTGATACCGGTAGTTATATCCTCTTTTTGTTTCAGACCTAACAAAAATTTATCATTCTTTGATGCATACATCTTACAGCATTTTTCATAT
This sequence comes from Myriosclerotinia curreyana, assembly GCA_002162495.1. Classification (NCBI taxonomy): domain Eukaryota; kingdom Fungi; phylum Ascomycota; class Leotiomycetes; order Helotiales; family Sclerotiniaceae; genus Myriosclerotinia; species Myriosclerotinia curreyana. The sequence continues at coordinate 265,674 of NGKJ01000004.1, forward strand.
CATCTCTTCTGATCGTGGTATTGTGCGTGATTCGACTTGTGAAACTCATAATCTTCCTTTCCACCAGGCCAAATTAGATCAGCTTGGTCTATATGCGAGCCAGCGCAACTAAATTGCCGCTAGGTTCACTTTACTGTTCAGTGTGTCTTGATGATATATCCCTCGGATATCCTGTCTAACATGCAAAAAGAGATCCTCTACCTCATTCCATTAATCTTGGCTCCTACATACCCTCGTAAGACTGTCTTTTAAGGATATGACATGTAGGTTCTCTCTTCCAAATGATCTCGCATCATTCCCAATCTCAATTTTAAACCTAATTTGCGCCTCCTTGGAGTCTTCCAAGTCTATCAAAACCGTTGTCACATTAATCTATCTGACAACCATATCTACATTCCTTTTTAGATATTTTAGGATCAAACTATTGACATATATTGCATCTTCGAGTGCTAACTGGTCTTGTAAACGTTCCAGACTCTTTTCCCAGTTCCAGACTAGAAGAGCGTCACATACATTAGGAGTTCTGTATAGGAGGCAAGAACTGGCTATTTTCGTCCATGGTTGTATGTATACGACGTCGTAGATCTACTGCAATCACCATAAAATATAGTGATGTCCATGGAACTGAGTGATACACGACCAAGGATGTACCCGCGACCCTTAATTGCGGATACCACACTGCCGTCCCAAGTCTCTTCAGATAACCCTTCATAAATAATCATCTTGGCCAGTTGTTTAAAGAATAAATATCTTTTCATTCGTGGAGAAGCCAGCCGAGTTTAGACCATAAAGCTCATGCCCAGAAAAGCATAGATCTTATCGTGGCGTATGGTAGACTTGTGGGTATGGCACATACTGGTGCATATCAATCAGCTCACCAAGAGATAGGTCCGGAGTCTCCTAGTGGCTTCATAAACTTTGGCCGGAATATTGCCCCTAAGTATGAAACCTGGTAAATATAAACGATCTTTACGGAAACGATCCGATCCGCTAATCCCCGAGCAGAAGATAAATCCAATTATTTAATTAATGTTTCAAGCTAACCCGACCTCCTGAAGTCCTGGAGTACCTAAACCGTAACTTTAATTGATCTCCTTTGGGGTACTATTGGTTGATAGATTTATAAACCCATTATCTGCGACAGCATATATATTGAACATCATAATTCGTTGCTTCTAACGCTTGATCGCTAATATTATACATTGATTCTGAAGACTGAAAAGTATCATCGGTTGTCTCTAACGTTTGATCGCTATCATATATTGTTTCTGACATCAGGACACTATTTCCCGTTACTTCTGGCATTTGATGGTAGTCATCATCTAGTGGAGACTCTAGCAGAGCGCTCTCTGACGTCTGATAACTATCATCAGTTGTTTCTTAAGCTTCGTTCAATTTACTGATGGATGAGTTCATAGACTCATCTTCTGCTGCAACACTGATAATTTCAAGCGCTTGATCGCCATCATCTGTTGCTACTCCCAGATAAACTATTACTCGATTTTTTTGACCATAGATCGTCGCCATCAATTGAATCTGGCAACTGCTCGTCTTTTTGATCAAAGCAGATAGCATCAACCCATATTATTCGTTCAAGAGTGCGATTTTGAAGATGCAACAGTGCACCAGAAAGTGCTCATGACTGAAAATACAATGGGGAGGATCGTCGAAGCTACCCCATACGTAAGAATGATTTCCATTGGCTGGCTCTCGGAGGGGATATTAATGCAATTGGAATTGTATAGGGGCAGTTTCGTTGTTGTTTGACAGAAGGAACAGTAAGCGGATACTATCTAAGCCCAGTGGAGTCTGGAAATAGATGAAAGGAGGCATTATCTAAGACAAGTAATTAAAACGACAGAGCTCTGAGGTTTGATGATCGTGTCAAGTACCTAAAAGCTATGGCAAACTAAGTGTAATTATCGTTCGATTATTGGAGTTGGCCAGGTAATGAACATGAACATGCATGTGTCCAAACTTGTCCCAAAAGAACACCATGCAGCTCGCCAAGGTCATCAAGGATCAGCGAGCGTCTTGAGTGGTTGATGGAATTTAACCCCACTCGCTGCTCGGCTTGACTGGAATTGCTAAATTCTGCAAATAATTCTAAGGGAATGGATAGGAACTCCAGTTCTAATTAGACGACCTTCAATATGCATGCGTATACTCTTGAAATGTCAAAAAAAAAAAGAAGATATTCATTTGGTAATTGTAAGACCTCTAAACCCAAGTCAACAGAATAAACTTTACTGATAAATAACTTTTCAGAAGCCATATTTTCACTAATATTTTCACTAAAGACTGGTTGATAGATCAGAAATATACTGATAGAAGCATATGTATGAGAAATAGATGATCCTTAGAGTAATTAAGCTTTGGTGTCAGTTTTGTTCTTACGTCACGGTGCCGTTTCAACAGGACTCAGACATGCAAATCTTATTACCTACTCGTTCTAATTTTACGAGTTGTGCCAAGTACCTCACTATATGCTCCAATGGCTTCATAATATTACTATCAAAATTTACGACGTCGAGTACTCATCTTGCAATCATTACGTTCTCACACCAGCACTTCCCAATTCAGAAACTTATGCCATCAGCTGCTTTCAATCAAGTCCAAAATTCGATATCAATACTAGGATGAGAGGGCGAGACAAGACGAGGGGTTACCAAATGTCCCATTGGAATTGGAACATGCATAATGGAGCCGCAGTCTCAAAACTAGTCCAATAGGATGTAACGACGACGATTATATGCGATGAACATCACTTCTACAGACGCACCAGTCTCGTATACATATTGGTGGTTGAAATAATCAAGTGTATGGGCTTGCGAAGTAGAAAAAGAGAGAAACCACTACACTCTGTCGACACATGGAAGCTGTGAGAGTGACTCCTTAGCTGCGCTTTTCATACTCAATTGAGGTGAATAATGTCTGCTCGAACTATTCCGAGTCAATATCCGAGTTGGATATTCTAGTGTAATTTCTGCAACTATGTGTGACTGAAAATATATCACCCATCATCTTACATCCTCATCTAAATAATCCCTTCGGTGATTCAGCTGTGTCTACCATGTTCACTAGAGCTAGGCTTGAGAGTGGTATCAAATTTCAACCTCTCATCAGGCGACGGGAAAGGGTTTAATATCAATTGTGTACCGGTTTACACTGCACGTCGTGCTACGATTTACGTGAGTTCTTCAATGACACCGATATACAGGCTGGACTCATGACTAGGGCTTGTGTAGAATATTCAAATTCCAATCACTGCAGGAGGATCTTAATTGGAAAGTTATCACAAGCCCTGGAATCATGTGTGTTTAATGATAGGCTTCCATTGCTTGTCCAGCGCAGCAGCAGGAATACTGATAAAATCACGGGATAATGCAACAAACCCGATGATTCTGGTAGCTGTCAACCCACATGGATGAAATACAGAGTCAAAAATATGATATTGAGATGCTACGAATGCTTCGAGCCGCGTATTAGCGATGAAAATAGTGCGAAGAGTAAGGCACTCGAAGAAGATACAAAGAAGAAGGCCCGCACTGCCATCCAGAGTCAGGGGTCAGAGACGATGCAGGAAGCGAATGAAGCAAGATAATAAATCATGAAGAGAAAGGGCTCAAAATACACGGGGACTTGTGAAATCTGCGAATGACGATTTCATGGTAAAATTCAAGTACGATGACTTTATGGAGAAATTCGGGAACACTGAATACATGGAGGATTGGGCAGATTATATTGAAGAGTACCTCGTGCTTGAACGATAAAGGTTGGACTAGACGTGATGCGAAAGGGTCAAGTAAGAAGGCGAAATCGAAGAATTCGTGGTGCTTGATTCAGGAACATTGACGTAATTGAGATCTATGAGTCAACCCTTAAATATAAAAACCGAGATGGTGTTTTAAGGCGAAGATACCCTCTATTGATGGCACGAAATAATACATACGAGACTTTCCAAAAATTAATTGCCAAGTCAATCTATAGTATCATGACATGATGAATAGCGAATCCCGTATTTTACGATGACATAGTTATAGCAATTACTTGGACACCTCAGAGAAGTCTAATTCTAAACTAGACTTGACAGACTGGACTGAGGTGCGAGGGTAGACTTTAGATTTGCCCCAAAATTGTGCAAAGTTCTAATATCGGTGCTCATCACCCACTTGGTTCAAAGTAAGCCCAATTTCGATTCACAGTTTTGACTTCACTGTGACCCTGACGAATCTTTCTCCCCGTGACCATTCGCCATAGTATGAAACGCTCCATTGAAAAGAAGAAATTGATGACTTCAGTAATGAAGACGCACTCAAGGTGAAGCATATTTGTTCTCTCCAATTTAAGCACAGTTGCTATTGTGCCATTCGAGACGTGTATAGCTTCGGAGATCAACCAATGAATCATTTGTATCCGAAATGTTATTGACAAAAACGCCTGGTACTTGCGACAAATTGAAAAATATTAACGGTTTGATTAACATAAGAGGAAATTAAGCTCTCGCCAGAGGCATTTCCCCGCAAGAGAGAACACTTGTCCTACGGCGAAAGCTTCTTGCGTAACGTAACACTGAGAACAATCCTCCGTCCCATTAAACAAGAAAACTATCTCTGTAATAATTCCATAACCCTTTATATTAGCAAAAGTGCTAACACCTATCTTTGGTCCTTCGTGTAACGGTTTAGATGTAGAAGGTGACAATGACGTAAATGCCACTTTTGTGGCGATATTATACAGAGGATCCAAAGTAATAAGAGTACACAAAACGCTACAAGATGAGCGATAGCTATGGTGCGGGGGAGTCGAGTCTGAAAATGAATTGTGACATTTGATTGGACACATGTTGAGCAACAGTAAATAACAATTAACCTAAAAATATAGCTCAGCCCTATGTGTATGTCGCAACAATCATGGCCAGACAAAGTCCAAGAGCTTAATTCTCGTAATATCATCATCATCATCATTATCATCATCATCATCATCATCATCATCATCGTCGCATGAGCGGTGAAGAGAAAAGCAGTAACAATGCATGTTATTGCTCACTAGAGTACAGCGGAGCTGACAATCCCAATAATTAATAACAGAAAAAATAGCGAATAGCAATCATTTGCATTTGCAATGTGATGCAAACAACTTATTGCAGAGACTGGAGAACTTTGCCATCGTGAAAATTCTTTTGCCACGAAAGTATGATTAATGTACGCAATCAAAATGCAGATGGTAATGCAAATGTAATGATAATGCAGAGGGCAAACGCTGAAGGAAAAATCATGGTGTATATGATGGGGCGCTTGCTATTAGTAACACTTTTTCTTGATTTCTTGCCCGTAAATCGGCCAGAACGGAGTGAGACGGTCCGAAGAGGATTTTTGCATAAAGAAGTTGGTGCTATCGAATGGAAAAAACAAGATGTACGGACAAAAGGCATGATCTTATCCAACGCAAGGCTAAACCGGTGGTAATATCATATAGATATTAAGACTCATGTGGACAGCAATGAATCGCCGTTTCAAAGGATAAATGTTTCACGATCCGAACCTTGATTGTTTATGACCCGATCTCGCGCAACTTGCAGATCCAAGAATGGATGAGGCTGACCAGCACCATATATTGGCTGAGGCTATGTATTATTGGCAGCTGAGGTTGAACTTCCCCAGAAAGTAAAAGAGGTCGATATATTGTAGCGGGGGTAAGCGGCGGAGTATTATTGTCAGATGGAGGGGTAGTAGATGAAGACTTTGTTGATATATCTGGCACTGAAATAGATGAAAAAGTGGAGTGCATATTGCTACATCGGGATATTCATTTGTTTATCGATCGATATTCAGATTTGTATGCAATTTCGGCGGATTTGGCGGTTAGACTGGATGGCTCCATTCGAATAGTTGTTTTGATGTGTGTGTTTTTTGGTTTGTGTTTTGTGTTTTCTCCGAAAGTTATTGATATTGAGGCGTGCTGGCATGCTCTTTTGGGTGGTGTTGCTAATAAGCTGAGTCATGTTATATATAACTTTGGCTTTTTGGCGTCGCTTTTCGTTCAGTTCAGTACAGTATTACATCTCCATCATGTCGTACAAACCCTTGAAAGGACCATCGGATGCGCTCTAAGCCTCTACCAAAAACCAACCTGCCAACAGCGCCTTGTAACCTGTGACGAGTCAGGAATGTGATATTCCACCAGTTTTACTTTGAGTAAATGTCTCTCCTTGGTTATTTCCAAGTCGGGGTCACACCCACATCAAACTGGGCCGAAGAATTACCTACTAGGTAGATATTCGGTCAGACCAAGGCACACAAGGCACATGCAACCTTGAAGATTATCATCTGGCCTTCTCGATTTGGTGAGTAATAGTCCGATGAACTGCCCGATATGAGAGATATTATCGGGTACATATCCTGCTCTGCAAGATATAAGTATTGGGTATCCGCGTTCCAGCTCCAGCTCCAGCCAGTTTGCTGTTGAAGTCTGATGTTGCACATTCGAAATTAAAATTAACAACCCAACATTGCCAACTCATCTCTAATCAAACATACATAACTAACATCAGCCTCGTCTCTAACTCATAATTACTATTACACTCATCCAACGCAGATCAAGACCAATATCAGAAACTTACTTTCATATCTTCAAGATTTCATCATGTCGAGAACCCATACAAACAATACCTCTGCCGATGGCAAACAGTACTTCTTGATCACAAATGTTACAACCACCAGTAATGCGAATACTGAGTTCGATCTTCAAGCAGAATCATGGAGGTTTCCATATAGTATTGAGGACTCTGATTTGACTTTCGATGGAACACCATTGAACATGCTATATGAAGAAAACCGATGTATGGCAGAAGAGCATGTGACCAGCCACTCACATGACTCTAAATCACACGACGTGAGTTCCTTAATTTCCATGATGTTTATTGGACTGGTAGTAGATATAGGCTAACGAAAGTCTGTAAAGAACTCCAGAGGACGTGGGAGGAGTCGTCAGAAGAAGTGAAAGGACTATATCGTGGATGACCACGAACCTCATACTTCAATGGATGAATCCCCCCGACAACTTTGTCTCGAAATCGAAATGGGAAACGACGCGCGTGAAAGGGTGTGCACGACACTGCTCTGAGTTTTGATTTGTTTATTGAGAGAGGGATTTCCTGAAGCGGTGCAGTTTCTCGAGTACTACTCGGTTCCTTGGAGATTCCAATATCGACATTGCCATTTAAAGCAGGAAAGCTTGGGAGGTTTCTATATTCACCAGAGCCGTCAGAAGATGTTCTTTGGGGTGGAGGAAGTCACGAATCCATGTTTTGAAAGGTGATGAAAACACACAATAGAATTCTGCTACTCGTCTGCAGAAAGGAAGGGGACCGGAACAACTCAGTCTCTCGACTCCATCCCAGCTTCATCCAAGTGAACCACATCAAAAATACCCAAAGGAAAAAATAAGCAAAGCCCTATCGACGCGACTGATGAGCAATTACGGACCACTTGTTGCAATCAACTCATATTATGAATCCTGGAATGACTGTGTCCCACATCCACGCCAGAAATCACTATCGCAAAGGCCGAAACAAACGTGACAATTCTAAGAAAACGATTTTGGTTAACTTCATCCTCCATGTTCACCTTCTCTCGCTATCAATATATATATTTTGATAACGAAATCACCTACAATGAATATATTGTGGACTAAGGCAATGGCCTCTTCTCGGTGGGGAATCTATGAAAGTTACCAGCTTGCAGTCGATAGTCAGGATATTAGCCACAACCTCACATGCAGTGAGTACTTGGGATGGAGTCTTCGGCGAGATTTTTGGAGTTTTTGACCTCTGTTATGGAGAGAGGGAGAGGGGAGGTACTAGGTATCTACTTTGAGGGTGTTGGAGAGGCGGGGTATATGCTAGGCGGAGAGATCACACACAACATGCCGGGTATTGAAGGATGACGATTTTAGTATCTTAGATTCGGAGGCTAGTTTTGGGTGCGCTGATCATGGAGGATGATGGCGTCTTAATTATTTACCATTTTGAACCTGCAGGGGAGGAGGAGCGAAATGATAGAGTGGTATGCAACTGATGGCTTGGATTGTAAGGTGGGATACTATGTTGAGGAAATTCAAATATCTTCAATATCACTTCTCGATATTCTTATACTTCAACAGACCTGTGCGTGCTCAAATAAAGTCTCACTATTGATATTCGAAGATAACAGATTACGCTGCATTATATCGCTTCAATTGATCATACATTCATTTTCCGCTTAACGACTGCTTGGTATCTACTTTTTTAGCTCGCTCCATCTCCGCACTTCACTTCAATCTCTTCTCCACGGTCTTCCAGTTGATCACATCCCAAATGGCACTGAAATACTCCGCCTTTCTGTTCTGATATTGCAAATAGTACGCATGTTCCCAAGCATCAACACCCAAGAGCGGAGTGTACTTGCCCACAACTGGATCTTGGTTTGCATAAGTTCTTATCTGAACTTGACCAGTCTCGTTATCCTTGACTAACCATGCCCATCCACTGCCTTGAATACCTGCCAACGCCGTGTTGAATTTAGTCTTGAAGGATGAGAAATCTCCGTAGCTGGTCTCAATTGCAGTCTAGGAAGTTTTTTGTTAGCTTTTCCATTGATACCCTGACACTGTATGTGTTTCTCAGTAAATGGGTATAAATCATACCTTCAAAGCACCTGCAGGTTCTCCACCACCACCATTCTTACTTGGTGCCAAATTCTCCCAAAACAAACTGTGATTTAAATGCCCACCTCCGTGGAAGTTGATGAGAGGCTGTAACGCAATGGCAGCAGCAATATCACCCTTGGATTCAGCGGCCGCAATTTGCTCGCTCGCGGCGTTAAAGCTGTTGACATAGGTTTGGTGGTGATTCTTGTGATGAAGCTCCATGATTTTGCCGGAGATAGAGGGCTCGAGTGCGCCATAATCATCTGTAAACATCATTAGCTTGCGTAATGAAATAACAAGGCCCTTAAATCTGAGTTGGACGGGAACTAACAAGGAAGATCTGGGAGAGTAGCCTTTCCACGGACGAAGCTTGTGGTTGCCATTGAGGCAGCTCGTTTGGAAGAGCTAGCTCTAAGGGCAGAACGGGCTGCAGTAGAGGTGCGAAGAAGTGTAGTCGACATTTTGGGGTATATTTTAATATTTGAGGGTTGTGATTGTTCAATTATTAACGTGGCTTTCAGATGTGAGTTCAATATTTGTATTTGAAAGAGGGGAAAGGCTCCTGAAGTAAAATGTTTCGAGCTCCCTGTCGCATTATGTCATTCCTGATTATGTAAGCTATTAGAACACAAACGACCGGCGCGGAACCTCTGTTCAAACAACTTCAACGTCGCGTACATTCTCCCTCAGAATAACACTGATTTTAGTGTAATTGATATATTATGACGATCAAGTGAAAGTTGAGTCATTGCCTCAAATTTGTGGCTTTCAGCAATGTCCTACTACGATATTGACGCGATCCTCACTGACGCTCAAGTATTTACCCCTCATTCTACCAGATTTCATTGTATTAATATATGGTATGGTAGAAAGTTCCCTGTACATTTGAGCTTGACGTCCCCTCTCTCGGCTACCTCGATAACAATGCTGCCACTCCCCTGAAAAAAAACACCCGCGTCGATCTTCCTCTATGGCTTGCCGAACTCCTCGCTGTCTCCTCGTCGTCTTCTCAAAGGTCCCTCGTAACCCTCGATCTACCCGCTTGTCTCGCACCGCGCGTTCTCAATGCATTGAAAGCCGACCCAAAGAGTGTCGATATACGCAACTTGGCGCAGCATTTCTATGGATTGGGTGTGAGGGTTCTGGAGCTATTCGAAGAAGATGAGGTATGCGATGTTTTGATGGAGAGTTGGAGGACAAGAGCTCGTGAAATTAGCGATCACGCGGGTAGTGGAAGTGTAGGGCAGAGTAACGGCAGAGGCGGGGGAGAAGGAGTGGAGTTCCTGAGAGGGTTGGATGAGGCGGAACGGGGATTGTTCAAGGCGGCACACGAGGGATCTAAAGCCATGGGTAAATGGATGGGCGAGATGAAAAAAGGTTGAAAGGGACGGGGAAATGGTCTCGAGTGGTGGATGGTGGTCTCATTACTGTGGGAAACCTAACATACTCCACATGGGTACCGCAAGGCGAGACACCATGGCATGGCGTTACTTGGGCTGGAAAGCTTTGTGATTTGAGATACCCGTTGCTTGAGAAAAGGTTGGCGTAACAGAAACTATAGAAAATTACAAGAGATATCAGTGCATTCTGAATTCGCTGGTGATTTGATATCAAATTTCTCGTCGGTCGCTCATGAAAGTGGCCTTTACCATGACCAAAAGCCCTCTGGCATCGACGAGAACATCCAAGATTACCGTTCAACCAGTCTGTCCAAGGGAAAGATTCAAGCCCAATTCATCGGTTGCCAAAAAAGAGTGATCCAAATATTCAACTGACATTGATCGCTGAGCATAGGTCTTTTCTACTCGGTGCGAGGATGACAAGATAGGACAATATCCACCATCAACATTAGAATGCTCAACCAAACACTCACACCTACAGAGTTGGAAGCCGGCGTCTCCATTTCTCGGGGTTTTAGCCAGCCGTCTCGGAAATCAGCGTTACAAATCTACATCTGAGGCATATTCGCCCTTTTTTATACAACTTCCGCATAGTAGTTGACCTCACCCTCTTTATACATCAAAGCTTACAGTAGTATCAACTTTCAATCTTTTGGACTCTTAGATTTGTCAGGAATTGATTGCACTGATGCCCAAGGATGCCGAGCTTGAACCATTATGGGAACCAAAACCGATTCCTGAACAGAATATCAATGGAGGATCCTACTCTGGGATAACCCGTAACAAGAACTGAAGCAGTATATTGTAGTAATATTGACAAGTCACTAAATCACTCCGAATGTCCTACCTATAAGGTCATGAATCTGTATACCTCACGTGCAACCGGGGTCTTCTGCAGCTTACTCATTCAGCTGCTACATTTACGAATCACTGGGAAACACCCAAATGGTATTACAACAGACTTCACAAGTGTGAAAATTTGGCATCGTATGTTTTGCTGAGATTTTGAATGATTTCATGGAACTCGGTTGCAAACACCAGATTTCATATTATCCTTGCGTTGGGTTCATTACTTGATAAAGTTGTCACCGAATGTCTTTCTACGTGTAGTAAAGTCAGCCAGTTGACGGAGGACGTAAGTGTACAGACAGCCCCGCAGCGTGATTTTTGATTGAACGGCAGGAGTTTCTGTGCATGCAGCTTCCCTTGTTGTGGCAGTCTTGCAGTAAAACATTCACCAATTGCTTATCATGCGAATATCATCACAGCTATGTTGTTTCAAGATTACATTTCAATGCACTTATCACCAGAGGAGGAGCAGTCGGCTTGTGGCTTTTAGAATCTCTCGCCCTCTTCCAACCCTCTCACCAAATACACTCTTACCTACCTAATTTACATTGCAAACGATCTCTCACCTAATAAAGAATCCTTAAAGTATTCTTCCCAAACAATTAACCCATTACGTGATCCAACAACTTAAAACAAGAACATCCCTTTCAAAATGGAAGATTTGATAGCGCGCGTGAAGGCCGCAGCAGCAAATGCCGACGAAGCAGGACGAAAGAAGGTTATCGATGATCTTAGAGATCTTTCAATTGAGTTAGAAACTCCATGGGATTCGATGCAGCGCATCATGTATCTTGTATGCATTGTTTTGATTTGGATCAGAGATTAACGTGAATTTTGCTAATTCGAGATTCTTGTAGCAATTTCAATTGACGGGCGCTCAGATTGGTTGTGACATGAAGCTCTTTGAGATCATGGTTGCTAGGAAGGAGCCCATGACCGTCGAGCAACTATCAAAAGAAACTGAATCAGATCCAGCCTTCTTAGGTGAGTTCATCCTTCAGCTTGAAGTTTTGCTCCTTCTCACAAAAGCACTAGTTCGCTTGCTCCGGTATCTTGCTTCTGTGCGAATGATTCGAGAGACTGGCAAAAATACTTTCGAGGCCAACAAAGTCACCGAGGCTTTATCTCAGAAGGGCTACAAAGGCGGCATTGGTCACCAGTCAGTAGTTTATTTACATTGTCGCGAATTTCCACGATCATATTAACTATTGACAATATTCACAGTTTTCATTCGCTTGGCCCTACATTACAAGCTACGCCTGACTATTTGGCCGAGAGAAAGTACAAGAATATCAAAGACAACACCTGCGCACCGGCTCAGATCGCTTTTAATACTAATGTTCCTTACTTCTACTGGGTTCAAAAACAGCCTAGATTAAGCAACTACTTTGGCGACTTCATGGTAGGGCAACGTGGTGAAATGCCCTCATGGCTTTCTAAGTATCCAATCGAAGAAGAAACCAAGGACTGGGACCCCAAGAAGCCTGTATTTGTTGATGTTGGTGGTGGCTTCGGCCACAAGTGCTTGGAGCTTATAATGAAGAAGCCAGACATCCCTGGTCGTGTAATCTTGCAGGATCTTGACCATGCTATTGAGAATGCACTTCCAATGAAGGATGTGGAGCTCGAACATCATGACATTTTCACTCCACAAACGGTTAAAGGTGTGTTATTTATCTAGTGAAACTGTAGCAATAAACTGACGACCACTTCTAGATGCAAAATACTACTACATGCGCAACATCCTCCATGATTATCCAGATGAGAAATGTCGCATCATTCTGAAGCATCTGAAAGATGCGATGGGTCCCGATTCAGCTATCTTGATCGACGATATGATCATCCCAGAGACAGGCGCCCATTGGCATGCAACACAAATTGACTTGGCTATGATGACTGTCCTGGCATCAACTGAGCGGACTGAGGAAGAGTGGCATGCTCTGTTGGCCTCGGCAGGTCTCAAAGCAAAGAAAATTGTCAAATACACTGTTTCTCTCGGGGATAGCATAATTGTGGCCGTTCCCATTTGAGAGTGGGACTCCCAAAATCCCACGGCTTGATATAGATCTAGGATAGTAGTTACAAGTGCGATAGGTATCACATGGTTAAAATTCGTTCTTAATCCGACAAGAAGCCAATGATAACCTAGTTATATTCCCACTGGACTAGCGCCAGGGACTTTTCTCCGGTAAACTTATTCAATTATGCAATGCACTTCTCCAGATCCACCATACAATTACCGTCTGTGCAACAGACATTGTGTTGGATCTTGGCGCGTCATAGCTGATTGTAAACTTCTTGAAATTCTCGGCGGGGAATAATGTAGCATGAGTTGTAGCATCCAAGTCATCAACGGTGTGCGCAAGGCACTGACTACTCTCCCCCCCTAAATGATTGTTAGTGCGGTGGGTATGACCCATTGATCAATCGATATGATATCTGGGTAGCTAAGCCAATAGAACCTACTAGAACATACCCACTTCACTAACAATCATTTAGGGGGAGGAGAGTAGTACAGGTTCCGACGGTCTGGTTCTTAGACTCCCCACCACTACTACTAACCCGCTATTCTCATCCTTCACTAGGGGTTTAAACCCCCACCGTACTAACCAGTGCAAATTTTGACCTTAAAATGCAGCAATAACGAGGGATTCCGGGGTGACTTCCAACGGTCTTGCATGTTGCAAAGGGTCTTTGAGGCGTCAAACACGACAACTCCCATCTATGAAATCCTGTTCGCGCATTGCGACCCTACTGCATAGATAAAAGGCATGCATGGCAACAGGGAGTCCTTGGAATCCATTGGTTTAGAAATTACAGGTCTATTTCAAGGTTACATTATTGTCAGAATTGCAAGGTACGTAGGGACGTGGCACCAAGCCCTATCAAAATCACGTCATCATCCTATGCGATTGATAGTCACATTGCAGGTCGAGCCTGCGTCACTGTGAGGACTAATTATATACAATTGTGCTCCATTGCGTACCTTCTCCGATTATGATTTTCGAAGAAATTAACACAGAAAAATTCACACGCTTGGTATACGATCACGGTCTGGGTGTCGTCTTTCGGTGTTTGGTAACGCAAAAAGAGCCCACGCAAACTTACCACCAACCGCCAAATGAATTCCAATATTTGATTCAGCCTGGTGAAAAATTATCACCTGCTGGGAGCTAGGAAATAAGGCATGTTGTGTGTCGGTTTTGCCAGCACAGCTGTTGCAACCCCCCCTCCCTTTTTGATTCGCTTGTTGCCGCGGTATTAGGCTACCACAATGGCATGCGAAAAATCCTTCAAACGATTTTCTTAGACCCCTATCCCTATGCAACGCCAGTGCATGAGCGGAATAAGATGTGGGTTAAGCCAGTGCTTACCAGGCAATATGCCTATCGGCGAAGCACGACCAAGTGGGGATGTTGACAGGGAAGAACAGCTTCGATAATCATCTTAACGCAGGTGGCCTTTACTTTTGTGATTTTCAGGGCAAGATTCTATGCTAGAATGATGATTAGAGGACTTGGGAAAGACGATTGGGTTATGCTTGTTACTTTGGTAAGGTTATCACTTTCGGAATCAAAATGATCTTGTTCTAATTTTACCTTATAGGGTCTCTTCATATCGTACGGCGCTCTTATGACATATGGATGGGAATTGGGCGGCTTTCGACATTTATACTACCTCCTACCGGCCAATATAATGAAAGTCTCAAAGATGAACTACCTCATCCAAGTGAATATCGTCTTCTCTTTCATCACTGGGAAAGCTGCAGTTGTGGATTTTCTTGTCTTCGAATGATGAGTGGCGATTCAACAACTTGGCGACGATGGACTCATCTATGGAGCTATGGGGCTTAATGCTCTGATAAATGGCCTGGACTGCATCTTCACCTACGTACAACGTAGTCCGCCTCGAGCATTGTGGGACCCAAGCGTTCCACACACTTGCTGGGATCCCAATGTTCAATTGTATCTCATTGTCGCGATGTCAAACCAAAATTTTTTGCTGATGATATCTATCAGCTTAGAACGGCCTTGCGGATATTGTACTCGCGCTTGTACCTGCCAGTGTCATCATGAATCTAAACATGGGGATGAAGAAACGTATGAATTTGACTATTCTTCTAGGTCTTGGACTTATGTAAATTCTCTTCCTTCCCATATTTGCAGATAAGCAAGCCATTCTGAAGCAGGATGGGCTGTATATGTCGCTAACTATTTAATGTTTATACCCGCAATGACATCATTCGAAACAGTGCATTCAACAGCCATAAGAATAACGTCAATGTTTCAGATAGACTCCTACAGACAATATCGAAGTTTCGAGAACACTATTCCGTCTTCTTTTTCTTTCTCTGCATCCTTCGACGCCTCAAATCTAGCCAAGTCTTCCAAGCACATGTCCATCTCCTGAGACTCTTTGAACCTCGTAAAACAAAGCTTTTCTTCAATAGTCCAGCGTCATTGAAGACTTCACAAATGATTGCCATAAACTCATGCGCGAGCTGTGTCCTGTTAATAATCGTATTATCGTCTAATGCCTCTTTTATCTGATCATCGGTTGGTCTTTGTCTCATGCAAACCGCGAAAGGATATAAAACCCATTCCTTCCAGCCCACATCTGGTTGAAATTGCTCTTCTATGTCGATGTCTGGAACCTGGATGTGAGGGGATATTTGAGTCGGTATTTTGCTGGTGCGGAGCGTTTCGCATCCATATATGGATATGTATTCGAGGTGGTGCATCTTCACGATGATCGAGCTAGTCGTATGTTTATGGTGTGATACTTTGATGATGGCTATGTGGATGGCGGGTATTATTATGGCTGTATTGTCATAGAGTTGAATGACCAGGAGTTTAAATAGCTTGGAGCGGTGAAAGACTATGTAAAGTGATGTTTCGAAATCCAGAGCAAGTAGAAGACTTCATTATCCAGTTGAAATGTCGCGATTTTTATTTCGAGTACACGCATCTTCTAGACTGGGCTAGGAACGGTTCTGCTGTTTTTAGTTTTATTTCCCACTGAGCTATGGAACCATCTGGTATAAAGATGTAATCGTGCCACAATCGTAAAAGCCAGACCACTGAAGGAAGAGAATAGTTGCACATCATAAGTTGCCTATCAATAATTTTCTCAATCTTGAAGATCGAATTTTCACCGTAGTACGATGTTTCACTAATAAATCTGTGCAAAAACGGTCTTAGATTGATTTTTTTTCATTCTCTACCCCTTGTAAATTTTTGAGACTTTCAATTTGTGCATCTAATAGATATGGCCGTATCTATCTTAAACATAAAAAAGCTTCTTCATCTGTTCTAAACAGTTCAGAGTTTTTGGTCCTATTTCTTCAACCTTGGTAGGATTGTTCGAAAATATCGTAGCCATTAGTTTCATGCATGTGTTAGATTCATGAAAGCTCTTAACGAGACACTAGTATGTGAAAGAGCCTAAACCAATTGTCAGCTTTTGATCATTTCAAGCTATGTTCCAGATTGGGATCGGTTCTGGCAATTGCTGGCTAAAGTCGCCGTTGCCCTCTTGAGTTCGATTTGGACATCCAATTTTAAGGGTCTTCAAGATTGTGAGAATATTTCACTGACTCTTCTGTATAACGCAGGTCCATAGATCTTGGATAGGAGGTTCGATTTCGACTCAAATTCGACCGCAGGCATTGGATAAGCGGGATTCTTCTTGTTTTGACGTTGGAAATGAGCCTCGATATGCCTGATACAAGCCTTTTGCTCCTCCAAGCTTTCGCAATGTGAATTTTGTGCGGCGGGTACGAGTATCAACTTCTTCAAATTCGGCATTAATTTGAACTGATAGCATCTAGTACCCAGTCATCAACGCTTTACTGCAGCTTTAAAGTGGAAATCCATCAATTTGATGTTCCCCGCTTCATATAATAACTTGAAAATGCAGCTTGAGGAATCAAAAAATATTGCCAAGTGACCTTCGATCGAAAAGTATCTGTACTCACTGAATCCACCAAAGATCAAGATATCTTTATCCGGGGCGATGTAGAAAGTTCAAAAATTTTGGGGACTACGCAAGAATCACGCATTCCTAGCTGCACCCTCCTATAGGGGTTTTCGGCCTCATCACGAAAATCGTGGTTCACAAATATAAATGATGGTGTTGGTGCGCGATCTGCAAAGAAATATGGCTCGAGTGGTGGTAAATTTCAACTGTGAGAAGGTGCTCCTGCAGCTGGGAAATCGAGTCGCAGCTCAATGAAGAGACGAGGGAGGGGTTCAAATGTACTGATTTCTTGTTTTAAATTGGAACTTGTTATTTGTTGTGCATTGATATTCAAGCTGGCGCTATCAGTATCGACCATGGCAGAGGATTTCAACATTTCATCAGGGTGTCGCTCTGGGAGCATTATGAATTTTTTCTCTGAATACAGGCTTTGTTTCAGATATAGTTGAAGTCGATGTAATAGCTGAAGTGGAAACGTAACTGCGAGTTGAATACTGGTAGAGATGGAGATCATGGGAGTGGAGATGGAGGTTGAGGGTAAATAATCAACTTCTAATCAGGTACAGGCCAATGAAGCCATTCACCTAATCCTGATGCGGTGAATAACAGTTGGCTCTCCAAAGCCGACTATTATACTAAACTAATTAATAGGTATGTCTGTATATCTGAAATAACCTCCACTCAGCTCGATAACATCAGTACCAACCTTGGGGCGAGAAAATATAGTATTTAGACCTAAGAGATCAACCGATGGTCCAGCTCATCTTCAATACCCATGGATAGAGCAGATTTATAAATGCCACCTGTACTAGTTTCCGAGATCGTCAGTCTCTAATTTGATCAGGTCTTCAACATATCATTTACATAGAAAATCTCGCCTCTATCCACTTTCAAGGCACTGAATTCAGACGCATGTTCCAAGCAGATGAAGATCTAGAAATCTTCCTTGACCGGTCCGATATTCAATTCTATCCATGTAACAACTTTCACAAAAGCTGCTAGCCATTCAAACTCTTTTTTATCACGAGGTCTTATGTGCCGGTTGCTGCATTGATGCTGGCTCTGTGGGAAGGTGTGTTCATGTTGTCCTCTATCAACGAGAAACTTTGGCCACCTCTCTGAAGAGCTGACATTCTCGACGGGATCCCATTGGATTCGGGGTATAGCTATCGATGGCTCTGTATAAATATACATCAGACCTGCCAGTACTGTCCTCAGATCGTCGACGACTTCCTTCGGGTACTGGAAGACGGTGTGGTTCTTTTGAGCGGCACTGAGCAACTCAGTATCTCCTGAACCTTTTCTCTGCTCCTCTTCTTGCAACGATACCCTTGCCAGTTTCCCCTGGATATCGATAATTCCAGAATCAATTGGATGTTTTGCTAATGTTTCGAGTAGTAACCAAAGATATCGATCATACGGAACTAGTTCAATAAGATTCGCACCCGGTTTACACTGATTATGATTCCGATTCCAGTGATGGTATAAATTTCGGTCGCGTAGAGATCTCGTCGCAAGCCTTTCAAACATGGCCACAATATGAGTAGTATTAGGCCGAGGAGCACCCTGAGATGGATCAAGCAGTCTCTTTAGAACTCGTGGATATTTCTCAATCAGGCGTGCACAGAACATTAGTTCTTTCGATTTCAATTCATTAAGCCGCATCTTGGTCTCCTTAATCCAAGCCCAATAAATCCAGCAGGCCCTTAGGTTAAGGCGCTCGTCTCGCGACTCAAATCTAATTTCTGTAGTCGGTGGGCGGATTCGCCCTCTATGCTTAAGTAGAAGATCGAGGTCATGATTATTGATTTTTAAGCCGGCCCTGATATTGCGTCGCATCATCGAGATCATCAAACCCACGGGACACCACCTTTGGACGAGCATTTGGGAGGACAATGCAAGTACAGACTTTTTTTTCGCATTTGCAGGAGGCCAGCGGTGAAACCAGCATATCTCACGATAGAGAGTGTAATAATTCATGGCAGCCAAAATCCGATCTCGTGAAGTAAAAATTCGTCCGTAGTTTATATGAGTAAGAACACATTGATCAAGGAAGGGAATGCTCCATGAGAGAATTGACAGGATTTTTATGACTGGTAGATCGCTCAAAATTTGATGGACTATTTCTAGTGGTAACTTTTGCAAGTTCCGAACCACAACTGGAAGTTCGCGAGGCCATGGCATCGACCAAATATTGGAGTCCATTTTGGATACACTCTTTGAAGCGTGATATGAAGATGGGGAGCAGCTTACTGTTGACGGCGATGCTATTATCGTTCGATTAGAATGCAAACGAGTCACGAGATTTTGGGGGGGAGGGGGGCGGGGGTTGCTTACTTACAGGGTCCAGTATGATATGCAGTAGTGAGTTGTCCTTGGCTTGGCCAGTCAACAAACAACCTGAAGCGAGCTACCCGCACCGCAAATACAGTAAGCATATCTAACAGAACCTCACCAAATCGACCAGTAGGTCTCTGCATGAAATCCAAAACGAGTCGTTCTAAAATGATTCCTGTAGGCTGTAGGTATGTTGGACACCGAAGAATCGTGCCAAAATTATATCAAAAACCAACCCCCCTTTATGATAGCTCAGCAAATCCGGCAAGATCAAGAGCTATGCCGAACACAAGGACTTCCAAGCCCATTGGCCTTCTATCTCCCTCACGTCAAATCATCTTTGGGCGAGAAAATCGCGAATGAATTATATCCTAAAATTGCTCCAGCCCGATACTCATATTCGATTGGAGCGGCTATGTATACTGGCATAATACAGGGAATTCAAGCCTACTTGCACCAAATGTCCCCCGAGCCCAGGCGTGGAAGTCTTCCAAATGCTATAGAAGCGGTCGCTGAGAGTCCACCTTCGGTAGAAGATATCGAAACAACACTAAGAGTGCTTGATTTCTGTGTGAAAAGTCTAAATCCAATTCGTGTTAATGGGAAAACACCACTAAGAGACGTGGTGCAAGTCTTGAACGAGCGTTTACGGAGCCCATTCCCCCCCGAGGACAACGATGCAACGAAAGTAAGAAGGAAAGAACAAAAATGTTACATCTGCCACTATCTCATCACGAGTCCGCATCCTCAGTATCCGGCCCTTTGCAAACCGTGCGGAAATTTCAACCTTGCATCAAGCCTTCTTTCGCTACCTGATGCTCTTAATCTGGAGGGTAAAACGGCGTTGGTGACAGTAGGACGAATCAACTTGGGGTTTCACACCGCTTTACGATTGCTAAGATGCGGTGCTCAAGTAGTGGTATCGTCCAGGTATCCACGAGATGCAGCGGTGAGATATCTAGCGGCCAGTGACTCGGGAAAATGGGACAAGCGACTAGAGATCATTGGAGCCGATTTTAGAGCTGCTAACGATGTCTTTCATTTGGTCGCTGGTATTAAGCATCTATTGAAAAGCTGGAGCACAGAAGATACGGGGAAACTTGATATCCTTATAAACAATGCTGCACAGACCTGGACAGATTCAGTGAAACAAGAAAGGCAAGCTATTGAACTGGAAGATAAGCTGGGGCTTGAAGACACCAAATCCGGCAATGTACTCCTTCACACAAATTACAGCCCTCGAGTCAGAGGTGGTGTTCAAAGCCTGAACCTCTTGGCCTTTGATACAGAACAAAAACGTCTGAATGAGACATTTTCCGAGGAAATCGGAATAATCGGACGGACAGAAAATATCATATCAACCTCAACAATGGAAAAAGAACCTAAAACTTCCTGGGTCCAATATCTATACGAAATACCCTACGAAGATGTCATCTCCGCTCACTCAGTCAACACATTTGTGCCACTAATCCTCATTCGCGAACTTCTTCCTCTCATGGGCATCCCCCGCCCCCATACAGAAACTCACAACCAACCCTCTAAGCCTCTCGCCCACATAATCAACGTCTCAGCCCGCGAAGGAATCTTCGAACCAACTCCCACCAACCGTCATAAAAATGGCTACCATGTCCACACGAACCTCGCCAAAGTGGCTCTGAATATGCTTACCGAAACAGAAGCCGCAGCAGCCTGGCGAGATCGAAAAGTAGCGATGAATAGTGTAGATCCGGGTTATTTGAGCGCGGCGAAGGAGGTGGTTGCGAGTAGGGAGAGGAATAGTAGGTGGGAGGGATGTCCGATTGGATGGGAGGATGGGGCTGCGAGAGTGCTGTGGAGTGTGGCTGTGGGGGAGAGTGGGAAGGGAGCTGTTTGGGGGAGATTTTTGAAGGATTTTGGGAGGGGAGAGGGGGAGAAGAGGATTGCAAGGCAGATGGGGGGAGTCTTGTAGGGGGTGTTTGTGCTCGAGCTGTTTAGATAATTTACATAATTCATTCCAACGGAAAAATTGGAGATGGGAATAGTAAATTTTACTTGCGTCTTGGAACCCAGATCGGGAGACCTACATGTATCAGACTTAGATAATCACCCCTCTCATCGGTCTAGCCTAAGAACAATAGCAGTACCACACTGATATCATGCTATGGATGAAGATGAAATTGTAACAAAATTCAATAGACATCAGATAGAATCTTGTTATTGCATGGCGTAACTTCACACGTTAAGATTGAAACACTTACTGCAGGCCACAAGTGGCCAGAGCATCGCGTAAGATAGACTTATCATCCGATGAACGATGGACATGTTATCAACTTAAGGTGAAATTTGATTGAGAACCGAAATAAATAATGATGCCCGAGATAATGAGGAAGCAGCAAGGAGAAAACCCGATCATATCAGATCAGTCAACAAAATATTGCCTATCCTAATTAATCTTGCAAAAGACCTACATGTCCTCTGATCCCGGATTGATCCCTGCACGGTGCGAAGTAGCAATGAGCAATTCGCGCTTCGATGAATAGAATCGCTTTTGTCTTCTCTCGAGCCCATCCGCGTTCTCCTTCATCGCCACAATCTTGTAGTCGATGATAGAAACCTCGGGTAAAGCAGACCGTTCCTCGGGGTCCTCCGTTTCCCAATCTCTGTAAATTCTGTATTGTTGCGTCATGGCGGAAGCAGGATGTGGTGGAATTTCTTCGAAATTTACTTCGCTGGGGTCCTTGGTGTATAGATCCAGGGCGTAATCAATGTCGATGTCATCCAGGAACACTATATCAACTCTCTTTGAGGCTGGCAGGTTGCGAGTTTCATCATGGATGACACAATTTACGTGGCGCAAATCATCATGCCAAAGCAACAGTTGTTCCTCGGGCTCCCATGGCCGAATTCTATGTAACCCAAGGGCAGAGCGAGATGCATAAGATTCGTACAGATAATTTCACCACAGATATAACCTAGAAGGTCGATTGGAAGAAGATGATCATATTGATAATATGCATCATTTGTGATCAATTTTTTCATGTCCAGGTACACCGTATTTATCTTAAAATCCAGAAGTAATTTGCATCCGATGCATCCGATGCAGAGTCCCAAAACATCTCTGCAGACACACAGGTCTACTATTAGCAGAGAGTTTTTGGAGACAACTGCTTAAAAAATGAACTAAAGATTAGCCATTATTTCTAGAGGATCGGCTAAGTAGAAATAGCATATCTGTTTCTTTGAGAGTGGAGTAATGCTTACGATTGAATGCTTCTTGCCTCGCCAACATCATACTTGGGAATTTATAATTCGATCTGTGGCACTTGAACGATGATTGCAGCCTTGGTGTTGGATTATGTATCTGTTGGACAACCACCCCCCGGAGGACAGGTTCTATGACTAGAATGTCTGGACAAGTAAAGGCTCTTCTCCATACTATTCGCTGTAGCTCCAGGGGTAGCTGCAAAAACTTGTAAAAGTGTTGAAGTTTGCAATGGATTGAGTGCCATCTAGGAGCAAAGCACTTTGGGCCCTACCACTGGAAGAATTCGGTATTGTAGGAGGCAGTTCAAGATTCCGAGTGGATATTTGGGACAAGACTCAAGGGTCTGAGATATAGCCAGTTTTAGCAGGCAGTCCACTAATTAGATCAGATACTCTATCGAGGATCTTAGCTTCGAACTGGTTTATCCTTTGACCGATCTCTGCGCCAAAGTTCGTGTTTGAATCTCGACTAGCTGATGAATCAGTAGCTTGAACACCGCCAGCATTTGCATCTCGAGTATGGTCATCGTCGGTCGATGATTCAGATAGCTCCTTCATGGTGTTCATGCTTCTGACCGGGCGTAAAGAAGTAGGGTGCTCATCTTGACTGGGCAGCTGGTCGCGTTGACTAATATACGTAGTGGAGATATGCATAGCCGAGAATAGTCGACTAGGTAGGATACCTTTTCCGAGGTTTGTAAGTGAGTAGGTAGAACGAGGAATGGATAGATGCGTCTTGAACTGGTAGTTACGGCTGAGACTCGTCTTGTACTTGTATCTTGAGTATTATTGAGGGGTGTAGCAAGTTAAGACTGCCCTGTGTGTGAAGGAGCTGGAGGCTGATCTAAGTATGGTCGTCTATGTATGTGTAGTGGTGCGGATACCAGAAGTTGGTGGCATTTAGGCTTGCTTCCGCTTGAATTTTAATAGAGAAGGCTGCTGCGGCCGAGAGGAGATAGCTGTGCTAGATGTAGATTGATATTTGGGGATTCGTGTAGATGGGAGATGGCTGCAACTGATAAGAGGTGTTTGTGCTGGATATAGATGACTCTTTGAGTGTTTGTGTGGAAGAGGTAGTAATGTTTGCTGTTGGATTTTAATAGTATCTTATTGGTTTATAACTGTAAATTTGATAGCCAGAATGAATAATAAGGTCGAGAGTATCTCTCTGTCCTCAAGTGTATGAAAGAGTCAGAAGTAGTTCAATCAACCAACAATCTGATAACAAACTCTTCTGTTTTCTAATATTGGCAAAGAAAGTAAAAGCAGTTAGTGTATGGAGTAGGTAGACCTCCATTCACAAGATTTAGGAAGCAGTTCTCTTTGACCACTGAACTCCTCTCGGCCAAATACCGGGAGTATAAAAGCATTGTTTGGACGAATACCTGACACCTTGGTGAATCTGTTAATGAGGCTTTACACAACAGCATCTGCAGCCTTGCCAGTCATAATAAACAATCCTTCGGATCAACAACCATTTGACAGGAGCTGCCACCACAATACTTCCTTATCAACAACAACACAGATAATCTTTGCGTGGCTTTTTTGATCACTGATCAAGTTTAGAACTCTACTTCAAATCGCCGACACTCTATTTATCAATAGACATTACAGGCTATCGCCAGGAGCGCCCTAAAACGCTCATATCAACCCCCTACACACTGTTGCCCCCCCCTCCTGTTCTACGCTGCCCTTGCAAAAGTCCAGACCTCTACTCACTCGGGATCATTCGTCATCTCTAGATTCTTCTACTCGTCGCCGACAGCAGTTTCAATGTTATAATTTCCAAATCTTGTCAACGTCCTGTCTTGCTCAACTTTCAAATACGGTTCTTCAGGTTGGCACTTCTTCAATATTCTATCACAGTCATCACCTCCTTCATTTATCGCGGCTCACACTAATCGCTTTTTATATATACAGCATAGCAAAAAACCGTTACGATGTCCCGCAAAAACCCCCATGTTCCAATTTTCGAGCTAGCTTTCGAAAATTGCTACCTCTCCGACGATCAGCCTCGCAATATAAACGAGTCAGCCATTTCAAGGGAGATACCATTTTTGAATTTCGATGACGACTTGTATCGACAACCTGGACCTTTAAAACAGCCCAGAATCAGTTCAAAGTTCAAGGCTACAAAATCTATATGTCATTACGATAGGGATGGACCAACTTCATTTGAGTAAGTATAGATCGAATCCCTTCTACCATTGATAACAAGACCATAGACTAACAACCATCAAGATTTTGGAAGATGTTTAAGGCTTTACCTATTAAAGTAAGAAATATCATTTATAAGCTTCTGATGTTCGCTTGGTCGCCAGATGCCCAATGGGCTCGACTTTCTCGAAATGGAAGAAGGTTCGCAATATCTAGAAGGACCAGTGTGTCCCAGCCTCTTCGCCCTGACCATTACATATCAGATGATACACTAGGCGTCACAAAAGAGGATTTGGAACGGTGGACAAAAGAGAAGAACTGGGAGCAATCAGAAGGAATGCTTGACTTTTTCAAGCTTAACGAATACCGCAATGTCCAAAAGTTGGTTTGGTTTCTAGAGAAAATCGAGTCTTTGCTCCAGCTGGAATCGAAAAGCGAGGAGGCTATACTCAAGCAAGGGAAAGGCAAGGAGACCCAAAAAACGAGCGCTTCTAATAATGCGAACATAAATTTATGGGAGGAAGTTGTTGCTTTCTTCTGGGATAATGTTGTCATCGACTTTGGTGAACGACTACATTACGGTACTATTGATTTGATGGAGTCTGAAAGACAAAAGAATGTAATATCATTACCCTCATACTCCCAATCTAAAACTAACGGCTTCGCAGTTACAGCAGCAAAAATGTACTACGAAGGATAATCACGCGGAGGTTAAACACATATGCTTGCATCTAGATACTATATGGCACTCTAGACACCACACCACCCATGAGCCTATATCAGACCACTGCGAACTATGTCGGTTCTTGCTTTTATGCCAATTCATCGAGCAGCATTTTCAGAAAGTTGAAACTTTGCTCTTGTACTTTTCTTTGCCCATAGATGCTATGCACTTCTTAATCAGAAACGACGGCGATGCCGCTAGAGACGTTGTGCTGGCGATTAGAGCATTAAAAGTCAGTAAGAAATTTGATGTGAGAGTTAGGATTGTGAACCAAGATGATAGGAAAGAAGATGGTGCCGTTCTCTACCTTGATGATTTCCTAGACGAATGGTCAAGAGAATCACAGCCATGGTTCCTAACACATCTGTCACCAGCAACGATCCGGCCGGAGAATCACATTGACTTAATTGGTGATTATGATAAAGTGCCAGGTCAGCCTGGCTCGAGATAGACGAATTTGGGAGGGGGAAAAAGACTGAGGAGAATATTTTGACAGAGAGGTGCAAGTTAAAAGGTTTCGCAGCACAAATAAAGTTACGCATTTGCTTCTTAGTTATCCGCAATGCAGAGGACCATATCTATGTATGCGGAGTCAGAATAGTAGCCTGTCCGTTTTATACTCTCGCTTAAGAGTTTTCCCAGATGATATAACCCAAAAGGTGTGAATGTTACAACTTCTGAATGACATATTCTTAACTTTTCTATATTACCTCACCGTCAATTTGAGGAATACATGTTCTCCGGTGACTGTGAACAAGTTCAAGCAAATCATGTAGCATATGAAACCGCTTAGCATAGTAGCTTATAGCCTATAGCCTAGATTGCTTTAACACATCATTCCTGCTCCTACCACAGGTGCGATCGTGGCTAAGGAGAGAAACAAATGGTCGTGGTTTTGGGGGTTCTTAACCAGCCCAGGAGGCCTGTGTTTTGTTTATATTCCATTACGTGGAGTAGAAACTCTAGATGTCAATGGCAAGACCCTTCTCGGTGTCCTGATCCTCCTTGCTGTGGTGGCCCACCTCAACGTGAGAGGTACACTCACCGTTGTTTTCCATAAATGGTTGAATGTGAATTGGAGACTTTTATGATTGCAGCCCTGATAGCTTCCCTCGATAAAGGGGCCAGGAAACAGTGAAAGTAGTATCTTCCTACAGTATTCCGGTAGACTCGACTATACATCATCTGTGGCGGTTTGGCTTGCATAGGCTTGGTCATGAGTCCATCCATAGGAAGTCAACCCATAAAAGATTCGGAGACTAAGCTCTTTCGCCGTAAGAAACCAGCGTACCAGTAATCCTTCTTTTCTCCCATTTGTTCATGTGTAGATAGATGTTCATGTTCCTAATAGAGCGGTTATCGAAAGCTCTAACCATCTTTGAGTGTAAATTTCTTTCCGTCTTGCTGCCACATCTTCGTCTTACGAGTCTCCCATGACCAAGGTAGTGTCGAAAAGGAAACCCATACGTGCTATGGATCGGAAAGTAGTAGAGCTATGAGTAACCAAAGTTAGCATTGGCATCCATACGCTCTCCACCATATTGGATGGTTGCAATTACAAACCAGCGGAGGGGCTGATTATACCGAAATCTTAAGCTCTTCTTGCGTTGTGAGAGCTTCCGCAAATTTAGTAGATAGCATAAAAATCAATTGATAGGCTGTCGAAAGCATCTAGGGGTCGATTCCAATCGCAGACTTTATAGCAGGGTATTGAACGGGTTGTTGAAGAGGCCCAGATTATATCTAGTAGTACCGAGACGTTATTATCCTAATTGGCATCATTTATGAGCTTTCCTCCTCCTCTATTGACATGATAATGAAGTTCTTTTGAATCTTGATTGGATATCCTCGGAGTTCTCTGCGGTGCGGTCCCATCCGTAAGTATTGCGTCAGAATATCTCCAGCTGGCACTCTGTGTAACCGTGATTTTCCAGAACGAAGAAATGAGGGTGCTTCCAATGTTACATTTATGGGAATCGAGGCTGATTCGGAACCAAGTCGAGTGTGCTATCAAGGTTTCAATGTCGCAAACTTTGAGTGGGTCAGGGAAGGCGTGTGTGGAGCAGGAGAGAAAAGGGGCGCTTTATTGTTAAGGCTCGAGTTGTTGTATATGAGTAAAGTAGAGAAGATGGTAGAAGTATGAGAGAGGATGAGTGGTATGAGAGCAAACCAAGAAGTTTGCTGTTGATTTCTAGTTATTGTAAGAGTAGACATTGTAAGAACTGAGTAGTGGAGCAGCAATGAGAAGAAGATGCTCGATTCAATTTCTCAAACAAGCTTGTTGTCAATGACTGTTAGATCATGCTCATGATTTCAAGCCAAGGATAACAATCATTGTTAACAGTACCGGTATATCACAAATATCTGACCAAGATAATACACAATTCATGAGATATCAAAGGTATTAGGTATGTGACATTCTTTGCTCAGTTGGTTGTTTCCCTTTCTTCACTCAGAATGGCAGTCTTATGAACTCACCATACTCTAAGGTCTTTAATTCTTATGCCAGTGCCGGAAACTATTGATAATAATGCAGTGGAATAAATCACTCCCAGATAATAAAGAATTTCTTCCTCCTGCATAGATTATTGGCTTATTTTACAGTTGCTAGCTATATCACTCTTTTACGAATCTTCTACCCAGCATCTTATGCTTCATCAACAACTCCCCAGCGAATCACTTCCCCAGGACCAACAGCTCAACGATCTAACCTTCTGTGGGCGTAGGAACCTTTCTAATGCCAACTCAATACCATTAAACTTATCATGCATATCTACAAAGCTCTGTTCAAAGTCCGAACGGTCACCCTTGGGGCGCCGAGGACAATTCAATGCTTAAGGTTATAATTCCGCGGAGATGAAGCAATTATATCTATTCAGCTACCTCTAACAAGCTTACCATCCTGCCCGCATTACAAACTTCACTCGCATTCGCATCATATCACCAGCCACTTTGGACAGTCACAGTGCTCCAAGATCTAGGAGGATGAGGGGGATCCAAACTCAAACTCTGGGTATAAGTTGGTCGCACCCGATAGCTTGTGCTTCCATCAGGAATGCATGGCTGGAACAGGCAGTATGGCACATTTAGAGGGAACAATAATAGCTGCAGTAACACAAGTAGAACCGGAATGTCAAGACCTCGAGAAGGGTGTGAAGAAAACCTGTCGACTTATGAAGGAAGCAGCCACGAATGGAGCGAAGCTCATTACTTTTCCGGAATGCCGAATAGATACCTGGATACCTAGCTTGGATCTGGTATGTATATCCATTAAGCCTCCGATCGATTGAAGAACCAACTGACCCCAATACTTTCAGATCCCGTCCTTTTCACTTCGAGTTATCTACAACATACATCAAGAATTCGTTGAAGGTCGTCTATCTTCAGATGGCGCACATCCGTGCTTGTGCAGCTAGAAAGCACATCGCTGTGTCGCTTGGGTTCTCAGAGAACCAGAATGAATCTCTATACATTTCCCAGGCAAAAATAAGGAACCGGCGGTGAGATTCAATAGCAAGAAGAAATTTGAAGCCTACCCATATGGAGAGGATATTTGGAGATGCGTCGGGCAATTAATTGCTTGACGAATGTAGCAGACGGTCCGGGGATTGGTAGACTTGGTGACTTAGCATGTTGGGAGCATGCTCAACCACTTCTGAAGTATAACACAATACTCCTGAAAGTAGACTTTCATGTAGCTGCTTGGCCACCTGTTTTTGAACATGATGGAGTCCAAGGGCTATGGTCAATCTCTAGAGAACGTTTGTTGCATTTACTTCACACTGATATAAATACATCAGGCACCCAAAACCTATCGTAAAAATACCCACATACGCAATTGAATTCCCAAAATTTGTTCTTTCCATAAAAGCTCTCCTGTTTCAGAGAGGGATCGACGGAATGTTACAGGCACCGGCGCCTTAATGAACTCCCCAGGAGGAGGGAGTTAAGCCATTTTCGGTCCAGATGGTCGAAAACTTAATATTGATATTTTCGATGTTGGAAAAGGTATCATATATGCGAATTTACATCTAGATGATATACTCAAGTGTAAAGCTTTCATAGATGTTGGTGGTCATTATAGTGGCCCAGATCTGCTCTGGCTTAGTATCGACGACCGAGAGAAGAAAAATTCTCGATTTCAGGAAGGATGGACATTGGAATGGACATTTGAGGGTATACTGGGCGCGAGGATCCTTTCATCCGTTTCCGAGAAACTATTGTCGTCCTAGCATTGTCTAATTTGATCAATCTGAACATCCGTTTACTGCTGCTAATTATACCTGCACTTTTTCTCAGGACAATGGTTCCGATAGAGGCTTATCAACAAGGTAAATTTTTCATTTAAGTTACATCCTTCTAATACTACAGAGATCTGACTGCGATACTTATATTGCCTATTTCCCACAAACCAGATAATTCAATGCTTTTGGACCACTCGAACTGTGCTGCCGATTTTCTTTATATTCTTCCCCCACGCCGATATATCAGCCTGATTCTCTCGCACACCATTTTGAACCAATTTCTCCAAATTCCGCAGGCTCAAAATTCATGGTCTCAATGGCGCAATGGTCCGAATTGGTTACATCTTCCCTCTCAACCTTTGTACGTCTGCTAGTTTCGTTATAGTAGGGATTGTTGGCGCGGCATTTTAGGGACATGGTGAAGTTCCTGACGATTGAATTTGGGAATCTTGAAGGTAGGGTCCTCCACCTTTATCGCCGCCATCCACAGTAATATGTTGTCAAAACATATCTTGTCAGCGGCCTCTTGTTCTGCATCTCTGCGTGCCTGCAAAACTCGTCCAAAACACCCCTCGGTGAATTTCGTGTGTGAATCAGGTGCCTGAAAAGTTTCAGTGAACAAAGTCAATGAGTCCAGGCCTCGGAACCAGTTTAACATGAAACCCAGTGGAGCTGTCTTCCAACCAAGCCCCCTATTATGTGCCTGTGCCGGAAACCTCGATCCACGTCTGGATAGTGCTAGATTTTTGATTTTGTTGAAGATCTTGGCCTGCTCTTCAGAGATCGATCGTAAGAACCAGCCACCATCGAGATAGTCCATGTAGCGAATGGTTACATTATCAATTTTGGGGTTGAAATAGACGGGATTTGCGCAGAGGGCGCGATTCGGAAACAGTTGAATATATGTACGTAAAGATTCTTCTCGGCTTTCTGAGTTTACTTGCAAGATCGCTGGAGATATGGCCTTCGAATAAAATCTGTTCACCGGATTTCCGAGCATGTCCAGTCTCTCGGGGCAGTAGAAAGGCTTCTTGATATCTAATGCCCACATGGTTCCTAATCTTTCCACTACCACATTTCGGCGTTCTTGGCTCTCCAGTGCATTGTGCCAAATTTTAAGGCGAATTTCCTTGGGAAATTGATCGAAGAGGGTGAAAGTTGAGAAGTCATCATAAAGCTCCACGCAAGCATCTGGAAGTATGGAGAGGTAGAATAGATTGATTTGAGGAATAGCATCTGGTCTGCGGTGAAAAGGAATACGACTCTCTAGGAATTCTCTCTGCCATGGTAAGAGGTAATCTTCAGGCCTTTCGAGAGGAACAATCGCCTCACTCTTATGTTGAAGGCTGGCGCGCTCGAGGAGGTCAATTCCTATACCTTCGAGTCGGAGGCAAGGCCGATTATGAATAAGATCTAGCTGATCATTGTTAAGTTTCCTATAACTTCTCTCTGTGAGGTTTGGAATGTGTGTCCAAGTGGTATTTTGGCGACCTCCTGGATCTGGAAAATCGTAGATCACTGGTCTTCTTGATCGGTGTAAGTCCTTCCTTCCTCGAAATTGTTCGAATGATTGCTTCTCAACATCCTTTTGTGTGTCCAACATGATGTGACTCTATGGTCGGTAGATCAGATAGTATTTGTGATCTCTATTTGTGAGATTGGGGATACAATCTTGAAGTGAATCGTTGGAGTCGCGTCACTAGCGTGATTTGTTTTGTTCAACTTAGCTTGGTGATTGGTTAGCAAAAGTGAACTGGTCTGGATGAGGGCTTATTATTGATGATGAACTTTTGATGGCTATTTTGCCTTGAGAGATGAAGTAAAAAAATCATATTCTTGTCTCTGTACATTCAATCTGACTAACCTCGAATAAATACTGTTGTTCTCGCTGCTCTACATTTCGTATGGGTTACTTGTGTGCAAACACACTCAGACAAGGGCAATGGGGTCATGCCCAGTACGACACTCAACCCTAGCTTTCTTCTTTTTTCTTTTTCTTCCTTCCTCTCCTTCTTGCGCCAACAGCGCCATCAATCAGTATTGAGATTACGTCCTAAACTCCTAACATTCGAACTCCACTCCGACCAACGGCAATCCCATTGATTATAGACCTTCGCCGAAAGCCTTGTTTATCATCACTCATCAGTCACATTGTCGGGAATGAGAGCTTTGTACAACGATGCAACAATCTCAAGACATAATTCACAATGAAGCCTCATACAAGAGGTCCAGAAGCCATTGGCTGTACTTTTTCTAGTATATCTATCTCACCTCCGAGCTGGATTAAGTTTATCACACAACGCAATTTCTTGCGTCCATCTCTCCATGGTATATTTGCGATAGTTTTTATCTTGGTTTGAGAAAAGTGAGAGGAAGTCCTAATACACATCTAGCTGAGTTTGCAAGCAGAAGTAAGTCAAAGCAACGGCTACTACATATGGAACAGCCTCAAAGATACGGCTCGGGAGCTATCATCGAGATGCCGTTTTGTCAAATTTGTGCTTTGTAGCCACGTTTTGACATATCTTTAATTGCGCATGCATCACACTGTTACAAGAAAAGATCGTTATTTTCACTTCTTAAATGTTTGATTCTTCGTAGCTCTGGTGCTGAAAGCACTTGGGCATGTTTCATACTGACCGTGAGAAAGTTAGGCATACAAAGATCTCGCCCTTTTCTTCAAATTGCTAGGTGTAAGGAAAGTCACCTTCATAATCGGTATTGCTCAGCATTCAATGCGCGACTCCATTGAGCGCAACTGGATTCATAAATAGAGAATTACTAAGAATCCGACCCGAACACAACGCATACTCCGTAACACAATACAACATCAATATTACTGGAAAGGAAGGAGGTGCTGACTCACGGGCTCAACTTGACCGAGTTACCGAATGTTACGAAATGCGCCATACCCCTTGATCATGACGTTCATAGGATGCAACCTTACCCGCCCTCCAAATGGGCAGTTCTATCTATAAGATAATATCTGGAAGATATATGTTTGGTGCAATAATCTTTCCATCCAATTTACTGGCCCCGAGTTAAGTATTGGGATGCGCGATTGTGACAGAGCTTGAAGAAATGCACGTCGCTTTGACGATATCGTTGTATGCGCGTATAGGAAGATGATAGTATTTACATGATCAGTATTGTGTTTTGTTAATAGGAAATCAAGATGTTTTCAATGCTTTCTTTACTCTTATTCCTTCACCTAACTCTCTTCTCACAAGCTCAACTTACCGGTCCCGTGGGTGCAACCACCCCCCTCTCCAAAAAGACCATCGAATGTAACATCCTCGCCTTATACCCCACCTTCAACCCCCTCACCGACGACATCTCCATCCCCATCACCAACGCCTTCACCTCCTGCGTTCAAAAATATGCTGGCAGTCGTCTTATCGTCCCTGCGGGCAACTATACATTGAAATCCAGTATTGTCTTAAGTAATGCGACGAATTGGGCTTTTCAACTCGATGGCTTGATTACCGCGCAGTATTTTGCTAATTACACGGGGTATATGGTGCCATATGTTGTACCTAGAGCGAGGATACTGGAGGGTTTTGCTGGCGTGGAGAAATTGAATAGGTATGTGATGCTAAGGGATGTTTTCGGTGATGGGGATTCGGATTTTGAGGTTTCGAATAGTACTATTAATGGGGAGGGCGATGGAGGGTTTTTGCAGAATTTCATTGTTATTATCAATGGTGAGATAGACACTCTTCTCCGTTGAATTATTTTAAACTAAAAAATCTCCAGCTGTTGATTTTGAATTCTACTCCTCCAATGGTCTCGGTGCCATTCAAGGACAAGGATACCTCTACCGTATTTCTGGAAAGTCAGTCATATTACCCATTCCTCACTCCCCTAATTTACAACCCCATACTTAATATCTCTCAGCACAAATCGTCCCCGACTTCTCCGCTTCATCTCCCCCATCAACGCCACCATCCATGATCTTATCCTAATCGACAGTCCCAAATTTCATTTTGTGTTTGATTTCGGCGAGAATATTGAGGTATATCACCTGACTATTCGTGGAGCTAATCTGGGTTCTTATGATGGTATTGATGCTATCGGGACAAATTATTGGATTCATGATAATGAGGTATTTCGACCTATCAAATTTCGTTGGAGTTCCAAAGAAAGGAAACTAATTGTGTTGTCCTATAGGTAACAAATAGAGATGAATGCGTATGTGTAAAAAGTCCTTCGCATAATGCATTGGTGGAGAATCTCGTTTGTAACCAAGTGGGCTCGGGGATCTCAATAGGAAGTTTAAATGTATCAGCCGAAGTCTCGAATATTGTTC
>NGKJ01000004.1:307815-345901 GCA_002162495.1 Myriosclerotinia curreyana
CCCCTCTCCCTTCCTCACTCAATGCGTAGCCGCAAACAGACTCTACCGCACAGTAAGTATCCAATAAACCCCCAAATTCTCATAAAACGGAATCCCCGCCTCCACCATCCCCCCGCCGCCACATATCTAATAAGCGTCAGACTGAAAGCCAATATCAATCCCGAAAGAATCAGCGTAGTCCATTCTCACCATCTCCAACTTTTACGAGCGTAGATTGCCCTACAAACCCCCAACCACATGACGGACAATAGGACCCATCAAAGCGGCATTGGCGAAGACGGGAAAGGTATACACGCGTTCCATTGGATCCCAAAGATCGGAGATGGAGCCGCCGGCGCAGGTTAGCGGTTTGGAACCGAAGAAGCCGGCGAGGAATCGAAAGATTAGTTGGGTGGTGAGGTTGGTGGCCAGTGCGGATGTCATGATCCATTATTATGTATATGAAGAGGGTGGAGATGTACACTGGGTTTCTCCCAATGGTTTCGGATATTGGTCCTGCGATGCAAATCAGAAATTGAATTCATTAAACAAAGACTTGCATTTTCTTCTCATGAATAAGCCGGTCCAGTCAATATAAAGTTCACCAGCAAACAAAGCACCAAGCACAAACCCCACGAGAAAAATCCCGCGGCCAAAGATTCCGCAACCTCACTAACTCCAAAATCCCCGGCCGCTTGCGTTAATGCGGTGCTGTCGATTGAGGATCCGAATCCAATGATGAATCCTATCGAGGCAATCATGATGGTACAGAAACTTCGACGCCATGATAATCAGGTATGCGGATTCATACTATCCTTCTCGCTTTCATATCCCACCACAAATATTGTCTCTCTTACTCCCGTTCCTTCGTCATTTCCAGGGTTTTTTTTGTCAGATTCTCATTTGGATTTGGATTTGGATTTGGATTTGGATTTGGATTTGGATTTGGATTTGGATTTGGATTTCGTCCTCGTCTGCGTCAATTGCCGAATAATTCTCGAACTTCGCCTCTGGTTAATACATATCCCATTCGAGTCCCAAAACTCCTATTTGTGCGTGCGGTGGCTCTCGTAGTTGTCCTATCGACACCTTCCGGTATCCCACTTCCATCCCCTTCCCCATCCCCTTCTTCATCTCCATATTTATCCTGTTCAAGATAGCAATCCGGTGAAGGGGCGCCCGACCTCGGCTGTTCCGCTTTCTCAGGATCGCGAGTATCGAGAGTTACGGGGGAAGCCGAGGGAAGATGTGTAGAAGAGGAATTGGTATCTACAGAAGAAAGACGATGTCCGTGATTTGGTCGATGATTCAAGGCCAGATTGGAGGATCGCATATAAGAGGCATCTGCACTCCCTCTCTCAAGCGCCTCTACCCTCTGCCTATCTCTTTCAAATTGCGATTCAACCAATCTCCCAAATCTTTCATGAGACAAATACGATTGCATACTGAAAGCTTCCTTGTATGCTAGCAGAAATTTGGGGTATCTGATATTGAAGCAAGAATTGTGGTATATGAAAGATAGAAGAAAGATATAAAAAGTCCCCACCTAGCCATCACCATAGCAAAAATTCTTTATAGCAAACTCATAAACCCATAAGGACGGATCGCCATTGCTTTGTCATACATAGTATAAGATTCGAGCCATGGTATATAGTATCGATAGATACACTTAGAGATTTCGGCGAGAAAGGTTTTGAAATCAAGTAAGTCCGCGGGCAATCTATGAACCTTTTTCTGTCAATAGTAGTGGATGTTTGAAGACGACAGGACGATGATGTAGATTCGTAAAGCGCTCGAGAGATGATTGGGCCTGTTGGTAGATAATGCGTAGGTAGGTAGCGGCAAGGAGGGCCGAGAAGTGGGGCCGCTCGCTCCGGGAATGAAACTTCCTATTTTGCCTAGAACATCTAATATCACCATTGGACTAAACTATTTATTAGTGAAGCTCAAGAGTTTAATCTCTCAAAGTAACACATTGATGGCGGAGGGACTTGAGCTCATAGTATAAAAGTAATGTGATATTTACCTATCGAGATTTGTGGCTATCGCACCCACATTCAAAAGCAATGCTATGAAACTTAATCGACAATACAACATCCACTATATCCTGACATTATGGACCATAATACTCTTGATCCCTAACTCCAACACGCCCAAATATACCCATTGCCAGTAGTTTTACGGAATACCCTATGGAAATATCGCCAGTTGCACCAGTTGCACCTACATGTCCTTGAGAACCAGAAGAGCCTACACTTCAGCCGGCTAAGTAGCACTTCCGAGCGCAGAAGTAAATTGGCCAAACTCTTGTCCATCGAGAATCCTTAGATATTCCGCCGCATTTCTCCACCTGCTTTGAAATCTTCTCAAACAATTCCTGATACTTTCCAACGCCACCTGAGATTGTGCATCGCGGCTTTCTTTCCACACCCACATATAATGCTGGCCTGCTGCCCACAAAGAATCCATTATCAAGGGACTAACTTTATCAAGATCTTGTTGTGTCTGTGCTTGACTGTTGACGCTCTCGGAAAATTGAACAACACTGTGTGAGAAATCCTGTAGGCCTTTGATGGCTTGATTCATCATAACTCCTTTCTCTGGGGATGACGCTGCGCCGCATGACCTGCCCTCGGGACAAGAATAGGGATCAAGGAGAGCAATGATTGCACTGTAGATTATAGCGAGCGGTGTTGCTAACATGAGATATTCTCTAGAGACAATTGCTTCTTCATTCACCTGGCGAGCCAGAACAGAGCAGTTTTCAAAGAGTTGATATGCGATATCAAAACGGGCTGTTTCCGAAGGGATCTTCTCGGTGTAATGGTGGCGGAGAACATTTCCCAACAGCACAGATCCTTGGCAGAGACGAGCAAATGGTGTTACAGAC
This sequence comes from Myriosclerotinia curreyana, assembly GCA_002162495.1. NCBI lineage: Eukaryota > Fungi > Ascomycota > Leotiomycetes > Helotiales > Sclerotiniaceae > Myriosclerotinia > Myriosclerotinia curreyana. The sequence continues at coordinate 310,685 of NGKJ01000004.1, forward strand.
TCAGTGAGCGAAGTAGATACATATCTTTGGAGGGTTTGAGTCATATCGCCGTTATCCTAAACAACGGTTAGTCCTGAATAATAGAAACTTAAATCCCCGAGCTTACCCATGCAGCATCGTCAACGGGCAATGGATCTTCTTCCTTTGGTTCTTGGGTGGTTAATAGGTGATTCTTGCTTCCTATGGAGACCATCCTATTATATGTGAGCTAATGAAATTAAGACCCATGGTAATAAATTTACCTATCGAGTATTAGAACACCCCACCAGGTTCGATATCGTTCTTCTTGCTCAACCCAGGTATCCTGAACATTAAATTCGGTTAGATATGTAACATGGAATGGATACACATAGCTTACAACTGAACCAATCAATTGAGGAGAGGTATCAAAGCCATTGATGCCTAATAAGATGGCATATCTAGAACACCAACCAGCAGACATCCATGCTGCAGGATATATTGCTTGACCATACTCAAAGAGAGTAATAAGGATATTAGCTTGCAACAAGATCAACGATACCATTCCTGAAGCTTCCAGCAATGCGACGAAACGCTTTGCGGCGATATACATTGGATTTTGACCACATTCTTGGCCATCTGCTGGCTTAGATGTGATGAGCTTCATACAAAGAAATAGCAAAGATAAGTCTGCACCACCATCCCAAGGTGGAGTACTTAGAGTTCGTTCCAATCTCTTTTGAGAGATTATCGGAAGACAGTGGTGAATGGTTCCGAAGTATTCGAGGATAACAGTAGCCACAGAGGGACCACTTGCCAACAATTGGTTGACTTCCTATACCATAACTATTAGCACAAAACACATAAATAAGGTATGTAGAAACTTACTGCTGGTGGGTTCACCGAAGGCCTGGGTACTGATAAACTGTATTCTGGTCAGTAGAGCCGAACTGGCTTTCAGAAATATTATACATACCCTTCATTCCTGAAGACTTCATTATCGAGAACGGCCATAACAGGAAATCTATTTTGGATATTGTTGAACAGGCTCTCTTGTGGGTTTGCATATGCAGGAATTTGTGATTGCATATATTCAGGGCCATTGTTGGTCATTGAACCTGAAGGTGCAGCATAAGTAGGTGCATGCATATTTCCGCCATTAACCTTGGCTTCAAGTTCAATTAACTTCAAGCGTAAAGCATTGATATCCTCATGCGTGGGAGCAGGACTTTGTTCAGTATAATCACAGTGTCGCTGCATCCGGGAACAGAGACCACAACCTGGAAGTACTTTATCACACTTTCTTTTTTGTTTTTTACATGTTACACATGCCTGCGGCGCCTTTTGTTGCACACCCTCAAGAATAAGAGGGATGCCATTTGGATTTGGTCCATTCGGTCCATGAATCAGGGGGGCATTCGGATGATCCATCTTCGGTCAGTCAAGTTACTCAGAATGGCTTTGAAGGTTTGAAAGAGCAACTTTGTTTATTGCGGCCGCATATAATTTGTCCCCCACTTGGTTGATTGGAAAGAACTGGGATTCTGATATTGTAGTACACAAATTAGTATCTCTTTGACTGTAAAATTTTGGAATATGTTTGATGAATATACTTGATATGTTGTTTACTTGTATGTAATAAAGTCTTTGGTTGATCTGATTTGATGTTGAAATAATCAGTACAAAAAGTACAAAAAGTACAAAAAGTACAAAATAGATCGAAGGAGAAGAAGAAGGAGATGCGGTGTTCTCGGCCGCAGTATTATGTTTGATCTTGGGCACGGACCAATTAAGTCAGCTTTGTCGGATAAACTCCGGTGTACATATGACATAAGACCAGATTACTTCACTCATTCATAACGTTAACCCAACCAGATTCATTGATCATGAGTGCCCTTTGTTGGTGTAAATCCTATATGGATATAATGAAATACTCTGCCGTTATGAAGGGGCAACAACGTGCTTCAGGAGCTTTCAAATTGGATACTGTAGCATGTGGACTACTAGCCAATAGACTCAAAGTCTATTCCTGTACCTCCATAGTTTAGAAGCAATGGCATTATAGTCGTCAAACTGTGGAAGGTGGGTATCAGAAATCCGAGAAAACGAAGCAGAAACTTGAAACTGATGCCTATACAACTCGTAGGCCTTCGATTTCCACCTTCACTGCCTATATCTAATTGTAGATCATGTGTAGAGATCCGGGAAGTCAGTCACCGTACAGATACTTAATCAAGAAACGAACCTCGGGAAACTTGCCAGATGTTTCCTTAAATGGGACATTTTAAAATCCTCAGGGCTTCTCAAGCAGGCTTCAGGGTTGAGATTGACTGCCGAACCCCACGCAAATCCGTTCAGCAGCAACGAGGGTGGTGCTTGTTCAATTATAGTGGCATCGAGGTGTGATAGCAAACAGGCTCCTCGCCATGCTCGTTTCATTGATACTCTATCCTGACTACATAGACTAAATGGATAGGGAATAAACATTGCTTAGGTTTATTCGAAACTTTCATATAGTCTTAGGACAGTCACCATAGTATGGGAGATACTTGATATTTCAACTCGCTGAAGGCATTCATGCCTACTGAAGTGATATGTATGGGACTTGACGCAGTCAATGTGTATTGATAGTTTAGGTGGGCAATATTATTAAACCAAGACGAGACTCACATGGATGGGAAGAATATATTGTACAAAACTACTGAAGGCATTCACATCACTTTAAACCAGGAAGCCAAGGATAGAAAGAAACAAAGCACGAATATTCCGAATCTATTCAAACGATGATGAATGCTATGCATGAGACTAAAACCAGCGACGATGACAAGATAGACAATTTTATTGTCTCCATACCGGTTAAACGGGCTCGAAAATATCAGCAGTATGTTGCGAGGAGACACTTTGGACTGGAATCGGCTATGGAGCAGGATCATGTAAAGCTTTCATTCTACATCAGAGCGAGATTGCTAACGCGGGAACAAGACAATATGCATGTAAGTAGGAAGCAGTCATCAATACCGGGACGTGAGTATGAAACATTAAGTTAGATTGAGACATTTGTATCGTTCAAAAAAGAGATAGTCAGGACTGAATCAAGTAATATTCAATCAAATGTTGGATATCCAGCGCATTGTGGGAAAATATACTACACCAACCTCTCAAAATATCTCGAATAATAGCCATATATCGGGATGAGAAGTGAGAGATAGAAAGTCTTAATGTTTAGGCTCGCTCTGGTATTCATAGCATCCCTGGGCTATGCACAAGAGACGAGGATAAGCCTTTACTCCATAACTATATGAGAATTTGCTTCTAATTGGGGTTACTTAAGAATCGGAAAACGACTAATGTGCTGATATTTCGCTGCACTTGATCACACTAGGCTAGGAAATACGTGACTAGAACACTCTAATGCTCAAGGAATTTCGGGCAATTCAAGAATTTTAATACGTAATTGAACAGTGAATAGTATCTTTACACCCAAAGTCTCTAGAGACATTTTTCTTGATAGAATGAAGAGCGAAAAACGATAACAACCCGACGTTTACATTTATCAGAAACATCGACTTATTCTTATCTCTTCTTGTTATTGCATTACAACAAATAGTTAAGACCATCTAGATAATATGAAACCCCAGGATGGATAATTAACATGATCTAATTCCAAATGACACACTCGATCACAATTACGTCATCAAATCATCACCCATTATCAAAAACATCCAAAATCACATCAATCATACACATCTTCAAGTATTCCAGAGGCGCAAAGTGGTATCATTTAAAGCAACTAACTAATCCCAACCCCAACCCCAGCAGCCACAGCCAAAAATAACCCGAGTCATCCCAAAATCATCTAAAAGCCCGATATCTCCAGCTAATTCTCGGGAGATTTAGGCGATGCCGAAGGATCATAATGATCCATAGTCTTCTGACGTTTATGGGATCCCGGACGCAATGGTGCTGCCGCCATCGGTTCAGTAGGGTAAGAGACCGATCTACTGGGTGTGGATGGAAGGATTGTACCAGGAGCCGATCTAGTAGGAGTAGATGGTGGCATAGCAGAAGGATCCGTAGAGAAGGTAGTTGGTGGAGCGACCGTTGTGGGGGATTGAAGCGCCAAGGTGCTGGTAACTTCGTCGATTGTGCGTTCCTTTGAGTCCTGTGTTTCATTTCATTGTTAGCTTCGATCTAGGCACTAACAGTAAGAAGGAGAAGGATAAAACGTACGATGGAATTCTTGAGATCCCAGAATAGCTTCAAAAGCGTTCTTTCCTGTTCTACAAACACTGCTTTCCGCGCCTTTTCAGCCTCCGAATCCTTGGCTCCTAGAGCTGCGGTGACCTTTTGTTTCTTGTGCTTAAGTTTGTTTTGGAAAGTTGACAGTTGCTTGTTGTGCCACTATAATAAAGGCAACGTTAGCTAATTTCTCTTTGGTTAAATGATCAAAGGGAAGGGGTTAGATATAGGCCAGTTACTCACATCTTCCATTTGCTTAGGCCAATCCTCAGGAATAGGCTTTCCCTTCTCCAAACTCTCAAGGCGAGTCTGCAGTCCCACAGCAAGATCTCCAGTAAAACTCAAAGTTTCAGCATCATATCCTTCGCATTCCTTCTGAAACCTCTTTTGCAGAGTGTGGGTGAACTGGCGAGCCTCATTGTCATTGTCCTCATAAAGTTTGGCAATCTGCTTAGCAATAGCTGCTAATCCAGGACCCATGGGTTCTTTCTCGATATGCTTGAGGAAGTCATTCATGTTCTGGTAGATGTCAACTGGGTTTTGTGCAGCTAATTCCCATGATTTGAGTTTGCGACCACCTATTCCCTTTGTTGGAGTGTTGGTGGCAGACATGATGAAAGAGGAACTTGTTGTTGTAGTGGCTCCTATAATGCAATTGTGTGAGAGGTGAGGGACGTAGTTTCTGGTTTCTTTCGGGTCTCGGTAGAATCAGTTTAGGCGACAACCTTGAAAGGGGGGAGATTGCTGAGGTTGTTTTAGATGGTATGCAGATGAACAATCTATAGACAAAGTAATAAGTGTATTGGTATTTTTAAAAAGATCCAAATTTGAAATATCTGCTTACAGATAACAAAATAACTCTGCAAATAATCCAAATGAAGTGGGTGCACACAGGTAACCTGTCTCTAGAATCAGAGAAGTATGAACAAAATCTGGTATCAAAATTCTCCACCGATCTTGAATACTTTGTTGTTGTGTAAAAGAGGAAAGAGAAGCCCCGATCTACAAAGAGAGTCCTTATATAGTTGGAAATAATACTCCTGTGGTGAATTTCTAATTTGCTCATACCACGATACGGTTGTAAAAAAATAGTGAATACACGAATATAAATCGGGCAGAAGATCGGATTAGAACACCATGCCATGTGGAGCTGTATTGAATGTTGAAATTTTTGTGAAGGGATGGGTGAATAGGTATTTTTAAAGTGGTAATTAAAGGTAATTGTTTTGATGGCTGTGTACTGTGCTTGTAACTCATAAGAGCTAATTCTGCAATGTATGTGCAAATCTTGTCGTGAGTGCTTCTGATGACTTGAAGCATGTGCAGCAGCTAGAATATATATATACACTCAGCACTACTCTCTATCCCGCAACCGTATTACCTACCAAATACTTAAGAAGGCGCGCCTTATGACTTGCTACGGTCGACTCGAGATCTCCTAGGGGCTTCTGGACCATATCCCACCCCCCAAGGCCAGTATCCAGGACACAGCGCACCTACATTGGTATTCCACATCAGCATCATTGAACGAGCCGTCCATAATTCGGATACGGTGAATACTTTTCGCACCCTCTTTAATACACTACCTCTAACTCTAGTATCTAACAATTCTAGGAAGCTTGCTCATCGATCTCCCGAAATCGTGTAAAGCTTCATTTAAAGGAAATTAGCTATCTGAACTTGAGAATCAAGCCGGATATATAGTTTTCCTAGTTTGTAACATCTATCATGAAAGTTGATCTCTCATCCTGTTTTGAAAGCTCAACCATGCCTGCTTTATGAATTAGTGAGCCATTCTTGCCAAAATTCCCAATAGTTACCTTATTGAACGGATACACTGCTGGCGCACTGATAAACTCATTGCCTTAATAAAATGATTCTAAAAAGATTTTAAAATAATCCTCAAGTTTAAGCACTAATTTTTACTATGTGCAGCATTGTAGTAAACCATCCCAATGCCCTTTTCTCAACTTTGGGACTGGCAAGGTGTCTATCTTGCTGTAGATTCGGCGCTATATGGGATTTCGAGACCGCTTATGATAGTTCAAGTTCTTTTAGCCTTATAAGAAAGCATCAGCTGCGTTATTCGGAGCGCCTTCTAGCTAATGTCTTGACTTGAAGAAGGTGTTATTCTCCCTCTCCCTTATCCCCTGTATCAAAACCCTTTCTATCCTAGCAACACCAGACCATGAGCGAGGAACTTTGGATTGAGTTAGCGGCAGGGTAGCTATAAGTTTCTCGGTGGGGAACGGCAGCAGGTAGTAATGTACTCGATATAACTTCATACTATGTATATTCAAGTAGGTTCGACCTAGAGGCGCGCAGTCAGCTTCTTCCCTTCCTTTTTTCAATTTTTATCCCTTGTATCTAGATCACTGCTCACCAGGCTTGAGATTCTCGCCCTGATCTTGATCCCGACTACCATACTCCATACTCCAAACTAGATGAGTAGATGCGAGTAAGTAACCTGTAATGTAATCCCTCTTTAGCGAAAGTGAGTGGTATAGGTATAGGTGTGGACAGACCATCCTTAAATAGATTATCGATTCATCATCATCAAGAACTACAATTGCAGCTATGCCCTAAGTACAATTATATATATATATATATATAAGCAATCTAATACCCAGCCAAATTCAGTGTCCACTACAGGACTCCCCCAAAATATTTAAAGACTTCAACAAACACATACAAAAAAAAGCTCCCAGAACTAACTCACCCATACTATTCCACCCCTCTTTATAATATCCATCAAACCACCTTCATATGTTCAACTTCATAATGAGTCAACTTCCTAATGAGTCAACTTCCTAATGAGTCAACTTCTCAATGAGTCAACTTCCTAATGAGTCAACTTCCTAATGAGTCAACTTCTCAATGAGTCAAGTTCCCAATGAGTCAACCTCCCATTCAAGAATACTACTCATCAAATAAACGATCCACCTCCTCAATATACAAACTATTTCCTTCTCTTTGATATATAGGCTTAGCTATGGAAAAAAAATTGCAGAGGGGAGGCAGATACAGCATGCGTATCATGATTCATCACAACCATCATGAACATCGCCAGCAGTACGTACATCATACCTCACATCAACACCACCAAAAACATTTCACGCAAACATATCATCACGCAAACATATTGTCACAAAACATCATCACAAAAATTACCACAGAATACATATATCAAAACACGGAAACCAAGCACATACAAGAAATTTACAATATCAATTATATGTTCGTAAATGCATTCATGGCATCTATGATCATCTTATCACATCCATTTATTTATCTCATTCTTCATTCGCCCATTGTCATCTTCTTTCCTTGCTTCCTTGCTCAAAATGACAATTCGTGTGCACTGTTTCCCATCCATCTACCACCCCGCCATCCTGAAAAATCAGCCATAATACAATTTTAGGTGGCTGTGAAAGAGTCTAAAGCAAAAACTAGGCTTTAAAAACTTCCCATAAACGCCACGGCAGGAAGATGAAAAGACCCCAATGCTAATGAACAAATCTTCAGCTTGAAAATTATGAGCAGGCAGACCCAGAACGCCCAAAGACCATATGCATATTCTTTTTTTTTAGGCAATGTTGATACATTAGAGAAGGAAAAAGAAAATCAGTTATTTCCGCGAGGAGATCTAGATCATATTAGTATTAGAAAGTTAGGTTCAAAGATATTGGCTTGACTTACGTTGGAGAAAATTGTGGAGAAGTAGGAGAGTAAGAAGGACTGGTTGGGGAATACTTTGGAGAAGTGTTGCCGCCTTTGTGTTGGGGTGAAGACGGGCTCCAATTTGGAGAGGTTGGAGAATAGACAGGACTGGTAGGTGAAAGACCTGAGCCTGGAGATGTTCTATTTGTAGCGAAGTTTGGACTAGATGGACTATAGTTGGGAGAAGTTGGCGAATATGATGGCGAGGTAGGACTATATGATGGACTAGTTGGCGAACCATGGATATTGGGTGAGGTTGGTGAATAGTTAGGCGAGGTTGGACTGTACGAAGGGGAAGTGGGAGATACGAAACTAGGACTGGTAGGACTATAGGCAGGAGATGTAGGCGTGAATGCAGGGCTTGATGGCGAGAAGCGAGGCGAAACTGCATACCCGGGGCTTGCACCACCTCCCATCATTGGCGAAGTTGGACTGTAGCCAGGACTAGAAGGAGAGAATTGCGGCGAGACTGGAGAAGCATTGAAAGGACTGGTTGGAGAATAACCACCACCTGGGCTTCTGGAACCAGCTCCATAAGGACTCATGCCACCACCAAAGCCAAGACTTCCACCGTATTCTGTAGCAAATCCGCTTGGTGTCTCAGAACCAGCACTTTGGATGGGCGAGAATGCAGCACCGTAATCGGGCGTACCAAGATAGCCACCCTCATTGAGTGGAGAGGCACCATCGTAAGGAGTTGCAGCACCACCTTCACCACCCTTAACAGGAATTCCTGCCATGAGACCCATTCGGCTGTTATCAGAGATGACAGTTTCCAGCATCTTTGGATCAAGCAAGACGTCCATCTCTCCAGTTCCCATGGGAGCAAGCTGACCAAGCATAACGTTTTCAGAAATACCACGGCAGTCGTCCAATTCACCAACAGCGGCAGCTTCGAGCAGGATCTCCACAGTTTCTTCGAAAGAACATCTCATCAAAGCACCTGTGTCTGCACGATTAATACCGTGACGAGTGATAGCCATCAAGTGACCACGCGAAGTCATAATGTCAGTAAGCAGAGCAAGATGACGATGATTGACATAAGAACCGTCGAAAGCCAACACCATTGTCAATTCGCGCATCAATGCAGATCGAGCAGCTTCGATACCAAAGACCTCCAACACCTGAATGAAATGATTCGAATAAGTTCTTCGAGGATCAACTCCTGGTACGATCAAGACATCCTTCAACGAGGTTCCACTGGTATCGAGGTACCATTCTTCACAATCCTTGTCCTCTCTGCTTGCAACCAATCTACCATCGGGCTTCTCGAAGAGCTTAACATCCTTGTTCAAGAATGCTCTGTCAATACCCAGAACACCACGGAGGGTCAAAGTATCGAGAATATGTGCCTCAAGACGCTTAAGCATGATATCTTCTTCGATATCATCATCATCGTACTTGGAATCACTCTGCTTAATCATTCGGATACGAATGACTTGTTGCTCAGCGTTGTTGTCACTGAAAATGACAGCCAAATCCTTGGGGTAATTTTCCTTGATCTTGATAGCAACATCATCGACCTTTAATCCCTTATCCAACATCTTTTGACGATCGAGAATAAGACGAAGAAGCCATCTGGATTGGTTATCCGGGGAATCATGATGCTCTTCAGGAATAATAAAGTAAGACTCAACCATATCAACATCATCTTCAATGGTAGTAGATTGAATATCAGGATCATGATAGATCTCGGTAGCATACGTCACGGAGCGCAAGGTAGTATGCTCAACGGCGCTACGCAATAACTTGGCACTCTCTTGATTGGCACCAACACCGTCTTGGTAAACAATCATGGAAGGTGTTTTGATATTTGGAGCGATATTCAAAATTTCCTTAAGACGTGGAACACCAAGAGTAACGTTCTTGGATGAGATACCCGTGAAATGGAAGGTGTTCAAGGTCATTTGTGTGGCTGGCTCACCAATAGACTGTGCAGCAAGCACACCAACCATCTCACCAGGATTGACGAGAGCTCTAGTGAAACGACTCTCGAGCTCACCAAGAATATGTTCAAACGCAAGCTTGTTGAGATGCATACCGAGTGCAATACGTTTGTAAGCAAGTCGAGATCGGAACTGAGCTTTGATGAAGATTGTGGCATTATATTGAGCTTCAACGGAAAGTTCGTCAGTACCACGGACGATGATCATGCGGTCGAGCAATTGTTGAACTCTTGGGATGACATCTCTGGGATGTAGGTCACTGCGTCTTCCGTCATCTGTCTTAAACAGTCTCTTGGCGCTATCGATAATTCGAATGATATTCAAAGGAAGTTGGAAGTGATCGTCATCCTTCTCCTTGGTTCGGGAGTGTACGAAATCACGAAGGATTCTTCTGTCCTCTTCCAGGGCAGCAAATTCCGCATCAAGCAGTTGCTGCGTCTCAAGATCTCCATAGAGTTCGTTTGCATGCTCCAAGACCTCCGTTGAGATGCGCTCAGACATAACCTCCAGTTTGAAGAGATCATTAAATGCCTTATTACTGATGTTTATATGATCCATCTTCTGGTTCTCGAAGATGACACCGTCTAGACCATCTTCACCATAGACAAATTGAACAATATCACCGAGAGAGTTACGGACAGTACCGTCATATTTGGCCATGACATCCTCAAGAGCTTTGACAAGACGACGTTGAATATAACCAGTTTCTGCAGTCTTAACCGCAGTATCAATCAAACCTTCGCGACCAGCCATTGCGTGGAAAAAGAACTCTGTTGGGGTGAGACCTCTAAGATACGAGTTCTCAACAAATCCTCTCGATTCTGGCGAATAATCGTCCTTGGTGAAATGTGGAAGAGTACGATACTTGAAACCGAAAGGAATACGTTTACCTTCAACAGATTGTTGACCCACAAGGGCAGACATTTGAGAAATATTGATAGTAGAACCCTTAGAACCAGAGCGAGCCATTTGCACAGCGTTGTTGATATCCAGTAAACCATCCTCAGTCTTTGTACCAGCTGTGTTACGAGCCTCGTTCAAAGCTTTGGAAACTTGACTCTCGAAGGTTTCACGAACGTTCATACCGGGGAGGGATTCAAGTTCGTTACTAGTAGCCTTCTCAACAAGCTCTGTAACTTCAGCCTTCTGCTTGGCGATAGCCTTCTCAATTTGCTCGATAGTCTCTTTGTTGGGAATCGTATCACCGATACCGATACTGAAACCATTATGAAGAAGCCAATAATTAATGACTCGCTGGCAACCGTTGAAGAAAGCCATTGCGGCATCTGGACCTTGTTCGTTGAAGACGATGTGAACAATACCATTACCAGAGGCTCCGACATTTTTCTTGGCCATCAGACCGTACATGAGTTGTCCCTCTTGAATCAAGCAACCGTCGTCATTCAATGGCGCATGCATGGTATCTTTATCCTTGCTAGCATTATAGGAATTCACGATCTTAGGAATGATCAAACTGACGATTTGCTTTCCAGTCCATCTAGGCCGTGGCTTGAGAATAGCAGGTTGGGGAATGACGCCGTCCCAGTCTGGAACCCATAGCAAGATGTTCATCAAATGTTCTTTTGTGATGAAAACATCTCTTCTGCAGATCTTGTAGACACCAGCCAGCGTGTCTTGGACAATACCCATGAGAGGACCGTTTCTCTGAGGAGAAACAATGTTAAGCGGCACCATACAGAGATTCATGACTTCGGCACGAGTCTCATATGTTTGCGGGACATGCAAGTTCATTTCGTCTCCATCGAAATCTGCGTTATATGGTGAAGTAACAGACAAATTGAGACGGAAAGTGGAATAAGGCATAACTCGAACCCTGTGACCCATCATAGACTCCTTATGCAAGGATGGTTGACGATTGAAGATAATAAAATCGCCATCAACAATGTGTCTCTCAACTTTCCATCCATACTCAAGTGAAATTGCACCTGCACGCTTGTGATGACGAAGATCAATACGTGTACCATCAGAACGGATGACATATTTAGCACCAGGGTGCTCATCTGGACCATTTTTGACAAGCTGATGCAGTTTATCAATATTCAGTGGTGTAACAGTCTCCGGATAAGTGAGGATTCTTGCAATGCTTCGAGGGACACCGACCTCGTCTAGAGAAAGATTGGGATCACCAGTAATGACAGTACGGGCAGAGAAGTCGACACGCTTTCCCATCAAATTTCCACGGAGACGACCTTCCTTACCCTTAAGACGAGCACGAATAGATTTGACAGGTCTACCTGACTTCTGTAAAGCCGGTGGTAGTCCAGCAATATCGTTGTCCATGTAAGTTGCAACGTGATATTGCAGAAGAGTTTCGAAGTCTTGAGCAATGTGCTGAGGTGAGCCTTCTTGTTGTGCTTGACGAACATTACCATTGGCACGAATAATATCACCCAACTTGTATGTCAAATCATCTTCTCCTCGCATACCTTGTCCAGTACCATCCATGGAAATACTTGGTCGAACAGGAGGTGGTGGCACTGGAAGAACGGTGATGATCATCCATTCAGGACGAGCATAATCTGCGTTCAATCCAACATCTTGAATTTCTGCAGTGGTCATGCTGCGAAAGATGTTGAGGGCCATTTCCGGAAAAATTTGTCTCTTCTCTGGTTGTACAGCCTCTCCATCTTCATCCTTTGGAGGTTTCCATGTACCCATGAGCTCCAAAGCAGCTTGACGGACTTCAGGTTGAATATTGCCACATCCTCCATGTGATCGCTTCACAGCTTCCTTTGGGTCTCCGTTGAACTCCTCCTCACTCATCTGTACGTCACTATCACAGATCATCTTGACCTTGCAGAGTTTCCATATTGCCTCGAATCTGCGCTTGGGATCACGAATAGTAACCGCTGCCTTGTAAGCTGGATTGCTCTGATATTGTGGTGTTAGCATCAAGGCACGTCAAACAAACCACCTCAAGTAGGTAGTAGACTAACCCTGTCTAGTTTTACTTTACCACAATTGTGGCAAACGATTTCCAAAAGTTTCTTTGTCTTTTTCAAGAAACCAGGATGGTAAACAGGTTTGGCCAATTCGATGTGACCGAAATGACCAGGGCATTCCGACATATTTTGATCACAAGTAGCACACTTAAATTGTCTGTCAATGGAACCAAGTCGAGGATCGTTGAGACCTTGTTCTCTTGGCTTCATCTTACTTTCATCCATGGTCTCAGGATACAAGATATGAGCGACACTCATATTTTTGATCTCCTCAGGAGAGAAGAGACCAAATTGTACCTCCTCGATAGTCCGCAACGGCGCATCAGAATGCGCAAAATTAAGATTTGCCATATTGGCGGTTGTTGATATTTATTAAAAAATTGTTGTAAAGGTCAAAGGTCAAAACAAGTGTGGCGACGAGCGGTATAATGAGTAGTCCACCACAATACCAAACGTTGCGACGCGATTTTTATCTCGAAAATATCCTCGCAGTGATTCGCAGGAAGAACTATATTGGAAAACAAGCAATTTTATGTGCAAAACGGGTAGGATGTTGATGTTGCGATCGGGGAAGAGGCCAGGCCGAAGGCCTGAAGGACAATTTTCGATTTCTCCGACCGTGAGGACTCGATCGATCTGGCGACGTTGTCTAAAGGAATGTATACAATTTCTTCCTTTTTAGAAAGACCAGCAATGAGGAATCCACGTCTTTTGGTGCGATTCCACTAATCGTCGGGTTATTGTTGATGGGTGGTGGTGGATGGGAGGTGGATGGAATTCGTGAGGAGGAGATTCCTTTGATGTATCGCGAAAGAAAGCTGATCAATGAGGCTCCCGGCTAGTGGATTAACTAAATACGGTTAGTTCTTTAGTTTATTATTATGAGCCAATCATAAGCGAGATGTGGCTGATGATTTGTTTCAAACATTCACTCCCTCCAAAGAACTCATTCGGTGGGGGAAGTTAACAAGAAAACCGAAACAAAGAAAAAAAGGGGAGAGAATTGACATCCCGAGAAAGTATAAAGAGATTATACTAGACTAATAGATGTTGTTTCTTTGATGATGACTTCTCTATACTTTATATTCTCTAGATATTCTATCTGCTCTATCAGGTATTGCTTATACTTTACTCTGAGGAAGTTCAAAGGGGTTATATAAGATATAAGTATTGTTCATTTGATAACTTTCCTGTTACCAAGTGTCTAAATTTCAAAAAGAGAACAAGGTTCTACTTCTGATGATCTAATAGTAGTAGTAATTGAAGTTTTGCTCCAAATATTCTCTTAATCACTTCTTACTTTTGCATCCCCTTCTCCTTCCTATCCTCCCTTTCAGTTTCATCAGCTCCCAAAAACAAGTTACTTCAAACCTGTTGCTATCCTATAATATTCTATTCCATTGATGATATTGTATCAAGTAGTTCTGAACAAGAGCTTCAACAGTTATCGAATGAAATATCAAATCCCATTTGCTGAATGCACATTTATATATCTATACGTTTTTCAAAGGCCAAAAACACTTCAACTTCTCATAGTTCAATCAACTCTCTTGGCCTGTCATCATTCTCAGAAATTTGATGATTTAGCAACTGTTATTCTATTTTCTAATATACATCTTATAGTCCTAGGGTGCTCAAATTCAATGTGTATACTAAAAGCCCAGGCTTTTTTTTTTTGTAACTTTTACATTCTATATAATTATGAAACTCTTTAAATCAACATCATTTCTCAAGGCATATTCACCAAGAGATATCACCAGAACATATGAAATACAATCCTCTCATTTAAACTCCTTTCATAATGACTAACAAGATATATTCTATGTCACATATCAATCCGGACAATTCTCAGAAATTAATACATATCTTCACTCCTCAAATCTGCATCGCAGGTTCAAGTTCAGAAAAGGGAGTATATTTTCACTATCATAACACTAAAGCCATATTTCCCAAAACTCTTTTCACCAATTTCATTCACAAACTTGCCCATGCCATTTATTTTGTTCAATTCACTACCAATTACCCATTCCAACCAATTCAACCATTGCCAAATACCATCTGCCACTACAAACCTCATCTTCCCCATCCCATCTCTCCCATCCGTCTCCTCTACTTCATCGTAACAATCTCCTCTGCACTAGTCGGATGAATCGCCACACAAGCATCAAAATCCCTCTTCCTCGCCCCCATCTTTACCGCCACCGCAAACCCCTGCAACATCTCTGCCACCCCCAACCCTATCAAGTGTAATCCCACGATTTTCTCCTCCTCGCCCTCACAAATAATCTTAAACTCCGTCGGTATATGTTTCTTTTCTTCCGCCGGGAAAAAATCATAATACATGGCCGCAAATTTGGTATGATAGATTTTGAGATTGCCCGCGCCGTATTTTCGCAAAGCTTCCGGTTCGGTCAGACCAATCGTGCCGACTTCTGGGTGTGCGAAGACGACGGTGGGGATGAGCGAGTAGGAGAGTGATGTCTGGGAGTATTGGGCGGGTCCGAAAAGGCGGTTGGAGAGTGTACGGCCGGCAGCTATGGCGACTTTTTATTTGTTAGATACGGTCCTATCTCACCACTTTCAAGATTGGGGGAAGATAGACATACCAGGTGTAAGTTCCAACTGACCCGTCACATCCCCCAAAGCATATATACCCTCCGCACTAGTATTTTGAAACCCATCCACCCTAACATGCCCCGTCTCATCCGTTTGCACCCCCACAACCCCCAAATCCAACCCCTCCGTCTCAGGACTCCTACCCACCGCCCACAAAACCTCATTAACCACCAACCCCTTCCCATCATCCCCATCCCACCTCAAATTCAACACCTTCGCCTCCGTCTTCTTCTTCCCACTCCACATTTCTATTCTCGCAAAGCTTTTATATCCTCTATGAATCACAATCCCCGCTTCCTCATACGTCCTCGTCATCGTATCCGAAATCATCGGATCAAATTTCCTCAGAAACTTCTCGCCCCGTATAAACATATGTACTTCAATCCCTCCAATAGCATTCAACATCCCAGCCATCTCAACCGCAATATATCCCGCCCCCACAACCGCAATCTTCTTGGGTAATTCCTCGAGCCCGAAAAATCCATCGCTAGTAATCCCAAACTGCGCGCCGGGAATCTTAGGCATGATGGGTTCTCCACCGGTAGCTATACAGATATGATCGGCTTTGAATGTTTCAACGCCGCTCCCATCTTCCAAAGCTACAGAGATGGTTTTCGATGCGACGAATTTGGCGACTCCGCGAACGAGAGTGATTCCCTCACGCGCCCAGTTGCTTTCATAACCACGGTTTAGACCGGCGATATTGGCGTCGCGTTTAGCTTTGAAGGCGGCGTAATTGAAAGGGACATTGGAGGGGGTTTCATAGCCGTAGTGTTGGCTGGCGCGGAGAGCTTCGGATATAGATGAGAAATTCCAGGTGTTTTTCTTGGGGATGCAGCTGCGTTATTATTAGTGTTTGTGGGGTTGAAGGATTAATTTCAAACAATTATTGTGAATGAAGATGTGAGATTGTAAGGCAAGTAGGGGCAAGTCATCCACAGATTAAGAAGAAGAAAGCAGATGTACGGATGTTAAAGAAATAGTATGCCCGGTTTCATAATCTAAGCTGTACCCTAATTCCACGATTTTACTTCCATTTAACACATGCAGGATGATGGCCGATGCATCACCCCAAAGTCACTTGACCTAATCTACTCCAATTCTCTTGAGAACTACAACGCATGCAGCGCAATCCCATACAGCACACATACAGCGACAGAAACCACCCAAAACTCACCCAACATTAACACAAGTCCCACCACTCTTCCCCTCCTCCACCAGCAGCACATTCTTCTCCCAGCCCCCTTTCTCCCTCGGACCCGCCGCTCTCCTCGCCGTTCCACTTCCACCACTTCCACCCCCAATAACAATATAATCAAACACCCTTGTATTCCCCGCTCCCACCTCCTTAAAGTCTGACATTTTCCTACTCAGCCCCGCTTTCGAAATCGGTAGTGCCGATTTGGCCACCGAGGAAATGGTCGATAACGTGGTTGCGGATGTAGGGTTTGATGAAGATTGAGTAGCAGCACTAGATGTTACGGAAGAGACCGCTATGAGATTGGTGGGAGGTGTTGTTGTGATTGTGAGGGGAGGGAGAGTGGGACGATTGGGAGCCATGGTGGTAGGACGCTTCTTTATCACGTTCTTTATGTGAGTGAATGTGGAGTGAGGGGTAATTTCCTGGATGCAGCCACTTTTGTCGGAATAGGTAGAGATATGATGGGAATGTAAGACGGATAAACGGGATTCAATGGGGTTGGAGGGTTGAGGAATGAAAGTGTTGATATGTAAGCGATTTGCAGGATGAGGGGCTTGGGGGGCGTTTTTTGCACAACCTCGAGAGTTTCGTACCACTTTGAACAGTTAGATGAACATTTAGAAACGGGAGACGCATGTCTTGTATAAATACGTTATGCAAAATGTGAGATAAGATAACGAAGGGAAGTGCTGTTTGAGTTTGTTGCCAGATTTTTTTTCTCTTAATGTGTAAGCTATCAATTGGCTGAACAGCTGCATATGATATGCAAGTCAGTCGAGGTATCCACCCACAACATACTACCTATCTTTCCCACCTTAAGCGCCATTTGTCGACATAAGTGAACAGATATCTGATTTAACGTCTTCTGCCTTTCTTTTTTCGAGGTTGTTCGTCTGCACTCCCAATTGCTTCTGAATCAAGCTGGTAATTACGTCCGTCCGAGGGACTTTTCCTTCTCATTTCACCCCTTCCCACAGCTACAAATTCTTCTTCGCTTTCGGTATCGTCGCCATCGAGCTGTACTGGCATCCTGAATGCATTCTCTTCGTCAACTACATCACCCTTGACTGGTTCCACTATCAGAACATCTACATCGTCGTCTTCGGCATCCATTCTTCTCTTGTGGATTTCTTCCTGTGGATGAATATCAAATTCGTCCTCTCTCTCGATGTATTCGACATTCTCCTCGACTTCCGCAAAATCTGGTGCTAGAGCAGACCATCTCTGCTGCGGAACAATCGACCAGATATGTATCCTTCCCGACTCCAAACCACATGCCGCAATCATAGGCTTGTGGGGATGCCATTCAACTACTCCATGTTCTTCCTTGGGTCCCTCCAGAATCTTTACCAAACTTCCGTGGTTCCTCTCCCAGATGTAAATGTCGTGATTGTTGAATGTTGAAGCCGTCACATATTCGCCCGTCGCACTGAATGCCACATGGTTCCAACTCAACCTGTTTACCACATCTTGGAATTTGTGCTCAACCTCAATATCTATCGTATCAGGATCCAGATCCTCTGCTGATAAATTCGGTATCTGTATCGTCCTAATGATTCTGTCCTGAGCGTTAACTACGACGTCTCGTCCAGAAGTCGTAAGGCGCATATAAAGCAACACGCCGGTGCATAACTTCGTAGAGTATATCACAGTCCTCGTAGCCACTTCTATTATATTCAGCCATCCCTTATTAGTACCCGAAAGTATATGATCTCCTGAAGCGGTAAAAATCGCGACTGTTGTAGTTTGTGGCGCGATCGGTTTTGATTCATCTTCTCCATACACTGTTCGTTTCTTAATAGTAGAAGGCAGGATATATTTCACCAATTGTTGGTTCGTGAGATCAACCAGTAGAGGAGGATCTTCAAATAATGAGACCAATATCTTGAGACTAGCATGCGGGAATGATTAGTCTTCATTCTGAGGGCGGAAACGGAACAATATTACTAGACTCACTGTGTCAAAGGATGAAATTCTGCCAAATATACTGGTGCCTCAAATCGTACAGTCCTTACAATACTCCCATCCATTAAATCCCAGATATTGCATGTCCAGTCCTGACTCGATGTGAGTAAGAATCTGCCATCGCGCGACCAACTCAATGATTGCACTTGTCGCGTGTGTCCTTTAAGCTTTCGTGCTATGCCATTGGTCTCGACATCAAAAATCACGACGGTGCCATCGGTGCGCCCTGCGGCAAGGAAATCGCCTTTGCGATTAAAGCGCACGCAGGAAGCATGGCCACTACGGAGGGTGAGTGTAGATGATTCCGGATAATCTTGCGCGAGAACGAAGGGATCAGTTAGTGACAAATTCATAATGTTGATATCGAGAAGTGAAGCATCGCATAAGTTGGAGGTACAGAATAAGGGCACTCAGCCTCGCTTCAAGGAGTTTACAAGGCTGACAGGCGCGATTTCAATATATCAGCCTTGATTGATTAGTGTATAAGTCATTTATATATGATGATGGTATTTGTATTGCGATGAAGATTGATTGGGAATATTGATTGGTTAAGATTATTTATGGTCGGATGTTCGAAATGCTTTCAATGTGATACCGATTAAATGAGAGGTGCGTCGGTGATAATTTTGGTGGAGCTTGGAAGATGCTCATCAAAATTCTGCAGATTTGTTGGACATCATTCAAACAGAGAAGTTGTATCTGGCAGGTGAGACGATAACTCCTGCAAAGGGTGAAGAGAAGAAATAGGGGTTAGTTGTAATGGAGTCATTGAAGTGGTCGATTCTAAAATCAAGAAGTCCTTGATCTTGTACATCGGCACCAACTCCCTCAATCAAAGCATCGTAGTACTTCTGAAACAGACCAACCTCAAAGTCGGAGGATTGTCCTACTAATTAAAGATCCGGGCGAGTTGAAAAAGTGTCAGATGAGTACTTGTTTTGCGAATCGGAAATTCCTGAGGCTGTCCTGTAAGACCCAAAAGATTGCCCAGCGGAAGGGCGTTGTTAGATGTTGGTCTATCAATAGACCAAGCCATGAGATGTTAGCGTCGAGTCTATAGAAGGGATGAATTTTGAATTTTGAACGAACCTAGCAAGTCGCCATCAAACACGGCGCCGTAGATAGCGAGAAACCCTTAAAGATCCAATGACATGCCAAAGGGCATTGTTGGTACCGTCGATGAAAATCGCCAATGGTTCCAACACCATTGTGAGGAATGAATCCATGGCTTGCTGCAGCATTCAAGCCAGGGCGTGGACCCCTAAAATCTCCTGCATCGAGATCTGGCGCTACAAACGCTTGTTCTCCTGTCGTCCTAACATACTGCGACGCGGCATCAAAACTGCTTCGCTTTTGCAATGGGTCTCGAGCAGTTGTGCTTCGCTTGCCATGTTGTGACTTTGCAAGTCTTTCAGCATGTTCAGCTGTCATCTTAGGGTACGCAGCGACTTCAGTTGACGCCAACGCCAGCAAAGCAACAGTAGTCGTTACCTTTATGATCGTTTTTTGTCTTTGAAAATATACGTGCGTCATTTGAGAGATGAGCTTTGGAGAAAATAAACGGATGGGAGATGAAGATGGTTGTAGTGAAGATAGAAAGGGAAAGACAGGAAAGGGAATTTTCATATTTATATCTGTCTGTATATCGTATCACACATACTTCATTCTTTCCACGGAACCGAGACATGATGGTTTAAAGAAATTTTCCTAGCTCCGAGTGTCGAAAAACCTAAACAGGTCAACCAGAGCCAGTTGATTTGTCTTCCTCGTCCGCTTGAAGCAAGGCAGGAGATAGGAATGGGCGCCTCAAAGGATCGACATAGGCACAGGTAATCCAAGATCTTCATCTAGTTGCCGATCATTTGAAAGAGCACAACTGGTGCTATACCAAGACTCCAAGAGGAGCTTCATGTTGAAGCCTGAAGCCTCAAAAATCAGCGACTGGCGGCTTGTCAGCACTGACGTCGAGTGATGATTGTTAGGCGATCGGGATACAAGGAGATTTGACCTAAGGCATCTATTATAAGGTTATATACTGGGCACGGGTGGCGGACGGAAAGTTCTACAGTACAAGACTTTGGGGCCGGACATTTGGCAGCTATAATATCTACCAATTAGATTGGAAATCGAAAACCATTACCATGCTAACCGAGTAGCTTTTGCACAAGAGATGAAAAGACAGCACCGGTAGTTCAATGCGCGCATGTTAACCCAATTCTTAGCGCAGAGTATCTTTCCAAACGGCTGAAATGTTACTGCAGTCAGAAGTTTGAACATAGAAGCCCCAATGAAACAAGCTTATGATATTTGAGTTTGGTCTTGGAGTCTGAGATACTAGGTACTTCGGCAAGCGCCACAGATTCTAGGGGAGATCCATAAGAATATCTCGCTAATGCCATCATGCATCTGTTCGCACTCATAAAAGGCACAGGTCACCAAGGCTAGGAGATATATGATTCCAAAATTTATCTATCTTTTCAGTATCCACTCACTAGATATGGTAGTTCTTGTTTCCTAATCTGACGACTGACTTCCCCTATTACTCAATGTAGATCATAATTCCGATTTAAATTGCTTGTTTATTTCCGGTGCTATCTTTTTCAACCTTCAATGTCGTATCTAGTTTGACAGGTCACAGACATAGAATAATAGGTAAAGCCCATCTGCAAGCCGCCAGATTACCTGTAGATATTTGCCTATAATCCCGATTATTCCCCAGTATGTTATTATAGTTACAAAATTAAGTATGATGATGTGCAGCCTTCTACGGCAATCTTTAGATGCGTCAGAAGATTTGCAAACCTAGATTGCTGGTTTGTAAGTCGAGCAGTTTCCTCGTTGTCGGCATCTATTTAGGAGATGGAGAAATTGAATATAAATCTCGAGCTGCCCTCGGTCAGGGAATTTAGAAAATAAAAAATTGGTCCAATACTATCTCATCACACATTCTTGATATTGCCTTTAGACGCTCAAT
Source organism: Myriosclerotinia curreyana (assembly GCA_002162495.1). Lineage (NCBI taxonomy): Eukaryota > Fungi > Ascomycota > Leotiomycetes > Helotiales > Sclerotiniaceae > Myriosclerotinia > Myriosclerotinia curreyana. Next base: position 332,267 of record NGKJ01000004.1, read on the forward strand.
CATATCAGACATCAATCATTATATAAATTTATACCATGCCAAATCTCTCTATGCATACAAAGAAACATTCTCGCACTTTTCGCCCTCACGAGTTCTGTCATTGCTGCCCCTCTCCCATCTCCTCAACTCTCAAGTCTGGGTCCAGCCCCTGGCGACTTAAATGGCAATCACGGTGATAAAAACTCAATCGGAAACTTGAACTCCATCGAGTCAGGAAATTTGGGATTCGATAGTCTCCAAAAGGTAAGAAAAGAACGTGATATTATCACCCCCACACTTTCGAGTTAAGCCCCTACTCTATCATCATACGTGGATGGTATATGGGTTACCGTCAACGACCCTATCACCAGTGCTCTCTCATCGTCAGGAGATGTCGCGACAGCGGTCGTACTGAATAATAACCGGTTTAGAGAGCGTGTATGGTTGAGCAGAAGATGATTTCTGGAATGGGTGATCATGGTATAGAATAGAGTTGGGTGATCTATGTCCCTCCCATCCACCCATGAAAGAAGGTATTCGGACAAAAGAGATACATCATATGGGCTAAGATTGAGTCCCTAACATGAATGTAGAATGACGTTGGACAATGACAGCTGTAAAGGAGAATCCGGATGAGACGGGGCTTATCATATGTGATCAGGTCGTGGAATAGAGTTTCATTGTATGGAATGTACCTAGTAGTTGAGCAATCCAAGGGTAAGAGGATAATATAAGATACGAAAACTATGATCAGCGAGAAGTCATGATTTCGCAGTTTAAAGTCATGACGTTCAACTCCGCTCCATTTTCCCCTTCTCAACCCCCTACTCCCGGACCATGCCAGTACTTTCAAGTTTCCAACTCCAATCCCTCCAACTCATCACTTAACCCACCCTCAATTTTTACCTCCAGCAACTTCTCCGAATCCTTTCCTCCAAAAGCATTCTCCCCACTCTGCATCTCCGACCTACACCTCCCACAATCACACTCAAACCCGTAGAATCTCTTCAACCCCCTAACCCCATGTCCATAATCGACCGTGATTTCTTCTCCCGCTTTAATATCTCTCTTACTAAAATATTTCATCCTTCCCCTAAATCCCTCATCTCCTTCCACATCTACCTCCTCCCATCTATATCTCGCATTTGACACACAAGCATGATTAAACCTACTCGCCGTCTCAAAAACCCCTGTCGATAAATTTTCCACTTTACCAACTCCAAATCCATTGCTATATAAAACACTTCGGTTTCTGGATTCTCGAGGATTTGCCCGATACGCATGGAGTGACAAAAACGCTTTCTTGCGAGAGGGAGATAATGCGGATACGAGGGAGTCGAGGGGGTCGGTGCGTGTTCCTGTGTCGGTGAGAATAACGAGAGGTTCTTCGCTTAGGAGGAGTGTATTGGTGGGTATGGCACAGAGGGCGAATATGCCGAGACCGCCTTTGGGAGAAGTACTGATTTCGATTAGGGTGCCAATGGTCTCAGGAACTCGAAGAGGAGGTTCTTCGGAGAAGGAAGAAGGTGTAATGGACGGCTCAGAAGCGTCAACGTCTTTCGGCTTGAGTGTGGCTGTCGAGCCCGTGGATTTTGTTGGTATCGGAGTAGTAATGCCCATCTTGAGGGGCTTTGGTAGTGATGGTGCCATGGTCCTAGTTGGATCTGAAGTAGAAGATATTAGTAGATATTCCCAGGCTATTCATGAATAATAATAGTGCATGCTGTAAAATTTAGTTTCTGAATGATATGCCGTAAACGATGATGACTTTTTCATGGCGAGATATTTTTGGAGAACTTTCTTTGCAACAGTGAGTGATTGATGAATAGAGCAATTTATCATTGGCAAGTAGCAAGTAGCACAAAAGTACAAACTGCAATGCATGAGATGGGATTGTTGATTTCAAAGACTAGGCAGACACAACAACGAATATCGAAGGGGTTGCGGATAATGCTAGCATGAATGTTACCCTAGGCAACAGCGAAACCCCCCAAAACGTAAATAATGCATGAAGCTATCCATAAATGTCATGTCGAAACCTTCGAACTCGGTAGACACTACTCGAATATGACTCTAGAATCTCTATTCATTGGAGCTCGATATTCAAGTTTCAATCATTCTGTGATTGCTCCATACACTCTAAAAATGTAGGTTGAAAAAGGATTATTTTCGGAGGTCGGGAGACCCCACAGAGAAGATGTAGATGGTAAATGAATTGATAACTGGTTGGCGGTAGCTAGAACTTAGGAAGTGCTTCATATTGCTCGCATGCGTTGTACCTCAACGATAAGTTAGAAAGCAGTAAAATAACAAAGTACCACAATGAAGCAGGTAAATTGTCAATATACCCGCCCCATCAACACCTTGGTCTTGATAGAAGCGTTCTGCTTCTGAACTATGCACTGATACGCAACTAGAAAGTGGCCGAAAGACGATGGCACTTGCCTGACACAGTCAAGTAGACGTGGCGATCACAATCACTGACATCCAACTGATTAACTAAAGAAGTTCGGTCGCAACTATTCGTCCGTTCCAGAAATGCGATTGCATACCATATAAGTATAGTCGTACATAATATCCCAGTTGAGCGTCTCATGCGCTAGTCGAAAATGCTGCAAAGAACCCCAACGCCTATGCTGCCCCCAGAATCCGGGCGAAAACCATGGTCACCTATGCCGATCTTTGCTCAATTGTCCCTCATCCCTCTTTGGAAATCCACCAACTCTATCGGCATTCCTCATTACTTCTCTGCCTTTCTCGCCGTCTCTATCTTCGGCTGGCAGACCCCACCATTCCCTATGGAACTTCTCTTGCTCTTTCCTCCTTGCCTCTTTTGCTTCACGGTCCCTTTGTCTCTGTAACCTCAAGGAGAACCACTCTTCTCTGGCTGCATCCTTTTCTGATTGTGTGGCATGCGTTATCATACAATTGTTCATTGCTCGATTTTGTTCTCTACACTTGAATGGGGCAGTGAAAGTTCTTCCAAGAGCGCACTCTGCGAACACTAAATATTATATTCAGCAAAACATTTCTTAAACATATCCATGGGGATACACACCCTTAATCTCTGCGGCACAATAACTTCGCACTCTTGCATGATAAACTTCTTGGACTTGAGCTTCTTGTGCTGCGGATAAAGGAAGAGGATTCCGAGATGGCATAGGTAGTCTAGGCGCTTTTTCCACCCCCTCCTTTGGTGAAGACATAGCTGCCATATGAAATCAAATGAAAAGGGCTACGTACAGGTTGAGGCTTTGAGACAGGATGATATTCACTGCAGGTACTTCATTCAGAGAAAATCGAATGTTCTGAGTTCTGAGGTAGTTTCCCAAGTTGAACTAGTTTATCTTAGCGTGGATCGTCAATCCTTGTCGAAATTTTGACAATCCGAGATTCAAACTTTCTCAAGCAAGAACAACGTCGAAGGGCAAGCACTTTCAACAGGCGTCCGCCAAATAAATTTCACATCACATCACACACACTGCCTTCAACTAATTCTGCGCAATACTTATACAATGGATAAAGCAAGTAAATCCGTTCGCGATGGGCGCACTTATAAGGAGAGATCACAGCCCGAAGAGCGCAAACGATGGGGACTTCTCGAAAAGCACAAGGTATGGAGTGGAATTGATTATATCATCTGCGAAATGCTAATTAGATATGTAGGATTACTCTGCCAGAGCGCGCGATTTCAATAAGAAGAAAGCAAAGCTTAAGGCACTCAAGCAAAAAGTGCTCGAAAAGAATCCCGATGAGTTTTACTTTGGAATGGTGAACAAAAAGGGCCCTTCGAAAACCGGCAAAAGGTATACAGGGACAGTGAATGGAGACCGAGGCAACCAGGTTTTGAATCAGGATGCTGTGCGATTATTCAAAACACAGGATTTAGGTTACGTACGGACGATGAGGAATAAGGCATTGAAAGAAGTCGAGGAATTGGAAAAGAGAACCGTGGGAATTAAAGGACGTGGAAAGAAAGTTGTATTTGTGGAAGATGAGCAAGAGCAGCAAGAAAAGGCGGGAGGGGATGATTCGGATATGGATATGGATTTCGATTTCGAGGAGGACGATAAACAACACGACGCAATCCAAGATGATGATACAAAGGAGGATGTGGCAGCCAAGAATCTACGGAAGCTTCAGGAAAAAGAGGCTGATAAATTGGAAATCAAATTATCGATTGCACGGCAACGGTTGAAAGCTCTGACCGACGCAGAGGAGGCCTTAGATTTACAACGAGCGAAAATGGCAAAATCTTCAACAATTGGCGGTATTAACAAAAACGGGGTCAAGTTCAAGATACGAGAGCGGAAGAGATAGAATTATTTAACTGGCCTTCAGTCATGTCGAAAGCTGCATGCTGAATGAAAAATGGCCAAAGAGAACCATGTTGGGTTCGAAACCCTCTCATCGACCTGCGATAATAATAAGATACCCCGGGAGTAGCCCAAGGAATGAAGTTGTGTTCATATACGAGCCCAAAATCATACCCAAGTCGTGATCGTATACCAAAAACGCCGTTGTATCCTCTTATCTTGAACGCTACTACTTCTTCTTGGTCAAACATTTGCTGAGCCCAATTATAATAGCTGCCATTGCTTTCACCGTCATCTTCAAGACCCAGGCCATTGCCTTCACCATCATCCAAAGCAAGCCACAGAACCCTGGCACCTTTTCTTTATCCTTATCATTTTCTTTCGTCGGGACCATCTTATACTTTGGGCTCTCTTGACTTTCTACATCCACTTCCATTTGTTCTCCCCTCAAAAAGGATTTCCTCTTTGATCTTGGTGTATCCGGCTGTACTGGTGCGGCCGGGGGTGCCTCAAACCTCTCGATATGCATCCTCTTCTCCTCGTCCATCGCGGCTAGAATAACGGCTGCGATCGCTACATCTACGATATAGAAGGCATCTATTCTGGCCGCTACCCCTGTATCGACTTCCAAAAACCCTGTTCCACTACCGTCTCTTACCAAGCGCACAAGATTATGTGGTAGTTCTGGATGCTCGAGTGTGTATTCGACTCTGGACCAGGCTGGTGACGAGTTGATCGCTATTAGAAATGGGGTGCTGACTGCAGGGTGTCTGAGATAGAATTTCTTGGTGTCATCGTCCCATAATAATCGTCCACATTCTCGCTCTGCTGCAGCTAAAACTAAGGCGCCGTCTGCAACATTTGATCGTCCAGTAAGATCGACTGCCATACTTGATGCTGCATGGGGATATAGGAGAGCCACTAGCCCGTCGTTTGGTGGCAAGCGCCGCGAATATTCCTCGAGGGTCGTGATTAATACTTCCATTTGAGAATCGCCTTTCGGGAATACCCCAGTCCTTGGAGATTGTGATTTCCTCGGAGATTTGGCAGGGTTTTGTCTTGTCATTGTTACCTGAGCTGAAGTTGAAGTTGGATCAAGACGTAACGTATAAAAAGGCTGAGTGGCGGATGAAAGAGTGTGAATAGGCTCTTCGACTGCGCTATTCATTTTCATAATGAACTTTTGACCCTCGGATGCTGATGCTTTCCATCCATTTGCGACTTTCCATAGTTCCTTCAGCTCGGCAGAGCTTGATGGTTCGGGCCATGTCTCGTCTTGAAGTCCACGTCCAACCAGTCCGGGGGATTGTGGGCCTAACGACATTGGACTTCCCATGCCAGGACTCACCTCGTTGATTCCTGGCGAGTATGGTTGTCGACTAATCGCATTCTGTGGAACGTGTCGTGGACTCTGCTGTGTCGGGTAATATTGCTGGTATTCTAATGGTAGTTCGGGATTATATCTGGGGAAGATGGATCTCATTACTGGCTCTGCTCGGTGGTGGTGGTGGCTATGTTTGGATGAATTACTGTTGCTTCTCACAAGTGTAGGAGCTTCCGAAAAAGAAGTGTGCGATCTTGGACGTTCCGATGCAAGCACGGCGGGAGCGGGCATATCCACGGGTGATGCTCGCCCATCTTGAGAAGTTTGGCGAGCGTTAAGTGGTGATTGCCGTCCATCGTTGAAAATATCGAGCGACTGTGATGGATTGGCAGGATCTGGACCAGACATGGATTTGGAAAGATCGCCCGCATTGCCGTTATTTCTCCAAGGTTTTTTCTTGGAGGGTGGAGGTGGAAATAATTGCAGACCTATACTGACTGGTTTATCTGACATTATGGGGGAAAATCTCGCAATACCACAACTTCAATATTCTATACAATTCTCCCCGAGCACATATATCAAAATTATAAGGAGCACGATACTACACATATATACATCAAATCTTCATTACTCGACGACACCATAAATGCCCGGTAGTACATGCAGCCCAAAATAAAGATCCTGGAGACAATCCAATTCTACGACGGTACTTCGTACTCTTTACTCGAAATAGATTTTTGGCTTGTCTTACCGCTCGAATTCGACGCTCCAATTCGACAAATTCGATTGATCCGATTATTTTTGTACGCGGGGAACAAACCTTGTTAGCGCCAACATGTACTGTGACAGCTACAATGATTGGTTGGTGCAACATTGTAGGCGCTTCCAATAGCCAACCAAAGTTCAGAAAACCTCAAAAACCCCTTCACAGAAACACAATTTTCCAGTGGGGATCGGAAGATTTTATTTATTTATGGAAAAAAAATTTATCGTGTTATCTTCTAGTTTGGTTGGTTTGTGTGAAACATATCCATTGATTTATACACAATCGCTTGGCGAATCGGAAACTTTGAATTTAACCTTAACATCTCTATTTTGATCGACAAATGGGTCGTAGGATTCCAACCGTCTTTGCGGGATTTCATAGGGGAATTTATGATACTTGGGAGATACTTTTGACATCATGAGGTGGTCAGCGAGGCTGAGTGATCGAGGTACTAATGGATCCGGTGAACAAGTATAAAGAGCAGCCCTTTTCTCCTCTGATCCTTAATGAGGGTTGGCCAACGTATTGAGTCAGGGCGAACATCGATCTCGCCAATACTGATGCTGCCGCAAGTATTGTGCAAAATAAGCATCAAGACCCCCCTTATATCACTCAACGATATGTTTACATACCTGACCTAATGGTTTGATATCGAAGTACATGATGCAGATGGTCGCTCTTCCGGCCGGGTCGGACAGTCGTGTCCCCATCATGGAGTAGTAGGTCACTGTCGGTGACTCATCTCGGCCTCTTCTAAACACATTTATCTCGGCGCTTAGCCGTGTACCACATAAAGGATTTCGATATTGTTAGGCCATTATCTCTGATCCTAATAGCCTCAAAACAGTTTATCGTCATCTGTTGCGAGTATTTTCAGCATTAGAGCAACGAATTTGTAGACTTGGCTGGCTTTGCCCTAACGTGCAACCACACTACATTCGAGGTACATTCCTGGCGGTTGCTGTCAATTTGCGGAAGTTCGCCTTAGATCTGTTGACTAAATGTGTATCTTCGCTCGATTTCCAATAATCCTGAGTACATTTCAATAATGAGGGATTCTTGATTCTGGATTCCATTTGGAACATTAGATCCATTTGAAACCTCAAGTTATACTTGCAGATTCACAGTGTCTCGCCCTCAAGGCTAGACCATAATCTAGAATTTGCAAACCTCGCTTTCGCTTTGGATGAGAGCTGACATAAATATTTTGCACCATCAAATTAATGGGAGCAAATTACAAGCTAAGGAGAATACGGGGGCTTCGACAGTAATAAGCTACGGTCAGGAGCTACCAATGGGTTCGATTGAGAGCATTTCATTAAAATATATTTAGAACAAGTACTCTTTCAATTTGTTCATCGTCTTTCACATCAACTCCCGCAATTAATTACTCTCATCAATTCAACTGAACGTACTCCCACAAACACTTTTACACGGCTGCTGAGCTGATCTAGTCAGCTTTGTAACTATCGACGGTGAACCCAAAGCTGTGGCCGATTGTGTACTGGTTTTCTTGGGCATCGTATTGCCCAGTTTCAATCGCTCTGTCAGATCCGTAGGATTCAGTGAAATATGTTCAAGTACTACAGTATCAGGGAGTCACTAGTTGCTTACCGAGCCGGAGTTCTGGAGTAAGATGGGGAGGCAACAATGGGTCGGGATTTGAAAAGGGCACAGGGGCTGAAGATTACTTACAATACTCCGTTTTTCCCATTCTCAAACAAGAATAGGATAGAAAAAATGCGCAACCAGGTTTGCTCTTTGCATTGCATGCAGCCGCACAGACAGGTTGGGTCATAGGGCTGGGTCTGAGGGAAAGCCTCAACTCCCACTATTTATATTAGTAACCTTTTACCAGACCCTCATTTTATAAAGGATTCTTTGGTACTTACTATATGTTATAGTGTTTGCAGGGCATCAATAGTAGGAGTCCCGAAGCTTTGTGCTCGTCCATATCCTGGAATTGACGGGGGAGCAGCCGCATTGTATGCATTCGAACCAGCAATCACAACTTGGAAATCGGCTTGCCGCTGGCCACTGTTTGTAGCCAATGAAGCGTCCAATAAGCCACCGAAAAGCGAACATTTTATAAGTGTTTGGGAGGGAGGATTTGGGCAGTCATCTGATTCTGGAACGACGGTTGGATCTCGCTCAAAGACTAGAATCATCAGCTTTTGCGCAAAAGTCAGAAAGAACAAGGCTTACAGATGTGGAAAGAAATGCAGCCCTGAATTCCATTGCATTCATTGGCACAAATCGTCGGATCGTAAGGAGTGACAGAGTCCGAGATATATGTCAAGTATGTTTCGGATTGAGCGGCGGCGTCAACATTTTGGAATTCATCAACAAGAACATATTCCGCAGGAGTCACAGCGTTCAGTGCTGCATCGGCGAGATTTTGGTCTGCTTCAAAAGCTGCCGCAGTATCTGGACTGTTGACACGGGTCCATTTCCGGCAGACAAGGCAGCACAAGTGCTTGGGCAAATGCTACGCTTGTGTCTACGATTGACAACAGCGGCAGAAGTAGTGGCGGCAGCGATAGCAACGTTTGCTACAGATGTCGGATTATATGCAAAACTCGCTGTCACCGCTTTTCCGGCAGAAGCCCCTCTAACGGGTGCTGTGGAACGGATTTATATGCTGAAACGTCGAGACTCCGAGGTTTGAGGAAGGGAGTTGCCGTGGCTACAGCCAAAAGAACTGCTGATTTCATTCTTGCAGAATCTGAATGTTGTGCAGTGTACGGACTTTACTTTGGTTGTACAACTGATGGTATTAGAGAAGGAAAGATAGAAGCGTTGTGCTGATATGATGCTTTCTTGAGAGACCTGCAAATTCGGGGTCCTTTATAGTTTTTTCTACGAGATCATAATCATCTCGTTCTCTCTCAATGCTCATTTCCCAACTAAATGCATTCCGCTTCACTTCCACGAAAGTACCTTACCATTCAGACCTCCATAAGGCGATGCTATTCTCACTATTCCGCCCCAAGATGTTCTCAATTGAGGGTCATTTCTACGCCTCAGGAATCCAAGACGTCCTAAAAAGGAAGCCTGGCGATAGCTTTAGCTAACAATGATACTATCCCCACAGGTTGAGAGATGACAGGTGTTTAGGCAGGCCACATTTCGACCAATTTCGATCATTAATCTCGTCTTCTCGAAGAAAATGGCAATAACTTTCACGCCATACAATTTAAAAGGACCTTAGAAGGCGTGTCTGACACGGCGAAGTCCATCTACGTGGATGGAACTCATAGCACATTTTGTTGAAATCGGTAATAGGCACACGTTCATTCTATCACTGTATCTTACACCGTGGAATCCGAGTTAAATTTGACTTGGTCGCATGTGGCTCGATATACTCATTAAAGATTTCTACAAAACAAGCATATAAACACTGAATGAAGAGGGCATCACTAAAACCCCCTTTCTCATACCTCGATGTTACTTTGAAATGCAAAGTGGCGTCCCTTTCGGGCAGCCAAGTATTTCATTGCGGTGTTTTTCAAAGAATGCAACATCCGTGGATAATCGCCATGAGGCCATGAGGCCATGTCCAGAACGTTTCAACGCGGGCGAAGGTTAAGGCTGAACAATATTGAGTTTCTTGCTGATCTAGTCTGTCAATAGTCCTGCTGTGTAGACAGGGCTAGATATTTAGACCAAAGGACCTCCGATTTGATAAAGTCTTTAGCGTCAACAGGGGCCCCATGTACAGTGCGGGTCCTCAACATAGCTTCGCGTCCATTACACATCGGATACGGGTACTTTGAAAGCTTGCAGCATGCTCTATCTTATCGGGAAACAGGCTCTGGTGATCGCTTGAAGTATTGGGCTATAATGTGAATTTTCCTCGAGTTTCTGTCTAGTTTTTGATAGATAGTGCAAGTCTTCACTTCAGTATCAATATTTTTTCTCTTCTACATCGAAAATGCAGAGAGCTACTTCTTACATCAACACTTTGAAGAGTACACCTCACTCTGAGGAAAACAGCCGTGCACAAACTCCTGTCGGCACTTCCAACCCATTTGCGACCCCTCCATACTCAAGACCTGCCTCAACCATTGGGGCTCGATCTGGATTCCAGTATGCCGAAGTTCCTGGAACAGGATACTTTCGATCCCGTCGCGTTCGCAAAGCAGATGCCGTACCTCTTCCTGTCGCCAAGAAAGCAAAGAAGGAGGCCCTCTTATGGGTTTTGCCTCTCGGCGGTTTGCTTCTTGGTCTAGGTCTAACTGCTCTCATCATCTACTTGAAACTAGCTAGCATTACACACCACAAGTACTGCCCAGTTCTGTCAGAAGATTTTTCCTCTGGTACTTTGGACCCTAACGTTTGGACAAAGGAAGTTCAAGTGGGAGGTTTCGGGTGAGTTTTTTTCCTTGGGCATATTCCTTCAGATTCTAATAATCGATGCAGAAATGGTCAATTTGAGCAGACCACGACAGATGCTGAAAATCTGTTCATCCAAGATGGGCAGCTGTATATTAAGCCTACTATACAAGACGCCTCACTGATTACTACCAATAACATTATCAATCTCACGGCCGATGGAACTTGCACAACCACTTCCGATATATCTCTTAATTGTGTTACTTATACGAACACAACCAACGGGACTATCGTGCAACCAGCAAAGTCTGCTCGCATCAATACCAAGCTTGGTGCTACCATCAAGTACGGGAAAGTAGAGGTCAAAGCCAAGCTCCCGAAAGGTGATTGGCTCTGGCCTGCCATTTGGATGCTCCCGGTCGAGGATACCTATGGGGCCTGGCCACAGAGTGGTGAAATTGATATTATGGAATCCCGTGGCAACAACTATACCTACAGTCTTGGTGGCAACAATTTCGTATCCAGTTCTCTGCACTGGGGCCCGGATGAAAAGAGCGATGCATACAAAAGGACTTCCAACTTGAGGACTTCTTTACATTCCCAGTTTGGTGACGAGTTTCACCTTTACGGCTTGGAGTGGACCGAGAAGTACATCTTTGCATATGTTGATAACACTCTGCGCCAAGTCATGTACTGGCCATTTAATAAGCCACTGTGGCAGCAAGGAAATTTTCCCTTCAGTGATGTTAACGGATCAGCGATAGTTGATCCATGGTCGCAAACTGGCCGAGTCAATACCCCGTTCGATCAAGAATTTTATCTTGTCTTGAACGTAGCAGTTGGAGGACAGAACGGCTGGTTCCTGGATGGTGCAGATGCAAAACCATGGGTCGATGGAAGTGCATCTGCAAAGCTCGATTTCTGGAAAGCGCAGAACCAATGGCTTCCTACGTGGGAGAAGAGCGGACAAATGATTGTTGACCAAGTGCAGATGTGGCAACAGTGCGATTAAATTTAGTTTGACAGAGACATGACAGGGACAAGTGATGATCGGAGTAATTAGGAAAGGAAATGGACCACGGATGATTTCTTTGGATATGATGAGCTTAATGAAAACATGGTTATTATTAGATTGGATCAACACAGCAACATCGTTTATGTCAAGATGGGGATTATGAGATTCTGATTCGCAATCACCTTAGAGTGCTAAACAAATAAAGTTCCAGTAATTGGTCAGCCTGCATCGGAACAAAACGCACACGGGCGGGACGTCTCTTGTACAGGACGCCTGATTGTAGGGTTTGAATTGCATTTATGGACGTTAGAACATCCCTTACGCGAGATTAAACTAGGGTTGGGCTCTTTGCGTATTCTAGATAAACAAAATAATAATAATAATAATCGATACCAAATACTAATAAACATATTCAAAGTCATAATCGAATTTATGGTAAGTACTATACTCTAGTAGATCATATTGCATATATGATGTCAACGGCGACATCTTCATGTACCGCGACTTTGAGCAGGCGAAATCTTTAGAAGCCGTCACGTCAACTCGGTTAGGAAGAAGGAAGACGGCATTGGAGATAGGTTATGGTATGTTATAAAGACGGCATTAGAGATTATAGTACTTTGGGTCTTCCGACGGTATATTACAGAAAGCCACAGGAACACGGCAGGCTAATTTCCGGAAGGGAATCCCGTCTGGAGTTTTCTAGCCTATTACCTCACTCACTCAAATACCACCGCCAGAATTTCTAACTGCCAACAACATTCCGCTTTCGAAAGCTTACATCTAATTTGCATCACCACAAGTTATATGGCGCGATGGTACACAACACAAAACCGTCGTATGCTCTTATCTTGTTTTCATAGATTGATCACTATAGAATCGACGCCTCAATGCCAGTTTCACATGTCATTTCATGCATTTGCATCGTTTAAAATTTGTTGAGAATTTGTTCAAGCAGGTTTATCCTCAAAAGGCAACAAAAACCATAGAAGACATCCTTTCCTTATCATCTACGCATATGTAATATACCACGTTTGTATTATTGTGTATCTCGAAACTTGATCAATACGAAGTCTTCATCGAAGTGTAGTTCTGCATGTCAGAACGACAATCTGTTCAACGGGGGTCCTGTATGAATTGTGATTGAACCCTTGTAGAACATCACATATCCCATATTCTGGGGGTCGTATGTAGGTTATTACATGCTGATAGTCCGAGTGGCTGGGTAGACAGCAGTATGTTCCCCAGTTGTGGTATTAGTCTGGTTCAGGTACATATAGTAGAACAAAGTTATCATACTCGCCCCAAGTAAAAGTGTGTAGCTGGGTGGTAGCCAATCTAATTCGAGTTTGACTCCATTTTTCTTTCCCCTATATATCGCTGTCATACTAAATCGTATTCGCATAAATTTCGCAAAATGCCATTCGACCTGGTTAGCCAGGTACAGCATAGAAAACCCAATTCATGTCCAGCTGAGCTTTGGAATGGTGTTGTATCCGATTCAGCCTTCTAAGTGGGCTTAGTAGACCTACTCACAATGACATCCGTTTGTCTGGAAGCGAGTATGACAGGGCAAGATGTGGATACCGCGTTTGAAGTACCCTTTGCTTTACCACATTTCCATTTTCGTGGTGATTGGCGATAAGCTTTCAGATTTGGCATTAAATGGGTCCATTTGTCGTGTATCATTTCCTAGCTTAGAAAATTCTGCGACTGCCAAGCGGATGAAACCCTCATTTTGGATATTGGTGCCATTAAGACTCTACTCAATACTCTCCCCCCACTAAGTTACAAAGATTAAATGGTGTTATATAAGCTGCAACAACCATTTGATGGTATATTCCAAGTACATTTATTGGTCTAATTACTCCTGCAATACGACCCAATATTTAATCTCTAT
>NGKJ01000004.1:356003-369969 GCA_002162495.1 Myriosclerotinia curreyana
GAGCCATCCCACCCATCCCACCATTCAATAAATCAACCATAACCCCGCTCTCCAAAATTAAAAAAGAACAACTTCAACAACCCCTCTACATATCTTTCCCATTTCTACTTCTCCAAAGATTCTTCTCTCAAACCTCTACATACACACACACAAACACACATACACATACACATACATCAATCATGGCCTCTCCAACCCTCAAACTCAACTCCGGATATGACATGCCACAAGTTGGTTTCGGCTTATGGAAAGTCGACAATGATACTTGCGCCGATACAGTTTACAATGCCATCAAGACCGGATATCGTCTTTTTGATGGTGCATGCGGTATTTCATCCTTTTCTTCTACTCCTCCCCAGTTCCCTTCACATCACATGACTAACCATCCTCCCCCAACCCAGACTACGGCAACGAAGTCGAAGCCGGCCAAGGTGTAGCCCGCGCCATCAAAGACGGTCTCGTGAAGCGGGAAGAGCTATTCCTCGTATCGAAGCTCTGGAACTCCTTCCACGACGGCGACCGCGTGGGCCCCATCGCCCGCAAACAATTGGCCGATTGGGGCATCGATTACTTCGATCTCTACATTGTGCATTTCCCCGTTGCCTTACGCTATGTCGATCCATCCGTCCGCTACCCACCCGGATGGGAGTACAGTGGCAAGGGCGATGTGCAACAGAGCAAAGCTACCATTCAAGAGACGTGGCAGGCGATGGAGAAGTTGGTTGATGAGGGATTGGCCAGGAGTATCGGAGTTAGCAATTTCCAGGGAGCGTTGTTGATCGATTTGTTGAGGTATGCGAGGATTCGACCGGCGACTTTGCAGATTGAACATCACCCATATTTGGTTCAGAATACGTTGTTGAAGTTGGCGGAGAGTGAGGGTATTAAGGTTACCGCCTAGTAAGTTTTCTCTTTCTTGGAGTTCGAGTTTCGATTTGGAACTTGAAATTCTACTGTATACAAAATATACTAACCTAAATATCCAGCTCATCATTCGGACCTCAATCATTCATCGAACTCGGATGGGACCACGCTCAAAAGACACCACCTCTCTTCGAGCACCCCGACATCCTCAAGATTGCCGAGAAGACCAAGAAAACACCCGCTCAAGTTTTATTACGGTACGTTCTCCTTTCCCCCCCNCAGTCCCCCTTCCCTCTCCCTCAAAACAAAATACTAACCCCTCACAGCTGGGCAACCCAACGTGGCCTTGCCGTCATCCCCAAATCCAACAACCAATCCCGCCTGGAACAAAACTTGCAAGTTACAAATTTCGATTTGGAGAAGGGAGATCTAGATTCCATTACCAAATTGGACCGGCATTTGAGATTTAACAACCCTACTGATGTAAGTTTATATTTCTTTCTTCGAAGCTCCATTTTAGACTTTGGCTACGAATGACCCCTTTTCTGACAATCCAATCTTACCAGTATCTCGGAACATTACACATTTTCGCATAAACATGATAAAGGTTGATGACAGGTTTCGCTGCGCTTTTAATTTGCTTCATTACTTGCGATGATATCTAGATATGAAATGAGTTGAGAAAGCAATAGTACCATCAGTACAGTTCTAGCATCCATTTTGCAAGGCAACATTGATAGTTGCCATTTATGCGTTGTGATATCCATGAAAACCTATCGATCCCCGCCAAGAACTCCATCGCCATGTTATAATATCTCCATGCCATCTATGTGCATGTATATCCTTTCTGAACACTTCCCATTGCCACACGCCATCCCAACCTCTGTATAAAACATGTACTATGAAACCCTAACGAAAGCTGCCATATCATTAGCACACGCGCCCATACCAATGGTGTAAAAGCAGGAAACTTACTAGCATCAATCTGCATAACCTGCGGTAACGTCAAGCGCACCTTATTCCTATACAACGCAGGCGCCTTCAACTGCAATGGATTCCCTTCAAAATAAACCGTATTCAACTTCTCCTTGTCCTTCAAATGTTCCTCCACATCATTAAAATCCGCAATTTGATTATAGCTTGCCCACACCTCTTCCAACTCCTTTAACCCTTTAATTCCAGCCAGAGACGACACTTGATTATTTGAAATATCCAGAACGCGTAGCTGAGAACATGATTCTAGGCCAGAGAGCGTCGTTAACGCATTGTGCGAGATGTAGAGTTCTTCCAGTGTAGAAAGTTTATCCAGACCAGTGATATCGCGGATGCGATTACTTTGTATACTCAAGATCTTGAGATTGTGCAGCGCATCCAGATTTTTCATCTCGGTGATTTTATTCTTGCCAAGCCATAATTCTTCTAACCCAACCAACGTATCCAAGCCCTGTATCTCTCTAATCCTATTCGCCGCCAGTTCTAAGTTGCGTAGTTTGGTGAGCCCTTCGAGGTTCTCGATGGTGGTTATTTTATTCTGCACAAAGTAGAGGTCGGTGAGAGAGGTGAGGTGGTTTATTTTCTTGATGTGTTTTAGTTTGTTGAAGGAGAGGTCGAGGGAGGTGAGGTGGATGAGGTCTTCCAGTCCTCGGATGTGCGCGATGAGGTTGTCGTATAGATCCAGGTCGGTGAGGTTGGGGGCTAGGGGGGAGAGGTCTTCGATTGTGGTGATGGTGTTTTGACGGAGACAGAGACGTTGGACTTGTGGGAAGCGAGAGAGGCGGAGGGAGGGGATCGAGGATATGCGCGCGTGCACTAGGTCGATTTCGTCGGTGTCCAGGGGGTAGTCGTCGAGTAGGTCTGGGGTGAGTGGTTAGTATGGAATATAGCTAGATGCCTTTGATTCGGCAGAAGGAAGAGTGATATACCTTCATCAGCATTTATAACCTCCCCCGGAACAACATTCTCCTCATCCGAATACTCAGGATCAGACAGCGCCTCTGGATTAGAAAGCTCCAATTTCTTGCCCTTCTCCTTCTCTACACGTAATTTTCCATCCCAACCACTGCTGCTACGAGGTGTAGTAGATTCTTGCGCATCATGTCCTTTGACATCGTCTCCGTTGATGGAGATATGTGAAATGCTGGCCACCGTTTTATCTTCTTGTTCGTTGGACATGGTGATTGTTTGAATGTTGATGGGTTATTGAAAGACGTTGTGGTGATTAACAATAGAGTTTGGTGTATGGAGGGGTATTTGTTTGTTTTGTTATGACTGACTGGGTGTTGATCTAAGTGGTGGGAACTGGTATAGTACAACGTTGCGAACTTATGCTTGACCTCTAGAGCTTCTGAATATAAATAATTATTTCGAGAGTGAATAGAAGCTCAAATTTCATTTGTATTTGGGTTTTAATCCGATTTCGAAAAACACTCCATGGATGATGACAATGACGGCGATTTTTAGAAGAGTGGAGTGGCTAAGGGATCAGAAGCGTGGCTCGCGTGGTTGGTTAGTTGGTGGAGTTAGAAATTCGTGTTGAACTGAGTATGAAATCAGATCAAGAAATTGCGACAATTGCGACAATTGCGACAACAGCAACAATATCAACAATGCGGATGAAAGACTTTTATTAGTTCATAAGAAGCTCGGTGCGGTGACTCAAAGAAAGAATATTGAATGAAACATTGAATGAGAATGTTTTGGACAACTCGATTTTCTGCTCAGCAGGCACGATGCATCTTGCGAAGACCTCGATATGGATATGGTCAATATCAACATCGTGCATTTTTTGACGTTCCAATGTTTCTTATTCCGCCTTTGTATTTTTTGGGATTGGGAATTGGGATGTGGACTTGTGAGTGGGATTCTTTATGTTCTTGTCAGTCTTCTTAAAATGTTCAATGTTCTGGGTCATTTGGGAATATTGAAAAGTTTGGTACTCCTTGATCAAGTCCATGGGTTTTCATATAAGATGAAGGAATTCTTACCCTTTCCTTGAATGATTACGATACTCTACCCAAATATTGCTCATGCTGAGTCCAGGTAGGGAAATGTTTTATGATGGTTACCTTTCAAAATAAAATCATCTACATGGTAAGCCCTCTCTTGTTGTCTCATACTACGTATCTCATATTGTAAAAATAGCCTGGGTTGCCTCCAAATTCCCGTCAAGAAACCATCGCGAATTATCAAAAGGAGTGCCTGGGTATAAAGTGGAGGGAAGAAAAGATAAAGTCTACAGATGGTACTGCTATCAGTCTATGTGTTGCAGAAGTATCTAGTGATGCAAATATCGAGGCAAGACGACGGATTATCTATATTCTATACTTTCAAGGTTAATTATCCTGTTTCCTAGTATGCAATATGAGTATTCACAAAAGCGCAGGAAATGCGGCATCATTACCACCCCGACTTCCATTCCTTTCCACCGTCCCGCGCAAATTGGAAAAACTACACTCTATCCATAGTGTCCCAGTTCAATATGTGTTTGTGTGCTGCAGCTACCGAGGATATTGGACATCCCGAGGAAGACCATCAGAGAAGGGGATCATGAGGGATGCAGAGGCGACAATGCAATGGGTAAAAAAAGATCTTGACTCACGACCTGACTCAAAAGGATGCGAAGTTATTCTTTGGGGTCAAAGTATTGGAGCGGGGGTTGCTACAGGCTTGGCAGCGAAGGATGGAATATTTTCAAACGAGCTGCGTTTGCAAAAGTTGATTCTGGAAACACCATTCTTGGGCATGTAAGTATTATATTCCTGATAATTTTGATTGTCCAAGATTGACTGGCAAAATCAATTCAGTAAAGCGATGCTAGAGACACTTTATCCACAAAAGTGGCTTCCATATCGACACCTTCACCCATTCCTGAGGAACCACCTTGACAGTTGGAAAGGACTAGGCGAATTAAATGAACGTACTAAAAGAACCGGATTAGACGCACCACATATTGTCATCTTGCAAGCTGGGAAAGATGAATTGGTGCCGGAATCTCATGGGGAGTTGTTAGAGAAGAGGTGTTTGGATCTTGGTCTGGAAGTGAGGCGAGAAGTTATTCAAAGCGCATTGCATAATGAGGTTTTGGTTCGTGGGGGTGGAAATGCGATGATTGCGGAGGCGATACGAGATGTCGACTTGAAGCAGGATATAATATAAAGTCATAATAATATATGAAATATACTTCGTACCTTCGCAACAGGGTAGCACGGTTGTCAATGTGACATATCACAACATATATTTCATTTCGACTTCAAAGCAAACAGTTCTCGAGATAACTAAGATGCTTCCTCCCTTCATTCTCCCCTTCTAAATCTTAAATCCCATACTCCATACATATCATTCTTCTATCTCTTCCAAGTTCTAACCCTCAATATTCTCCTTATTACTTAAGTTCTGCACAAGTTTCATATAATTTAGACATGTAATTCCGAACAATCGGGTCACACCAAATATAACTAGCAATTTTAGCGTTGCATATACTTCCTTCCAGCTTTACTGCGTTTCCTTGCATTCATTCCTCCTCCTCATTCATCGCTTCATTAAACGATCAATTTCTATAGCTAATTCGCCGCTTCAACTTCGAGGGGATGAATATTTCTACAAAGAGTAGAAGACGTACAAATCTAATTGATTTTATTCAAATTTCATCTTTCTTACAAGAACTTCATACAAGTGTATTTCAAAGCACAACGGCCTTGATTTTTCTTTGGGGGTGGTACAGAGAACCTTGTCTAAGTTACAATGAAGTGGTTCCGGGGAAACAAGGATATAAAAGACGGCCTCTCTACCGGTAGTAGGGGTAGTAGGTAGGTACTCTCTATCGATATTTTCATACATTTGATATACTCCGTAGGTAGAATGTTACAACTTATAAGCCTACATTTAGTGATTGAAGCCCAAATCATCGCCTAGATGATTTCCGTTTGCTTCATGCAGAGTCATTTTAGACAGCGAGACGGCGTTCATTATTGGGCACCTAAATAACCAAAGCCCTGTTGATCCCTTCCCATTCCCACGCTATATATTATTGTCTCACACACACACCGAATTCTCATGCAGCTTCCCTGACCAGACCGAGAAAAAAGGTTCCAAGTTGCACTTTCAACCCAAATAAGGCAAAAATTAAGGCCATCCATCCATCCATCATCTAATTGAGAGAGTCACCTGCTTTGGTGTTGGCTTCGTACTCATGCAAAGTACTCCATCCTTGCAAATCGCGTCTTCCAGCTCTAGGGCGCGTTAGCCCATTGATTGCCTGCCAAAATACATATATATATATATGGTGACCACCCACTTCTCTCTGGAAAATCCTTCTTTCAATTAATTGAGGCTCAATTCATTCTTCAAGTCGAAAATTTCATCGATAGATATCACTAACATTCATTTTGTGCTTGCCAGGTAGAGTTCAACATCGTCGTGATTTCTATCTATCGGATTTTCTACAGGTTTCATTTCAGCGACCGAGAATGTTTACGAAAAGTCTCAATAGATCACAAACAACAGATAGTTTTTCAAGAAGTCGTCGTCATAAAGGGAAGACTTCATTTAGAGGTCATGCCGTATCAAAACATCGTCATGAGAGAACGACAAGTCGTAAACCTCCGACCGAAGAAATTTCTTCCCCAAAGTATGATATGAACCACACCCACCATCATCCCGATAACTAATTCCTGCCTCTAGCACATTAACCTCCTCGATAATTACAATTGTCGTCGGTCGCGAACACCGCCTATTCGCCGCCCACGAAGATGTGCTCTGTCTATCCCCCTTCTTCCAATCCGCCTGTCGAAACCAATACATGGAAACCACCAACAAACGCATATCACTCCCCGACGAAGAACCCGAGATCTTCTCATCCATTCTCGAGTATTTATACAAAGGAGATTATTACCCTCAGCTCGTGCACAACAAGCGGAAAAATACATGGGAATTGGAAGGTGGCGATGGAGAAGGAAAGGAATCAACCATTCATCATCATTCCGTGGATGGTGAGTTATTAAAGGATACAGTGATTTATTGTACGGCGGAGAAATATGGGCTGGAGGAACTGAAACGCGTTGCTTTGAGGAAACAAGGGCTTCGTGTGTACACCCCTTTATTCTCATACTATCATTCATCGCTAACAGAACAATCAGAATCCGGTATCCAATGCAGCACCATTCTCTCATCAGCACGCTACGCATATGCCAATACACCCGACACCGACTCGAAATTGAGAGCGCATTACCTAGCTCTCATCATCAGAAGTCGAAGCACGTTTAAACGTAGTGGGACCATGCAATTGGAGATGATGCAAGGAGGGTCGCCGTTGTTTTTTGATCTGTTTGTGGCGCTTGCTAATCATATTGATGATGTTGTTGCGTGAGTCTCTTTTATCCTTTTGTCGTACATTCTTCATTTCTCTGTATTTTAAGGGAGGGTTTGTTCTAATTATAAAAACAGGGCTTCACCACGCAGTGTTAGAACGCATTGAATGTTCAAGGATGAACGGGGGCGAGGCAACTTTCATCTCATCTCAAATCAACTCAATACTTTACGACTGCCATCTTTTACGAGCTTCACTTCAGGACACGACACTTTCCCCTTATCTATTTCACTTCACTTCACTTCTCCACATTCTCTCGCCTTTTTTACCACCTCTCTTTACCACGAACTCACTCAACCGTAGGCTCAAACTCGACTCTACAAATCAACATCACCTCCCAATACTCTCACGAAAAACATTAATTCTTTCCCTCTTGATACCACCTGGCGTTAGCGTTTTGAATCTTCTTCTTCATCTTATCTCTTACTTTGCTTTGCCTTTGCTTCTTCATCTGGGTCTTGATGCCGGAATGGCGATATCGATGAATGGGCGGGAAGAGGATTCACATGTATAATTATCTTTCCCGCGCGAACGAATTTGATGATTTTTTTCCCTTTCTTTCTTTCTTTTAGGTCGGGTTGTTTCTGTTATGTTTCCTGCTGGGATGAGGAAATGAGGAAATGAGGAGAGGTGTATTTGGTTTTTACATTATCAAGCCAGAGGAGGGAGGGGATAAAGGAGAGGGAGAACATCAGATTGAATGAATGAATGGATTGATGGGATGGATGAATCAATCAATGGATGAATCAATGGATGAGATTAATAATGGATAGGGATGGGACGCAATGTATTATTTCATTCTTAATCCTTTCTCTTTATTCTAACTCTTGTAGTCTTTCTCTTATTTCATCATACCATCTTCCATGTTATCTCTTATGGTATTTACTTTTTTCTTTTTCTAGTGCGAGGGAGCAGAGCCCCGAGCCTCAAATTCTTCGATCCTTAATCATCCAGGAGAAAAAAAGAATAAAAGGAGAATAAAAGAAGGAAAAAAACGCAAACCAAAAATGGCAGTCGAGTTTGCAGCTAGGTGGTGGGTGGTGGTAGTGGTAATGGGTGGTAGCTAGTGACTTGCGCAAAGGAGGCGAATAGATATCATAATTTCGAGTCATGGGTATGCGGATGGGAATATCGATATCGTTGTATATCACTCACTTGCTTGCAATATTATACTCTTCCTCTTCCTCTTTCGTTCTGATGGCTATGATTTGATTTGATTTGATTTGAGTTTCGTGATGGATTTTCAACTTAAGGATTCTATGATGCCGAGCTAGGTAGTGAGTGTGAGTGGCATTTCTCATGTAAAATACTCTGCGTAATTATTACTAATGATGGGAATTTAACGGCTGGTGAAGCGATTGATTGAGGAAGGATTTTTGGTGTATGTTGCTTTGAATTGAGTGAGGTGTGAGGTGTGAGCTGTGAGCTGAGATGAGACAAGCTCGGGATTTTGAATAAACATATATAAGTACCTAGTACTTGACCAAATCAGCCCGGGAGAATATAGTTTATTGAGAAGGGGAGGAGGGGAGAAGTTAGATTGGGGAGGTGAGAATATTGAGAATATTGATATTATTATACGAGTACTTGTTTAGGCAATGATGGGACGGGGTAGTTGGGAAGGAAGGGAAGGGGATGTAAAGAGATGAGATGAGATGAAGAGAGAATCTGAGAGATGAGGCTTCATTCAGATTATAGGAAAAAGGTGAGTTATGATATGATAAGATAAGAAATGATTTGAATTAAGAATCTTGATGCCCTCTGTATGTGTGTATAGCCATGGATTAGGATAAATACTTTGCGGGGGGAGGGTTAAAGAGGAGAGGAATTGGGATGCCACGAGATGGAGGTGAGTCAAAAGGGAAAGACGTCTTTTGGTGTTTCTATAAATATGCATGTGCATGTGCATGAACATGATGGTTTATCATGTAGATATGAACTATTAATTATCAAATAATCTCGAAAGAGCGAAAGTCCTTCCATTTCTTCGATTTTTTCACGTGTTGAATTGCTTGGGTTGAGATTGAGGGATTGAGAGGTTAAGAGATTGATTCATAGAGCGGGATACTAGGTATCCAAGTGAAACGAGAATGTAGGATTGAGTGAGTCAAAAAGGAAACTTTCGCCTTGCGTTGACCTGGTAGATGACGTTCATGGAGTTACTACTTCCAAATGTATCACAATCGGTAGATATATAAGGAATAACGCGAAAAGAAATGATTTGAATGCTCATTATATGTATCGACGATTGCATATTGGACCGAATCATGGCCAGGGAAAGTATGAGTATCTGTCATTGTTCATGTGAGACGAATGTTGCCTGGGAGGCAAATGGCCTCGGTACCAATCTTGAAATCTGCGTTGGACAAATTTATTGCGAACATCTGAGCATCGCCGAACAAGTATAAAATCACAAACCCACAAAATGTTATCCCGTTGGATATAATAATATAATCGATATAGTTGTACCCCCACTGCTTTTAATAAATACCATTAGACGCCCGTCCCAGGAAATGCGCCACCCTTGCTCAATACCACAATACCGCGTTCTCGTGCTATGTAACCTTTCATCAAGCTCTAGAGAGTAATCGTTAGCAAGTTTTGACTCATCCAGCAGGCAAAATTCTGCAGCAAGTAAGAAAGTGAGATGTGTAACGCACCTTATAAATCATATTTGCAAGCAAACATTCCACTTCATCATTCTCCATCGTCTCTTTACTCCCAATACTAATAGCAGCTGTGAATTCCGCAACTGGGATTCTCGTCTTTCTTACTGGCGCGGCATTAGGTTCCTTGGCTTCTTCGTAGCCGCCTGCGATGAATACTTTGCGTAGGAGATTACGTAGAGCGATATCACGACCACGTTCTAGAGTGAGGTAGATGCGGCGTTTGACGAATTCGTTTTCGCCGGCTAGGAGGGCGGTGTCGAAACCGGCTAGATCACCTGTTTTGATGCAACGGGAGAGGGGACCGAAGAGCTTTTGGAGTTTGGGGTAAGGTTGAAGAAGGGCCGGTGTGGGAAGGGTGTGGGTTGTTAGGAGATGGCAGGGGATAAGGTAGGTGAGAATGAGCCTGTTTTTTATCGTTAGTGGTCGTTTCATTATTGAGTTACTGGACTGTAAATATACTCTTTATTTTTGATGGAGCTCTTGTGACATAGTTTCCATGCTTCGGTGAGATGTTTTTCTGCCTAGAAAGGATTTGGTCAAAATCATCACATTCCGAAAATATTATGGTTGGATGAACTCACCTCTTCGTAATGTTCTTCAAGAAAGTATATAACACCACAATAATATTTGAACGTCACTTGATGAGACATTGGGAATGATTCAAGGCTTGGCATATCACCTCTGTATGCCTGAATCGCATTGAGAATATTTCTCGATAACCCGATCGAGTTTAATTTGAAGTATGTCTTGAACAATAGATTGATGATATTGTAAGTAGCCCATTTTCTAGACTCTTCGAGGGATGCTCGGTCACTGAGACACAAGGTGAATATGCGGTTCAGTTGTCGGGCTGCATCTTCGAGTTTCTCATTCTTCTCTGACTCTGGATTTAAGTCATCTTGATAATTCATAGCGGCATTCATTACGGTGCCAGTTGCTTCATCAGCCTTGATAGCAAATATTCGTAAGTATTTGCCAGCTACGTATAAGCAAGGTACTGTCCAAGCCTCGAATCCACAGGCACTGTAACCACGATGAAGGGCATTTGTGACTTCTTTCCATGATTCATACACTTTTGTCCATGCATCCTAAACTTTTGTTAGCTGATTTATTGTGGCCCGGGGAAGGATAAGACGTGGGAGAGCCTAGAGAGCCTGGGGGTAGAGTAGAGTGTTCACAACCAGACCAGTCACGTGTTTCCACCAACACATATGGTTAAAAGCACTGTTGACAATACTGCGATCTGATCCATTGAGAGATACCAAGTATCATACCTTTGAGTTTTCTTCAGGAACAGCCTCTGCATTAAACATCAGGCCAACAAACCTCCAAAACGCGCAGTAAACGTCCACCCATGCTCTAGCTTCTTCCACAGAACAATTCAGTGGAGATCGATCATCATAGAGCAGTCGATAATCCATATCTTTCTTGACATGTTCGTGATTTGTACTTCGATAGAAATTTCGAAGTCTGTTGGGATCTGAGGTAGGGGCGACAGGGTAAAGAGTCATGGATAGATTGTAGCCATTTCCCTCATTATATGCGGCCTTGAACTCATGTAGAAAGGCATCCATCTTGGATCTCTGGAAGATTTTGGATTTTGGATTTTGGATTTCGCAATTCTTATATCTTATATCTTATAAGATGGTGATCAACTTTGCTATGTTCCAGGATCAAACAAGAAGCAGAAACAGATTTGATGATTGATGATTTGCCGTTTGATGGCTGAGATGAAAAAAATTGAACGCTTCAAACACTGACTAGGAAGGGAGGGACGGAGGGAGGGTATCATGAATCTAACAAGTAAAAGAAAACGTTGAACAAGAAATGAATATGAATCGTTTATGCTATCACAATTACTGCATCATTACTGTACTTCTTTCAATGAATTCTATCATTTATTCATCAGTTCAAGTTCCCAAGTTAAAATTTGATAGCTCCCACACCAAGAACTTGATGTTGGCACGCCCTAGGTAGGTAGATAGTCCCACCTTTTCTCGTGCTTTAATACTACGCCAAGCCTAATAAGGCAAGGTCATAATCTCTAGGGCTGCCGAAAAATCAAGCCCTTAGCCTCAAATTTCAACCGAGAAATTCGATTTGGCAAGGAGCGAAGGCAATCAATCTCAAATTTTGCAGCGACAATTCACGACAATAACCACGGCCACACAATTTCATAGTACGTTATACCCTATCGCAAAGAAATCAACGAGCTCAGCTAATTCCCTACAGATGGGTAAGATACAAATTTTCTTCTTCAAACCAATGGACTGGACCCTCGAAAAAAAATCGATAAGATAAATTGATTACGCACCACTCGACTTCCCCCTTCCGCGCGACCCACGATATTGTAATGATTGGCACAATGCAGAACTCTGCATTCGATTTCAGCGTGTTGAGTGTTTGGAGCGATGTGAATTGAGTCGACTGGGTTATTTACATGTGGAGGCTGTCAGAATTGTTTTACGGAATGGCACGACGAAGATTTTAAGAACGATGCACCCACTACCCAGCTTTCGGATTTTTATACACGGATTGCTCTCTGCACGAAACGAAAAACTCCCGTCTGCGGACCGTTTCGATTCGACCCGATACACATCCAGCAATTTCCATCACGCTCAATCAATATACCAGTTATGAAATGGACCTACTATTCGATACCGATGGACTTGATGTGAATAATGGTAGTCCGGAAGCTAATTCGCTTTCCTTTAGGTCGCCTTACAGAATACCAGGTCATTGGCCGCCATTTGCCATCCGAGGCAAACCCAGCCCCAAAATTGTACCGTATGAGAATTTTTGCACCAAACACCGTGGTTGCAAAGTCTCGTTTCTGGTACTTCTTGATGAAGTTGAGAAAGGTCAAGAAGGCAAACGGTGAGATCGTCAGCTTGAACGAGGTATGCGATTACACAACAACCAAAATTCGAATGATTCAAGATCCTAACTTTACTTCTGCAGATCTCTGAGAAGCGCCCACAAAAGGTTAAGAACTTCGGTATCTGGATCAGATATGATTCTCGCTCCGGAACTCACAACATGTACAAGGAGTACCGTGAGATGTCAAGAACCGATGCTGTTGAGGCTTTGTACCAAGATATGGCTGCCAGACATCGTTCCCGTTTCAGGTCGATTCACGTAAGTTGAGATGAAATTCGGGAATATGAACCAGTACTTACAAATTTCGCGAATAGATCCTCAAGGTTGTTGAGATTGAGAAGACCGAAGACGTCAAGCGCCCATATATCAAGCAACTCCTCGAAAAGGACCTCAAATTCCCTCTTCCTCACCGCGTTTCCAAGTCCATGACCGCCAACCTCTTTGCCTCAAAGAGACCATCAACTTTCTACTAAGTGTTTCGTGGCATAAGTCTGGGTTTGGGGTTCAAATATTGGTGTTTTTACATGCATCTCGGAGAGGTGTTCTAGCTTAAGCTCAATGAATGGGATCACGAGTAGCAAACAACAATATTCATGACAATGGTTTTTGTGCACATTATGATTCATGGTTGATATGTGTTTGTGAAGTATGCTTACACTACAGCGTTATTTGAACCAGGTTTACCATCGGCTAGAGTTCCTCAAAGAAAGAATCACCCATCAAACGCAAAACTTATTTTAGTTCTGCACCCTCTCACTAGTGTAGAGAGAGTGAGTCCCCATCCCCCTTTGCTTGAAAATCATACGACCGCAAGTCTCCCATTATTCAAATATCGTGCCACGCTTTCAGATATACATTTCCTCTTCCTCTTCTCCGAATTTAATTAATTATTATACCTCCCATCCCATCTCTACCATTCATACCACCATTCATACCTTGTGTGGGTTCATTGTGGTGTATCGAAGTTTAGGGTTTGGGGTTTGGGGTTTGGAGGTTGGAGGTTGGAGGTTGGAGGTTGGAGGTTGGAGGTTGAAGGTTGGAGGTTAGAGATTGGGGTTGGAGATTGGAGGTTGGAGGTTGAAGGTTGGAGGTTGGAGGTTGAAGGTTGGAGGTTGGAGGTTAGAGATTGGGGTTGGAGGTTGGAGGTTGAAGGTTGGAGGTTGGAGGTTGGAGGTTGGAGGTTGGAGGT
>NGKJ01000004.1:370069-381368 GCA_002162495.1 Myriosclerotinia curreyana
GTTGGAGGTTGGAGGTTGGAGGTTGGAGGTTGGAGGTTGGAGGTTGGAGGTTGGAGGTTGAAGGTTAGAGATTAGAAGTTAAAGTTTGGAGTTTGAGGTTTGGGGTTTGGAGTTTGGAGGTTGGAGTTTGGATGGTTGATACTGTAGGCGAAGTGAAGTGCATATATTGCTGGTAGTAGGCTGGGAAGGGATTGGGGATTGAGCGGGTGGATGGGAGGGATGGATGGGAGAAATAGATGGGAGAAATAGATGGGAGGGATAGATGGGAGGGATAGATGGGTACCTACCTATATATGCAGGTGGAAAATGACTGCAGTAGAGATTCCATTCCACTCCAAGCTTAATTTTTAATCTATTATTAAATTTGAAAAAGTTGAATCAATCATTTTGAGTTGGACTTGGGGTTAAATTGTGCGTAGGTATGAGATGGAGGCATCGTTTATAGCGTGATCGTGATCGTGATGTGCGTTTATGATTTGTTTGAGGTTTTAAATGTATTGCTTGTTTCTTACATATTTCAAGATCAAGACATAAAGTCTCTGCCAAAGTTCTTCCTCGTGCTTTCATTTATTTATTCATTGACGGCCTATAATTCCCCATCTTTAATCTCCACCTCAAAGTCTTCATCTTTATGCTCATCCCCCTCCCCCTCCTTCTCCCCATCAGAACCAACATACCCGGGCCCCACCAAGCTCTCACCCCCCTCAACCCAAACCTCCTCCAACTCCACCTCGATCGCCTTCCTCCTCTCCTCCCACACCGCTTCCATCTCCATCCTCCCCCTCAACTCCTGCAACTCCCTTTCCACCCCCATCTTCTCCCTCTCCGTCCCAATCCTCTCATATTCCCACTCCGTCCCCTCATCCCCCAATCCCAGTGTCAAGTTAAAAGTATGATATCTCTTCAAGCTAGCTCTTGTACTAATGGTGATGAGAGTAATACCCTTCTCCTTACAAGTTTCGTACAACAAGCCCTCGACATCACTCGAAACCGCACTGGTGCCTTCATCAATAAAAGCGTATCTAGGTTCATGATATAGCAACCTTGCTATCGCCATACGTTGTTTTTCGCCTCCGCTTAGTACATCTTTCCATTCTTTCCTCGTATCCCAACCGCCTTCACGATCGGGGAGATAGCCGAGACGTGCTTCTTCAAGGATATGTTTTAGTTCCATGTCGCGACGACCTTTGGATCGCATTTCGAGTTCACCGTCGGGATAGATGACTTGATCGCGGAGAGTGCCGACGCTGAGATAGGGTCTTTGGGGGAGGAACATTATTCCATCGGTACCGGTTGTGCGGGCTCGGGATACTAGGCCTCGGTAGACGGGCCAGAGACCGGCGACGATGCGGGAGATGGCACTTTTGCCTACGCCGTTTGAGCCGGAGATCTGGATTTTTAGTTTTGAGGACTTTGAGAAGGGAAGGAAGAGGAAGTTCTTACAAGTAAATGTTCTCCAGAGTGAACGACCATGGAGAGGGAGTCTATTAGTTCTTCTCCGCCATGTGGATACACGGACGGAGCAACCACAGGTACATTTTCCAGCCGAACACCGTCAAATCCTTTTTGTGTTGTACCCTGTACGTCTGAAAGCGAGAAAAGTTCAGCCTGAGAAGCTCGCGGAGGAAAGTATGCGTTTGCATGAACTCGGTGAAGGGTTGATATCAAAGTGTAGACTCGACTAGTATAACCGGCCAACTCCGAGAGATCCTTAATCGAATACATCATACGCCCACCCGCATCTGCTAATGACAACATGAGTCTCTTGTTGGTAATAAACTCCTTCATCCGACCTCTTTCTCGACCACCAACCACAGAGATATCCGCCAATTCCTGAATACCACCAAGACCACCCCACGCAGGGAGAAATACTGGCAATGAACTCAATAGGTAACCATACGCGCTCCAACTATACTTGAGGACGAAATCCTCAAGTATATTGTAGCGTATCTTAAGAGTGTATATTCCTTCCATCCACCTTTTGAGACTTTTAAACTCTTTGTCTAAGAAGTTCTTCTCCATGTTAGCACCTCCATAGAATGCCACTTCTTCCGCATTTGCAATAAGACGGGCATGGAGTCCTCGAAAATCTCCTTCTTTACGTCCTTCAACAGCCTTCAATTTTCCAAAGGGTGGTGAAAGCCTTCGTAGGATTGAAGCCGTCAAAAAGTAATTTGCCAACAATCCCGTCAAAGCCAAGGGTCCAAGAGATCGGTATAGTTGATAATTGAAGACACACAAATCGACAAAAGGTTTGCCTAATGACGAATAGAGACTTGCTGCTGATGCACAGAAGAGGGTCAGATCCTGTGTGATGAATTGATCTGCACCTTGCCCAACACCACCATCTAGATTGGATAATTTGTAGTAGTTGAGATTATCGTTAAGGTACAGATCGTGAATGTATCTAGTTAATCGCGTACGAAAAGCGATTGAAACTTTGGATTGGAGGAACTTGATCATAGCATTTGTGTAAGAAGCAAAGCCCCCAATGCCACACCACTTTTATACAGTCAGCTATTTGAATGAAGGGTATTGCGGGGCAAGTAGCAATAAGGCAAAAACAGGATGATGGGGAAATCAAACTCAGAGCAAAGAGGACAAATGTTCGTGATATACGTATGTATAAAACTTTGGCATTATTACCTTTATGATACCCCAACTAAATGCTTTTCCATTACCTGCAACCAGATCCCGAACAATCTCACCATCTAATCGTGCCACAACTAAAGATAAGTATGTTCGAAGCATCAAGAAGATACCATGACTTAGAAGTAATCCAGTCTCCTTGCTCGACCATCTTGGTATCATTATACTTAAAAGACTAAGAAATTGGTGTAGGAATGCCAAATTCAGTCCTGGTTTCGTTTGCGGAGGTGGAATCTGCGGAGTTTGTTGACCATCCGTAAGCCCAGAAGCTCGAGGCGGATTCAAGAAAAGTCTTCTATGAGCATCGAAAGTCATCGGTTTCGTAGGATATATGGTGACTTTGGAGGTTGTATCTTTATATGGTACGAATACCACCCTCGATCCATCTTTATTCTTGAGTCCAGAATTCCGCCTATGTAATCTCTTTCCTTGCTCTTTTTCTGCTGCTCGTTTCTGCCACCAGCTGTGACCAAAGGTACCTCCGCATATTATAGATAGGGTAAGGAATAATGTTCCTAGAAGTTTGGTTGTTTTCGAGGCTCCCTGGATTCGACTACGAATGAGATTCGCATATCTCTGATATAGTGCGCCGATGGGATCGGAATATCGTAAAGTTGATTGCGAAGCCATCTTCCTGTATTTTTGGGAGTAATCGGGGCTCTGCGATATCAAATGCGTGCTATTTGGACCTCATTTCCTCGTTCTAGAGTAAGATATGTGCTAGGAGGTGTTGCATTCCCAAAGGCTTTCTCAATGGTAGAATGAGTCGCTGGTCATTCAGCGAACCTACTTTTATCTTACATCAAATCAAAGGCGATAGTGAGTTGCTATTACTGTATATATTTTGATGATGTTGTACTCCATATGATTGATAGCCAGAGATTTGATGATCATGATGGTATGATGGTTATCGACATGTGAATGAAGGGGGAAGTAAACCGAGGCTGGGTGGATGGAAACCTGCAGGGACAAAGCCCGCGCCCTCACCCGCAATTCCAAGCTCGCTCGCTTCCCCGCAATCTTTTTTGAAGAGAAAAAGGGATTTACGATTTTACGATTTTGCAGCAGAGAATTCAAAATACTAGGACTAGGTACTGTAAATGTAAATATAACTGTCACTGTCACTGTCACTGTATAACAAAATATAGCTTCCACCCAAATTGTATCTTGATACTCATTGCTTTCATATCTATCTAGTATTGCCCGACAAATTGATCCGATGGATTCGTTGCCAATGGTCAATCTTAACCGAAACTTCTACCTCTACCTCTAATAGTCGGCTCTCCATGGATCGGCCGTCTGGGAACTATTATTTCTACTCTAGGTACTTCATTGTTCAATTTTTGAGGCGAACGGAAGGACGGGAAGAACCTAGATTGGCTGACTGGCACTGGAGGAAACCATCGGACCGCTCTCAAGCGGTTGGGCTTTCATCGGATTTCCAAATCTAGTGATGCATTTAGGTCCCGGAGACACCATCACTTGGAATGTTGTGATTCTATGATTCCGTGATTCTGTGATAGGTAAAAGAACATGGGAGTTGGGAAGTGAGTGAGTTGAACATTATTAAAAGATGATAGTTTGACTGGATATCACTTGGGCTTAAAATCTTAATCCTGGTTTTGGTGATAGCTTCATGAATGGCTAGGTGACTAGGTCCTTATTGATAGGTCAAAGTATAAGCGCTGAAGTGGAGAGTACCGTACCGGCAGTCTGAAGATCTTTTCAATAAGATCAGTCAGAATTTATAAGAGTACGAAGGGTAAGGGTTCTGTGCAAAGTATTAATGGTCGGGATTATAGTATATATGTACCCTTTTAAGTATTATTACTCCGAGTATTGTTTGAATACCTAGTAGTACCTAGTAGGTATGTCTACAAAGTTTCGATTGGGATATAGGTCCGAACCAACTACAACTTGAGGATGAGTAGATTTGATTCTGTGTGCTGACTACATGATGCCAGTCAAGGTCAGGTTAGGTCAGGTCAGGCACATTTGCATCAAACCAGGAGGGGGCTACATCGAGGTACGGCATCTGTAAGTATTGATAACATGACTGATTATCTGCAGAAGGGTAAGTTAAAGTTTTGGGACTAGACAAGAACTACTTCTCCTTCAAGAAAGAGACTACTGTAGATGTAGATGAAGAATCTCGGGATCAACAGAGTACCTGAGTACAGACTGTACAGTACATGGTAAGTAGGTATGAAAGTTGAAGTTAACGTTATAGCTACCATCTGGTGATCCATTCATTCATCCATTCATTCGTCCATCCATCCATTCATTCATCCATTCGTCCATCCATCCATCCATTCATCCATCCATTCATTCATTACCCAAAGATGATCCAAAACCCGGTAGGTAATAGTGTCCATACCTAGGTTATGATAGGTTAAACTTGTGAGCGGTAAATTTGGCGCCTAATTTTATTTGCCCCTTGGAAATTCCAAAGTTGACCAATATATCAAATAACCAATAATAATAATAATAATAATAATAATAATAATGCAAATCATTTTGAATTATTGAAGGGTCCAGAACTGATTTCCAACAGGTCCCTTGGATTTCCTTAACCAGTACGAAGTACTTCGTAGTGCATCCATTATAATATGAGGATAGTATAGAGTATAGAGTATAGAGTATAGTATAGTATCGGTAGAGTAACCCCCTTAGTACATACACATACCTATATAATAGCAAGTAAGATGCGTAAAAGGCTTAGGTACCTAGTTATTGCTTGCTTGCTTGCTTGCTTGCTTGCTTCTCTAGATGCATCATTCTTATTACCTTGGAAAGGTAACTTAGTTACATGTTCATGGCTTGAATGGCTTCCTGAGTTGTTCATAAGCCTCAGTCAGACTAGAACTAGCTGTACGAAGTAGATTTGACCCAATTGCCCTGTATCACCGCTGGCCAGATCAGTAACCCGTTATTATATAGAATTGGGAATGGCCTTTTCTTGCAAGTTTCAAAGATTTATAAAGGAAATTCTATCCAATCAACACGGGTAGTTGAGTTGAATTAGGCAGTTCAACCAGTTCAACTCCCACCCATCAGTATCCGGTATACTCCATCTTTAACTTCCCCATCACAGCTACGGCCAAGGGCCACGTCTTTTTGATATCGTTGTATGTTGTATTGTATTGTTATTCATCACGAGTACCAGTGTGATATCAGAGTCATCTTTTTTTTTATCTTTCTATCGTCATCATCATCATCATCATCATCAGTTTCATCTCCGCCTTACCTACCTACCTACCTACCTACCTACCTACCTACCTACCTACCTACATACACACATACATACATATATTGGTACACCATACAATACAGGTTCCATATCACAGCCTTCAATTACGAAAATAATTGCCACGTTCTTTGCCAATGGGAATCGAATTATATCTTATAAGAAGACGAAAAGAGGATTACCCCATCGATTTGTATTTCAATAATAATAATATATTTCTAAAGTTTGATTAATTATTGGGAAAAGTTAATCCACTACCCACTACCCGCCTACCCGCTTCATCATCTCTTCTCTTCTCGTCATCTCGAGCTCATCTCATCATCTCATCATTTCTTCATCTATCTATCTATCTATCTATCTATCTACCGGAAGGAATTAATTACTTTCAATATATCCATTTCCCCAGGTGCGCTCGCTGATCTGGTCTGGTTTGGTCTGGTCTGGTACGAAAAGAAGTGAAGTGAAGAGAAGAGAAGAGAAGAGAAGAGAAGTGGGAGTTTTGATTTTTGATTTTTGATTTTTGATTTTCTTGTATACAGTACCGGGTCGGTACCTAGACCGTAGCTGTAGCTGCTGAAGCTTACCTAGGTACTTAGCGCAATCCAATCTCGCTAATTATAAGTCCTTGGATGTTCCAATAGGTAAGTAATCCTATTATCGAACATTTCATCTAACGCCTTCGTCCTCGTCCTCGTCCTCGCCTTCGCCCAATCTCAATCTCAATCTCAATCTCAATCTCAATCTCAATCTCAATCTCATCTCTAAAGTCGGTCGTTCTTTCAATTTTCTCTCCTTCAGGAGCGTCGAGATTTGTTGATTGTAAGTTTCATCCCATATATATCTTCAATTATTCTCCCCCCAAATACGGCTGCGCCTAATAATTTCTCGCCTCACTTGCCGTACAAAAAAAAAAAAAGTAATCTTACTATCGCACGCACTCATTATTCATCGCGCAACGATCTACTTACTACTGTATAAAGATTCTAGGATTCTTAGATAGGAGACTTAAAAGGGCTTTAGACTAATTAAACAACGATTACCTAGGGACTGGACTTCAACTTCAACTTAATCAACCCGACGCGTTCGAAAGATAAAATTTCTTACATTATTCGATAGATCTTCAGTTCAGAAAGTTTTGGTCCTTCGATACTATTTATTATTGTTCGTTCTCTTCAATAAAATATCGAATTGCCCTCGATGAGTAATGAGGTAGCTCAGCCGACTGAGCAAGATCCTAGCCGCTCAAATTCATTGGAAAGCACGAAAGGAACTAAACCACCTGCGCTCGACACTTCTAACTGTGCGTACCTTCTTTCTTTTAAAAAAAAACAAGAGTTTATTTTTTTATGGTCTTATGAGAGATGCGCCGATTACTACAATACTAGTAAACGTTGCTAACTAATTAATAATAATATAGTCACCGCGGATTCTCAACCACCCACCTCATCTACACAACAGTCAACTACTCAAAATACCTTGACTGAGGATTCCGTTAATACTTTCAATCCAAATACAAACGTCGATCAAGATCAAGGGAGAACCAGCGAGGCATTGACTGAAACTCCTAAGAAGAACAGAGACTTACTTCAAGTTCCATCGAGATCATCTTCCAACAAAATACAACCTTCGCCAACTTCTACAGGTCTAAGTGGAGCGACTGCGAGCGAGGGAAGAGAAAGCATAGGTGGGCGATCTAAGGAATCGAAGGGCAGTTTTCTTGGGCGGAGGCGGAATGGGAGTGCAGCAAGCAGCAAAATGTCGATAAAATCACCAGGTCATCCTACGGGTGCTTCAGGTCCTTCGCAGCCTGCAGTTCCTGACGCGCCTTCAGTTCGTCAACCAAAAAAGAAGAAGAGTTTTCTTTCTCTTCTTTGCTGCGGTACCCCCGACCACGCCAATTCTTTGGATGCACCCGTTCCTGCCAATAAACTCTCGAAATTTAGTTTAAGCCGCCCTACCACAGCTAAGCAACCTGACGCAAGTAAGATGGGACAGCAAAACAGTGTTCCTGCAGTACCACAAATCGAGAAGGAACCTTCGCAG
The DNA here is from genome assembly GCA_002162495.1 of Myriosclerotinia curreyana. Taxonomy (NCBI): domain Eukaryota; kingdom Fungi; phylum Ascomycota; class Leotiomycetes; order Helotiales; family Sclerotiniaceae; genus Myriosclerotinia; species Myriosclerotinia curreyana. The sequence continues at coordinate 378,009 of NGKJ01000004.1, forward strand.
CAACCGCAACAAGAGCCTCAAGTTGACGCAGGAGATGGGAAGCTTGAGATGAAGAGCCCTCAAGGGACTACGGAGGCGACCGCCTCTTCATCAGATGCCACTGGAGAACCGAGTCGTTCAACTGGAAACTTGCGCGATCAACCTTTGCCAGATTTGCCCACAGTCGTAGAAGCAGAACCCGCACAGCCTGAGACCACAACCCCAACAGTGTCTATCGATCCCCCTGCGCAAACCGAAACAGCTGTTGGAGTTGTATCTCCAAGTACTGATCTGGGACAACAGGATGGCGAGGATGAGAAGATGGCAAACTTGGATCCAGGAACCACGGAAATTGAAGAGGCACCATTACCACTCCCAAAGGATGAACCATTGGCTAGTCAACAAACTCTTCCACCTCCGCCACCCGTACCTCAGATTCCAACAGCTGAAGAGGCCATTCCCGTAGACTCCATGGAGCAAAAGCAACAATGGCTCCTACCACCAATTGCACCAAGGTTCAAGGGGAAAAAGTGCCTGGTTCTTGATCTCGACGAGACTTTAGTACACAGCAGTTTCAAGGTGAGTCAACAAACACATGATTAGTAGAAGAGTATTTGAAAACTGACCAACATGTCGACTAGATCTTACACCAAGCAGATTTCACTATTCCTGTAGAGATTGAAGGGCAGTATCACAATGTATACGTGATCAAGCGACCCGGTGTGGATCAGTTCATGAAACGAGTCGGAGAGCTCTACGAGGTTGTTGTCTTTACGGCTTCTGTTTCTAAGGTATGCTTGACACTACTTATACTTATACCCACGAATTTTTACTGACAAATTATAGTATGGCGACCCACTCCTCGACCAACTGGACATTCATGGCGTCGTCCACCATAGACTATTCCGTGAAAGTTGTTATAACCATCAGGGAAATTACGTCAAGGACCTTTCTCAAGTCGGTCGTGATTTACGAGAAACTATTATCATCGATAATTCTCCCACGTCTTATATCTTCCACCCGCAACATGCTGTTCCTATCAGCAGTTGGTTCTCAGATGCCCATGATAATGAGCTTCTAGATCTAATTCCAGTTCTTGAGGACTTGGCCGGCTCGCAGGTCCGAGATGTCAGTTTAGTTCTTGATGTTGCGCTTTAAGCAGGGTGCAAATCCTGCATGCAATTCGCTTAATATCATAGCGGAAGGCGTTCGGTTGATACCTTTGGTTTCGTTGTAGAATGTACTGTTTAATCTATATAATGGGCCAGCGTGCTGGTTCAGCCTTTGTGCAGGAAGGCATGCGAGTGGGAGAGATGGGAGAAACTTCCTAGAAAGAGAGAGACCAAATCACGACGATGGGTCAGAATCTCCGCAGCTGGGATATGGGAAGAATCACACCATCTCAGCGGTACAGGGAATAGCAAACATCATACGATGCAGAGCGTACTACAACAGATCCGCCTGTCACATTCTTTTCCTGCCCAGCAAGATCTGAGGCACTTTGGGGCAGACGCATATCCGAAATTTTCATTTGTCCACCTTTTTTATTTTTTTTTAACTTTATCAAAAACTTCTCGGGGCTTCTGCGCATGGCGCAAACTCTTCAATGTATCAAACACTCAATATCCACCGTTTGTGAATGCTTTAAAGATAGCATTCTTCAAATACCCAAAATGAAACGATTCCATACGAACTTTTACTTCACTTCAATTACACTTCAATTACACTTCAATTACACCTTTCTTGTAAATAATTTACTGGGTAAATAAAAACTTAATAATAATACTATGATGCATTTTTTGGGCTGATTATTGTTGATTTCCTTGAAAATCTAAACTTTACTATCAATAATACTTAAAGAACCTAAGAATCTACATAAGATCAACCAACCTTTGAAACTTTTGTAGCCTTTGAAATGAGACGAGATGAGTTGAGTTGGGATGAAAATATCCGTTGTTGGTGGTCGGTCCACTGGTGATCCTATTGGTAAGATATACTAAGATGAAGATGAGGCTAGAGCCTTGGTCTGGTCTGGGGTTCTTTAGCGTACTTTTGGTATAACCAAGCATCGGTTCGTTTTAGAATCTGTCCTTTGACAATAATTTGGACAATAATAATAATTTGGACCAGCTCATCAAAGGACAGCTCTACCTCATCATTGCGACTTTCTATTTCGACATTTTAATTCAATTGAATCTTCAAGTCTTTTTACCTCTCATTCGAATTATTTTGAGTCGTGTCTAAATACATTAACAATACTTTCACAATGGTATGTATTTGTTCTGATATATCGCGGCGTCATTCTATCGCACATACACCACCGCACAGCACAACTTTCCCATACCCATTCCCATATCTATTCCCATATCCAATTCTTATGCCACGATTCCAAATTATACCGAGTCACTGATTAATTATGAAAAAAAAAACAGTCATCCCCAAGAGCGAATTCCCCAGCCAATAACCCGGTAGGAGCAGCTTCGGGCAGACCCTCTTCTCCAACACCACCGGGAGGCGCAAAGACGGTGATTAAGAGACGTAATGCGGCGGAACAGAAGGATAAGGTTGCAAATGCGAGGCCGAGTAGTACAAGAGCGGCGGGTGCAGGGGGAAGCTCGAGTACGATGTTGAGTGAGTGATTTTGTTTTTTTTTTGATTTTGTTTTTAAGAGGGAGGGGGGCTTGGGAAGATGAGGGAATGAGGGATGGATTGGATGCGGTGTTGAGGAGGGTAAGGGGAAATGTGGGATGGGATGTGGGTGTAGTGGAGTGGTGAGTAAGGAGGGTGAGAGGTGGTGCCTTGCTTGGAGTCGTGGTTATACTTCGTGAATGATGTATAATTCGTAGCTTCAGGCATGGCGCATACTTTGGACTTACTCGAGTGCTTATCTTGTGCTGCTAGTCCCAGTTGACCTCCATCTGGGGCTGCTGAGCACCTAAAACAGTCTCAAGCTCCTTCAAAATAGTCTCAGTCTTGCATGTTAGCTATTTTGTAACGCAACCACAATTGCGGTGGTTCTTCTGCGATTTGGGATGATGGATCATTGAGGATGGCGATAATCTTTTGTTTGAAAACATATTGATATCTTAAATAGGACTTTACACCGACGAATCCCCAGGATTGAAGGTCGACCCTGTCGTTGTCTTGGTTCTCTCTCTCGTCTTCATCTTCAGCGTTGTTGCACTTCACAGTAAGATATTCAAGATCTGCAATTATACACGATCCCCCACTAACATATTTATTCAGTCATTGCAAAGATCACTCGCAAATTCTCTTCTTAATTTTTTTACAATATTGGAGCAGAGGATATAGGGGTGTGATCGATGGACTTTGGTAGGGGAGATGCGTCAAAATGGGAATTCATACGCTGGGTGAAGTGAA